>LPNX010715069.1:276232-429422 GCA_001517045.1 Pseudotsuga menziesii | reverse complement strand
TTAGTTATAATTTTCTGCTGCATAAAATTGTAAAGCTTGAAAATCTAATTTACTCTTCATTTCTATGAGAAGTAAGATAAATCAATGGTTAAATCATTTTTATGAGATAGTAAGATAAATCAATGGTTAAATTTTAATGATTGCATCTGTGCATTTTTTAATTAGAATTTTGTGTATTATAGCAAGAGTATCCTGCAGAGTATTTTGAATCCTACTAAATAAGGTAACTCCATAGCTGATAGTTGTTGACCGTGAAGAGAAGAAGAACTCACATGCCGTTTTCTAGAGGTTATTTAAGGTTTAATGTTCTGAGTAGTTGAAGTAAAGGAAATCTCATTGTGAATTAGAAAAGTTTGAAGAAAATTTGCAAAGTTAGAGAAGTCGAAGAAAAACTTAAAAATTTGCAAGTTGGTTCTATAAACAACCCTAGCAATGATAGAAAATAGTGAAGTGCCGGAGAAAGTAAAATTCTCAGGGGAATGGGATATCGGACCTCCAACAATAGCTTTGCGAAGTGCCTGGTTCCGAAAACACTATGTATGGCACGAAATTGGTCGCTGCCCGTTTCCTTGCTGCTAAAATAAGGCGCGAATATACAGCTTTGAGCACACTTTCTCCTAAAAAATTGGCACGCTCCACATGCCATATTTATAGGCTTCTCCTCCTGAGATTTTAAAGAACACCTTCACAACAGGCTCAAACATTTGGCTGTCTGTCTTTCTATTTTTGGGAACGGGCTCCTGCTGAGATTTTAGAGAACGCCTCCAAAACAGGCCCAAACATTTGGCTGTCTTTCTATATTTGGCTCCGACTTCTCTGCAGTCACTGGTTCATGACTTCTCTGCAGCAAGAAGAAGCGCCCCCATGATTTTCAGAAGATCGGAGCTCTGCTGAGACGGGATTAGGTAACTCATCTGCAAGACAGAAAAGAAAAAACTCAGGTCCTCTCTCCCTCAAAGATGGATGCGTATGTAAGTAAGGTAAGGCTTAAGTGTATTGAAAGCTAGGTTAGGCATATTGAAAGCTAGGCTAAACGTATTGAAAGCCAGTTCTGTCTGTAGCTATTTATATAGTTGTTGTTTTTTTCTTCTTCTAATTTTCTATTTTTTTTAGCCGACATAACATTGTAACTTTACTTCTATTTTTTTTTCTATTTTTTTTATAGCCGACATAACATTATGTAACGTTACAACGTTACGTAACGCTACAACGTTACGTAACGTTACAAGATCTACCCCATACTGGGCTGTAGAGAGCCTCTCGGCTCAAAAATGTAATTATTTTCCTTAACTTAAGGGAAAAGTACACCACTAAAGAATTTTTTTTCCACGGAAAAAAGAGCGCAACTCAAAATTTTATCAAAATTATGAACCATATTGTTCAGTTTGGCAAAAAAAATCCTTACACATACATTTCATCCAGTTTCTCATTGTGAAATAGTTTCAAGAGTAGCTATCACTAAAGACTAGTAACATATATGTACAAAAGAGATATACATTGTATGTATTCGATAATATTGGCTGCAACACTAGATTGTCCATCATAAAGATCTGTCATAAATATGAGATAGGATATGAAAGATAAAAAAAGTATATCAATCTATGAATATTCCATCCTACCGTTGTTGGCAGAAGATTAGAAAATGAGAGGTCTAGGATCCAACTCCTTAATGATGTCTTTTTCAACTTCCCATACATTCCCAGAGCCTTCCTCAAACTGAAGACCCATTTTGGATAACTGATCAACGAGGACATTTTGCTCCCTATGGCTATGGTGGAAGGATACTTCTACAAAGAAATTCAACAACCTACAGATGTCCTCGTAAAGCCTCATGGAAATGTTTTTAAGAGTACTTTTCAAATGAGGCCAATTAATCACCAAGCAGGAGTCCCCAAAGATCTGCAAGATAGAAATATCTTTAGAGAGTGCCAATTTCAGGACCTTCCAAACTGCCATCAATTCCACTATGTTGTTTGTTGAAACTATAATACTTGCATAAATTTGTACCAATGCCAATCTAAAAGAAATAAAATACCTTCGACACCCCATGAGGTTTGTATGTCTTGTGCTGCTCCATTAAAGTAGCACCATGGATTGGACTTATCATTCTATTCTAGAGCTATCCTTCTGACAAGAGCACCATTATTAACTTGTGGAAAATTATCCGAAATGGCAAGACTCTTTGTAGCATAAATGTGCAAGGAGATAAAAATGTCCTAAAAAATCATCTTGTTTTGTGCCGAGCCAAGCCCCCCAAATCATCAAATCCGAAAGGTTAGCGAATTTACGAAATCTTGGATTCTCGAGCCAAAGTTGAAATGCATCTTTAATGTATGCCCCTCTCAATTAAACATGATACCAGTGACCTGTGACACAAATTGCCACATTTCTTGCATATAAGAGAAACAAAGAAAGACATGGTTAATGTGTTCACTTACCATTTTACAAAGGGGTATCTGTTAGGCCCAACACCAATTTTTCTCAATATTTTTTCTTGGGCCGGAAATTTCCCCACTAGAGAGAGCCACAAGAACAACTTTCTCTTTAGGGGATAGTTTAAGTTCCAGACATCCATATACCACCACTTAAGTGGAGGCAGGTCTTCTTCATGGATCACCTGGTAACCGATCTTAGGCTGGTAAGATCCCTCATATGCATTTTTAATCCACAAAAGTGAATACTCCTTATCAACTAGTATATTATGGCTATCTTTAAGCTTGTTGATATAATCCTCCCAGTGAACGTATCGTCATATTCAAACCCCATGGATTCTATGGATAACCATTATTGATTTAAAGGTGAAGACCGATTCATATCATGGATGTGATGTAATAAAAAGAAAACTTTATCCCAAGGGAATTGATCATCTGTTCAGGTAGAATATGCAAACCTTTGCTTCCTATCCATAGATTAAGGCCCAATCTAATGCTTCTGTCGTTTCTCACTTCCCAAGAGAGCCAATCCCCTATGATATCAAAGGCATAGAGTAGATATATTCACACGTTGGAAATGTTTTTTATCGGTCTTGTACTAGATCAAATCCATTCCATAATAGTCAGAAGAAATAAATACTTTTGTTGCACAGCATTTATCCACGGGATTTCTCTTTTTAAGAGATGCCAAATGCTTTTTACCGCAAGAGCTTTAGTAAATCTCAGATGATGTTTGAGGCCCCATCCCCCAGAGTGCTTTGGCATAGATAGGTTTTTCCATGAGACCCATTGAAAAGGATTTTCATCTAGATTCCTACGACACATAAAACTGTAACATAGTTTTCTTATATGATCAGGATCACCTGTCAGGACGTGAGCCAACATAACCCAATACACAAGAATACCTTAAATAATACATATTTTAGAAACACCAATCTTCCAACCTTGGACAACCACTTATTACACCAGAGATGAATTTTAATCTCTACTAATCTAATGAGTCAAGCCCAATCCTTATAGGAGCGATCATTTTGTTTCAAATTGAAACCAAAATATTTTAAACCCTGATAAGCAACTAAGATCTCAAAATCAAATTGAGAATGGATTTGTTCACCAACCTCCTGATCCATATTAGGATTGCATATCACACCTATTATGGTTGCATATCACACCTATGGGATCCATGAAAAGTGAAAGAAGAGATTTAAATTTAAGGATCTTTTGCTCGGTTCCATCCAAGAATAAAAGAATGTCATCAACAACCAGAAGATGAGAAATATAAATCATGCCTCGAATATGAAAACCTTTAAGATTTATGTTTTCCCTTGATTTCTTGATAATTCTACTTAGGCCCTCCATAACCAAAAGTAAAATGAGATGGAAAGAGGGCGCCCTCAACTAAATCCTTGGCCCAATCTGAAAAAGGATGATGCTGATCCATTTATAAGTCCTGCAAAGCTAGCAGATTGAGCACACGAGAGAATCTAGTTCACTGTGTCAAGGTGAAAAAAACATGTAATAGAACAAGCCTGAGAAAAGTCCAATTCACATGATCATATGCTTTTGATAAATCGGCCTTTATGAACATAACCACAATAAAGTTTAGTCTTTGTCGAGTGTCACACTTCCTTAGCTATTCCAATGGCATCATGTACCTACCTGCCCTCAAGAAAAGCAAACTATTCAGGGGTGATAGCTTTAGAAAAGACACCTCTGATTTTGTTGGCAATCACCTTGACTATCAGCTTATAAACATAGTTACATAATGATATAGGCTTGACATCATCCATTCTAATCACCTTATTAGTTTTCAGGATTAAGGTGAGAAAGGTAGAATTGAAGGCAACAAGAACTCAACCTTTAAATATGGATTCCTTGATAACTGAAAGAATATATGTACCAATAAACTCAAACATGTTTGAGTAAAACTCAACTGGTCAGCCATCTGGAATTGGACTCTTGTCATGCTACATGGATTTGATGGTCGCAATAAGTTCATCACAAGAAATAAACACATCTAGGGAGATGTTCTTCTCTTTCATGACGAAGCTGGGAAAGTGGGATATAATCTCTAATTGGAGGCTACATTGGCCCTTTGATCCTCCTTGTCAAGGTTGGAGAAGTACTTGACACCAACCCTAGCAATATCATGAAAACCAGATACCATATACCTATTCTCATCTTCAATTTCCCAAATCGAGTTAATATTAATTTTGTGTTTAATGTTAACTTGGGAGAGGGGAGAAAAACGAGACCCTTGATTCATCAACAAAGGAGAGAATGAGGACACACAAATAGATAATGCCCCATCCTTTACCGAAAGAGAGTCACCACACTCTAGTAGATGAGAGGTTTGGCCACCTACATGTTCCAAGAGAGAAGGGGTCGGTTATGTAATAGGGTAGTATCTAGGATGCAGGGAGAGACAACATAATAGAGGCTTGGAGAAACCCCATTACTATCATAAGACCTCAGGCGTCCAACACTCGATAACTGAAAAATCCTATAACTTGGAGAAACCCTCGTAGGGGTGAAAATAAGATATGAAGGGGATTCTCATTGAAAGGAGATGGACTGACAAGTAGAAGACTCAACAATGATAAGAAATTATAAGTAAGCACAGAAGGTACTAATACCAAGTTACCCATAGAAGTGGGATGATTGTAGAGAATATGCCAAAACATCTTCCATTGGGTGTGTCACCAACATCCCTACTTCAAGTTGAGATGTCCGAGGATGGACTTGAGTTTCCTTGATCGATTGGTCCATCACCTTGAAATAAAAATTCTCTGATGAAAAGGTAGTGGCAAGAGATGATATTTGAGCATAGGTACTCAAACAAGCAAGAGGTCCAAACCCATCTACCAAGGAAAGAGCCACGTCATTGATGATGAAAATTCCAATATCTTCAACACCCTTATCAGTTGGAGATGACACTCTTTTCTTCTTCCAGATCTATCAAGTAATGGGAGAGATAAATCATATACCAAGTGACCATACTTGTGACATCGGTTGCAGTGGAAAGGTAAACCAATATAATCCAAGTCTAGTGAGTAGGAGAAGCCCCCTTTGGTGATGACAATTTTATCAGGAAGTTCGTCGAAAATATCCATATCTACCGGTATCTTCGCTATGGAAAAATTACATGTAGCTTCAAAGATGTCATCCATGAGAAAATACTCTCCTAGGGTGGCTCCAATAACATAAAATATTTCCAGCGTGCATAGCTTTGGGGATCCCAGGAAACTTAACCCATGTCATAGTGGGTGTTGATTTTCTCTCTTATGACATCAAAAGTTAGAACCCGTATCTTCACTTTGAATGCCAAGATTCACCACAAATAGACCCCTTCTAACACCTTCCTCATGTCTTCAATTTTTTGAAGAATAGTGCCCATCCAACCTTTTGAGAGAGTGAAGCATTGAGGAGCATAGTCCAGAAATAACTATTGGTTGGTGACCTAGACTTGGAAAGTAGGAAGACCAATATGACCACCCTGGAAATGACCAGCAAATGTCATTTATGTAATAGAGAAAACACCAAACATAGAGACAACATCACCCAGAGCCAAATTTACCTTCAGTTTGAGTTTTACGCAATTTTTCTTATACCTTCATGTAATCCCTTTGTTAGCCCTGAAAACCCTCGTAATATTTGATGCATTATCCTGCGGAGTCAGAAGGGGATCTTGGGCATTCCCACTAGTAGACATAGTTCCAAAGACGACACCATCAGATAGCCCAGGTACCCTTGAAAGACCAGATTCCATACCAGTTGAAAGATGATAAGCTAAATCTCCTTTAGGCTTATAACCAACAACACAATCATCAAAAGAAGAATGTCCGACAAAAGACAGAGAAGCCACCTTCGAATTGATATGATTATTCGAGGGAGAGAGGAGTGAATGAATAAAGGAAACCTCCTTGACAGATGAATATGGCTTTCTTCCTTCCACATATTTGGAATTAGATCTACTTCCCTCTCCCATGTGGAGTTAGGTAGTCCCAAACGGGAGATCATGAAAACCAAAGCTCCAAGAACCAGACACAGTGCAGGCCACCTTAGGATCATAGAAATGGCGCAAAATATGGAGACATAAACTAACAAGAAGGCCCCAGTTGATGGGAAAAACTGAAAAGGGGTAAATAAGAGTGAATACCAGGGGACATAGAAAGCTAAGGGAGCTTTTGAACACAGACCCTTTGACATCAAGGATTGCAAAAGGAAGAAAAGGCAAGAGATAGATCGAAAAGAGGCTTGAAAAAAGGGTCCATAAGATCATGGGATGAGCCTTGATCCTAAGGCAAAGACCACATACGATAAGCTTCAAACACTATAACAGAAAACTAAAACCCTAGGAGCCAACATGAAACACCATAAAACCACTGAAAAATATTATTATATAATGTAACATCTTGTATATGAGAAATCTAAAATATTTGATATATTTGGATGAGTTTTAATGTTGTATAAATGTTTTCATAAATATCTAAAACATACTCACTCATACCTAGGCACCTAATCATTCTTACTCTAATTATATGAATAATCTTTCATTCTGGTTATAAAAATTGGAATCACAAACATGATAAACAAGAATAAACAAGAAGAGTTGCTAAAGGCAGCAAGTCCTTGCCTTATGTACTGCACTGAAGAAAGAGAGATAAATTGGAAGACCTACAACACCGTCAATGTGCAGCTCCAATAGGAGAACCAGAGCTTGAAAGAGAAGGTACAAATGTGTGACTGAAGTAACACAACTATTGGAAGGATTCCCGCACAACTACTGATTCCATCGACTTGGTTCCAGTGGGAGCTCAAGGAAAGCCATCTGAACCACTCATTGACTCATTGTGGAAATAATTTATATAAATAAAACACTCAAGCAGATATGAATATAGGTATTTTTTGTGCCACATCATGCGTAGAATGTGGAACATAGAAAGCTCTTAGTCGGACCCACGCAGCACGCCTTACTCATGTAAGCTCAAAATCATTAGAGAGTAGCACTGTACCTAGGTTGTGCATGGCCTGATCGTGGCAACAAAGAAGGGCATGCAGAACCTTCATGTTTAAGGTCGTAAGAATCGTTACGACATCTAAAAGTCTGTAAAGCAAATTTAAGTTTGAGAAATAACTATCAATAGCTTTTTAATAAGCTGCTCCCACAAGATAAGCCATGAAGAGAACATATCCGATTTTCTTTCAAATAGACAAGTTGCTCACTACCCACAATCACATTCTCAGTCCTCATTCTTCATTGTTCATTACTGACAACAGAATTTAGTTTGGGAATTTGAGGGGAACATTTGGGAGTTTGAAGAAATCCTTTGTGCACTTATTTTTTCTTTGCATGAAACTAGGTGAGCCATCTAACTCTGATTTCCATTGCAGACTTTCTTTTCTACGCCATCAATATGCAAACCTGCTTCAAAAGCATGCTGCAAGTCTTCTACTGGAAAATTCTCTAAATATACAATGTCAATGCTAACGCCCATATTATATGTGCATTGAAACCTTCTTCAATGGAATTGCTTGTGGCACTTTGTGCATTAATATAGAACTATGAAGATCATCATTCCAAACTGCCCTACCTTTAGCTTCATGGTCCCGGACAAAACGTCTATAGGCTGGATACTTTCTTGTGTATTTTTATGATACATAGGCATGTCCATTTCCTATTCGGTGACCCATAATTTTGTAGATATTGGCAGTTCCCAGGCTGCCTGTGAATAAGTTTTGTATACATTTTCCCTCTATTTTTATGGGCATGTATCTTTTCATGACTCATCATAATTCTGTACATATGGGAAATTCCCAGGCTGCCTTTGAATGTGTATATTAATACATGTTCCTCTATTGTATTGACAGTTCCTAGGCTGTCTGTGAATGCATTTTTTTCTGTATTTTTGTAAGCATGTCCATAATTGTGTATATATTGGTAATTTCCCCAGGTTGTTTGAGAATGTTTTTTTTTCAGCGTAATACATTACTTACATTACTTTGGTTAATGTTAAAACCTAATATTAAATTTTAAACGGCTGAACAATATTTTCAACAGACATAAGAGAAGGAAAATGCAAAAATATATGGGAGAGAAGCAGGTAACAAAAGAAGGAAAATTTTCAAATTGGTTATAATTTTAGTAAAACATTTTGAAAACTTATTAAAACATATTTTCAAATTTTCAACTAAATTGTTTTTACTAATAAAACTATATGGATGATACAAATAAATCATTGAAAAAACTTCAAATTTTATATAATAACTTCTAGCTAGGACTTGTCAAACTGTTATCATAAAATTCGATTCTAAGCTAAAAGACGATTTAAGTTGATATACTGAAAAATGGACAGCCAAATTCAAAAGTAAAATGAGAGTTGCTAAGTCCTATCTTACTAGACTAAAAATTAAGAGGTACTGCTAAGATCCCAAACAATAGCCTGAGAAATGTAAAACAGATAAGTACTAAAGGATGGGGACTCTAGCATCTATATTGCAATTTGAAACATAAAAACCGCCTGCAAACTTCAATGTCAGTGCGCAACCATACAAAATCTAGCTGGGTCGTGTTGAGAAGTTTGACAATCATTAAATATGAATTGGTAGACTAATGAATGGATCTGTATTTACCAATATATATTTTATTTATTAGTTTTTATCAAACTGGTTTTTAATGTATTCAGATGGTGTCACCATTAGTTGTTGCCATTTGATGGCCTGGTTAGCTGGGAGGAAAGGTATTGTTTTTAATGAATGTAAATGGTGTCACGGTTTATTATTGGGCTCATCGATATGGACGTATGAGAATGTAAATGTAATATACATTTCACAAGTTTTAAAAGACAATGATTATTTGTAAAACAACATATTCTTGACTGAATGCAAAAGAGAGAACACGTGTTACATAAACAATCCTTAGAGGTTCTTTAAAACAATAATATGGATCGTGTCTTTTATGCATGTGATTATTCATGCTCAAATGATGGTGGTGGCTATATACTGGACAGACTTTCCCTCGGGAGGGGAGCCTGTCCAATGCACACCGTCGGATCNAGGGTGCTCCCTCAAATGACATCTTTCATAGTTCTTTTCCCAATAAACAATTGCCCGTTTTACCGCATCAGCATCTGCAACCTTCAATGCATGCGCTTGGAGCCGTCGGCTTAGGAGATGTCGCGAGCGTTGGGATGGTAGCTCTGGCTTTGCGAAACCAAGAACCAGTTTCAGCACCAACTCACGGAGAAAAAATGATCTCATCGACTTAAAATCGATTTGTATATCTTTTCATCCTCAAGGGCATGTAATGTCTACCGGGCTTTCTTTTACTTTGTTCCAATTCATTTCTGGTAATAGTGTGTATGTAATTTACATCTTTGAGGAGGTCCGTCGTGTTCTCCTTTTTGAGGTTCTATGGATATGCTTATGAATGGATGGCGTTTGACCGATTTGATTAGTTTTTTTAGGTTAGATCTCTTAACAGATTTTGGAATCTCACATTAAAACCAATTTATAATCTAGGACAAAGTTGACAGTCAAAGAAATGGGATTCATCAGTATTGTAATGGGTTTCTTCACCTTTGCAATGCACCTTACAGTTGCTATTGTTATTGAGAATTTTATTTTGACTTCCTACCAGCCTACTGATTTCAAGGTCAGTGCCTTGTTTCACTCTTTCTTTTGCCTGTTTTCTCTTTATTTTGAGAGATTGCAAGGTCGATGCCTTGTTTCACTCTTTCTTTTGCCTATTTACTCCTTATTTTGAGAGATTGCAAGGTCGGTGCCTTGTTTTGCTATTTCTTTTGCCTGTTTTCTCTTTATTTTGAGCAATTGCAGATTGTATCAACCATTGATTACGAACATAGCTCCATCGAAAGATGATAAAAAAAATGGAAACATTTTCATAGCAAATAGAAGAGGGTTAATATAATACCCAACAAAAGTATAACATTGAATGTATTAAAACATACCAAGGGTTGATGATAAAGGTAGTGAGTTGGTTCATTCCAACACAGCCGCACAACTAGTATAACTGGCTTCATTAACACCAATGACCTGCACAAGATGAAATGCATGTTTATATTATATTCTAGGGTGTAAGAAAAGTTACACTCTAAACATTCTATACAAAATTATGCACCTGCTATGCCTGAAATTCAGCAATAATTATGCACCTGCATTATTATCATGGCATTTAGGGCTTGATAAAGAAACGATAAAATACAAAATTTTTATAACTGAGCTAGAGCATTTGAGTGCAGATCAAGAGGTCACCGGTTCGAACCCGATTGAGGGACTATGTCTCTGTACTGTGCAACTGTACAGATGCGGGTTTGAATCTCATTTTTTTTGCCTTTGCTTTGATGATGTGTTTCTGTACCCTGGCACTGTAGAGATGCGGTACCCTGGCACTGTAGAGATGCGGGTCTTGTTGCAATAATAAGAGAGTAGGATGTGACACGATACAGAGCCTGGTTCGATTCTTATTGCAATCCTATAAATTGTTTGCACAAAATAGAATAGTAAGAGAGTAGGTTGTTAATTTTACACAGTAATTTTTGAATCTTTTTGCAGAAAAGAGAATACAAAGAACCTTACAGACCCTGGTTCGGTTCTCTTTGCAATCATACCAATGTTTTGCAGAAAAAAGGAATAATAAGAGAGTAGAATGTTAATTTTACACTGCTAAATATTAAATGTTTTACAGAAAATAGAAAAATAAAAGAGACGTGGACGGACAGGAAGCCACTTAGGAAGCCAAATTGGAGGAAGCCACTCAGGAAGCCAAATTGGAGCTGAAGTATCATACATTAGTAGTCCGCTCGGCTCTAGGTTGCATTTTGTTTGTGTCGAGCGCTGTGTATGCTCTCCCTCTGCACCTTAGTGCGATCAGCTGGGATCAAAAGTAGTGATCTCAAGTTGTAAAGAGTCTGTAAACGACTAAGTAGCGTATGCTCTCCCTCTGCACTTCGAGTGACCAGCTGGGATCAGAAACTACTTCTGTTCGTCCGTTATAGTAAAGTCATGGTCTTCATTGATCAAGTCTGTAAGCATACTGTTCATTCGGCTCTGTAAATGTACTGTTACTTGGCCCTGCAAATATACTCTTCATGTTACTGTTCACTATAATACCGTTGGTCATTGCTATTTGCATTGTGTTAATCTATGTTATTTCCCGCATTCTGTTAAGAGAAGTTTTAAATATTGTTGAAGATAACATTAATATCCCAGAACAAGTTTGAAAAGTGTGTCGATCCTGCTCCTTGGTATCAGAGCCAACACATGTTCTTTTCAATCAGCTCATGATTCGAAATAACTACAGAGTTTTGGTGATAGATCGTCCAGCACACGCAGAGAGGTTTCTATTGTGGCTAATGCTTCATCCTGAGAGTGACATTGACTGTTACGAGAATGATCAACAGATGGTCAGAGATCGCGATCTTGCATTTCAGTTCTTCTGCAAACATTTCGAGAAGCATTCTCTGTAAGTTCTTCTAGACTTACATTGCATCTTTCAATTCTGTTGGCCTGTTGAAGACACTTGGCATTATCCAGTAGGAAAGGAAACTTGTTGAGTGATCGGTGGTGTTCCTAGGAGCTAATAGAGAGGTTGTTGATAGAGGGCAGTGAAGGCCAAAAGAGAGAGTGCATGAGTAAGTCCCTGCATAGATCCAGCCGCTAGTGAGACATAGTTCCTTTTCAGATGGACCCAACGATGGATAGTGTTGCTCACACCCGTCTAGACTGTTAGCAAGCTGAAGACGGTACTATTAGTTTAGCCGAACGACGTTCTTCCTTCTCCAATTGCAGCACATATGATCCTGACTCCAGTATTGTCCACATATATGAATTTAATCCTTCTCATGAATGGAAACTCCCTACTCTGCTTCCCAAAGAAATTTATAAACTCAAACTCTGGGAATATGTATCTGCACAGCATTTCCGTGTTTCATCTGTTGATATTGCATTCACAAATGCCGATCAACCTGTGCACATCAACCTGATTGAGCTCTCCCAGATTGATTGGGCACGCAGGCAAAGATATAAGTATGCACACTTAGGTGCTATAAGGTTAGGTCTGAATCCTCTTGTCTGACCTTTCCTAAATGTTTCATCCTTATGTGTTGCTGTCGATACTAGACATATGCATTTTGCCGATGCTATTATAGGTGGTTTTGCTACCCCTTTGCATGATGGTCCTGCATTCGGGACTATATACCCAAAATTTAGCGTAAGTCTCTTTGACCCCCACATATATGATCTCCTCAAAGCTTATGTACTTCCCCAAGGGTTTGCCATGATGGATGGTTCCCGGATTATCCAGCTCAAAGCCGCTGTCATCATTCGTTTCGGTAATGATACTTTACCTGCACTCCAGTCTCCAGTTCATAATACTACGCGCCTGCTCAGCGTGGTGGAAAAGGATCTTTCCCATAAAGCTCAACCAGTTCTGTTCGATTGGAGAGGCATTAAATATCCTCAAGAATGGGAGTGTAAATATGATGAACTCTGAAATAGTGAAGCATTACAGGCCGCCTTAAAAAAGCAGCCTATTACCTTTGACAGACAAAACAGTTCATTTTGGTTACCTAATGTTACGCCATTTCCAAGATTTTCCCTTGCGGATGTAAATCCTTCTTTATCTCGTTCTACCTCTTCTTATACAGTCGACAGAAAACTTTCTTCTAATCCTTCTTTTTCAACTACTGAACCCAACTCTTCAGAGTCATTCACTGGCCTGCATGACAGAACACAAAGGTCAGCACAAAGATTGTCCAGCATGTCGAAAGACATTAGAAATACTCCGGCGTCATAGAAAGTCTCCCCATCTTGGTATGTTTTCTCTTCCTAGGGAAAATGATGCCTATGAGATGGAAAAGGATGGTAAAAAGTCATATTTTTCCGGGTAGAAATCTACCTAATATCCCTTTCCGACAGTATACTCCAGATGGCTTGTCTAAGAGAGAATATCTACCTCAGAAAATGGTAGAAGGTGGAGAAACACCATCTGATGAAATAAGATTAAGTAATTGGGGTAACTTGCAGCATGGTCTAACTGCCAGAAACTTAGATGATATGGCTAAGGACATTTTGAGCCTAAAAGCCAGCATGCAAGAAGAAAAAGAGAAAATCGCTGAAGTCAGTGCCAAGCTGGAACTTGTTTAGCATCTACTTGCTGATTCAGAAGCTATTAAGAAAATGATAACCAAAGCTTCTGAGAACATTCTTACTCGTCTGAGTAAGATGGAAGAGTTGTCAAAAAGAGCATCCACTCTGGGTTCTAAAGTTATAAAACCAAGCCTTGCCATTTTAGCTTTAGCCGCTGAAGGTTACAAAAGAAAAGATACTAAGGCTAAGCTTGAGCGTAGTATGTCATTTTGGATGTTGGCTACTGATGATTCAGACCAACGACCAGAATTTGATTTTGGTAGATCTGAAGTTGAATTCAGAATTCTTAACAAATGGGTAACTGCTTTCAAAACTCTTCCTCCTACTATCTCTGAGAAAACCTTACAAAAAGTCTTAAGTTTGGATCCCCTTGAACCTACTCCTGAACCTGAGCCAGAACTTATCATCAATTCATTGCAATCAGGATTGTCCCAGTCTGTCTCAGAACCTATCAACTTAAGCATACTTAGTACGAATGTACTAGGGTCATCCTCTGGTTCCCGTGCAGAGCCAGAATTTGATGAGCCTATGGCAGAAAGAGAACCTACCCAAGGTCCTCGGATTCCTTTAAGTTTCAGTACCCATACTTTCAACAACATCATATCTCAGATTCCAGAGCACCCTGTCTTAAATATTGACTGTCAGTCCAGAGATGCCATACATGATTCCTTGAATTTACTTTTCCACTGGACTTTGTCAAAGAAGGCCCAGAACCCTGAAATATCAGGACAACAAATTGCTACTCTCTTGGTTACTGGCCTTACAGGATTGGCCAATGAATGGTGGAGATGGTTGCCTCAAAGAGTGCGTGATGATATTCTAAACTCTGACGATGCTGATCAACAACTTCTAAAATCATTAGCATCACAGTTTCATGGAGGAGATGATGAAGATGATGCAGATCATCTTTCTTCATTATTTATGTCTGCTAGGCTGTGTAATCTGTCACAAGCCGATGAGTATTTCTGCTACATGCAGAAATTATTAATCCGTTCTGGTAAAGCAAGCGATCCGGCTTATCTTAAACATTACCTGAGAAGTTTCCCAGGCCATGTTCCAGATGCCGTTGAGAAATATATGAAAGACAAAAATCTTAATTATCAGAATTTATCAATCGCTCAGCTTCATCATCACATCAAATAAACATGGCAAGAGCATTGCCTCTCTAAGCGGATTGATAAGGACTTCAAAAGACATCAGAATATGTACACACCTTCCTTCTGCAAGAAGGTGGCTCAAATGCCAGATTGGGGATGTGGTGCCCACAATCGTGGTCATCTTAAGGAGAAATGCCATTGCAATTCAAGGCAGCGAAATAAAAAAAAATTCTTCACCAGTGATCCAAGATATCACTATCTTGATAAACCCTTAAAGTTTAACAGGAAGAGGCCAACGAGGAAGAAGTATTACGCGGCACAGAAACCGCCTCCTCGAAGAAAGAAATATATCACGAAAAGGCGAAAACCCGCATACAAGGAATCCTGTTTACTCTGCGGTGCTAAAGGCCACTGGGCAAACAAATGCCCTAAAAAGAAACAAAAACCTCGCCTTGCAGCTTTTTGTGCCTCTGTTCAACCCCAATGGTGGCGTTATTCTTCATCTACTCAGCCTCCTTCAGGTGAATTCCTTTATCTCCCTTCTGAGTCTGAGTCTGAGCTTGAATCTGATTCTGATGATCTTCCTGACCTTAATAAATTTGGTCCCTCTTCAGCCTCATCTTCTGATCTGTCTGATTCTGCTTCTGACACTGATGCTTCCGAGGCTCCAAATTTGGGGGGGTGTAATCTACCTAGTTCGCCCCAGCATTCTATTTCCTCTTCTGTAAATACATTCCAGCCTCCTGAGTTTGACTTTTCCTTGTATATGCTTTCCTTTCCTAAGCATTATGATTTAGAAAAACAGATAGCTGAACTTGACTTAGCGTTTGCTGGAACTCAGCCATATCAGTACTAGCTCAGAGAACAGCTACGATCAGAAAAAGCCTTGCTGCTAGAACAACTTAAAGGAAAACAGAAAGTCTCAGAGAAACAGAGAGAAGAGTTGCCTCATAAAGTGGTTAGCTTTCATGAGCCAGCGACTGTTTACAAGGCATATCTAGACAAGCATGAAAGCAGGCAACAATATAGACTCTCAATGAGAGAAACTCTGAGAGCTATGGTAAAAGAAAAGCAGCAATAGATCAAGCAGCTATGTACAGAAGTTAGTGAGCTCCGAGATCATATAAAGATCTTAGACGCTGAAGAAGAACATTCTTCAGAAGAAGAGGTGAATAAGTTTATAGAAGGAGCCATGGACAGAGAAGTAGAAATTGTAGATACTCCTGAAGACATAGAGCAAAATGTAAATACTCAGCCAAGTCTTTTCTTAATGTCAGGTCCAAAACTGTATATACAGATTCAGTTTGATTTAAAAGAATTCAAACCCTACACCCTTTCCTGTCAGATTGATTCTGGTTGCCAGGTCAATCTTGCAAAAGGTTCTGCACTACCCTTTTATTACTGGGAGAAGACATTTGGCAGTGGAACTGCTATTCATGGTACCGCAGTCCCTATAAGAGGGAAAGCTGAGATCGTTCCAGTCATCTTTGGTAAAGCTAAGAGAAAGCTCACATTCTACAGACTGGATGAACTAAAAGATGATTGCTTATTAGGATCTGATTTCCTTCATCAAGTCAGTCCTTATACAGTAGATCATTATTAGATGACTTTCACTTGCTACATCAATAAAAGGAAAGTAATCCTTCCTTTGTCATTTCACAGTGAAGTCAAATGCTTAAGCTTGGAAGAACCAGAAAATGCTAGTATTCCTCGGCTAGCAAAAATGGAAAGAGCTATTGCTTATTCAGAAGCGCATGGTGAGAAAATGTTGAAAGAAATTTCTGATAAGCTTCGTAAAGAATGCTGTTCTGACAGCCCTAATGCTTTCTGGAAGCGAGAAAAGTATTTCATGACATTGCCGTATGATCTGCTCCAGAAGATCAAACCTATGAAGGCTTCTGCAAGAGTTATGACCCCTTCAGAGAGGGAGTTCTGTAAAAAAGAGATTGCAGAATTATTAGAGAAAGGACTCATTGAACCTTCAAAAAGTCCTTGGGCATGTCGCGCCTTTGTAGTGAACAAACATTCAGAACAAAAGAGAGGAAAACCCAGGTTAGTGGTAAACTTCAGGCCACTAAATGCTGTACTCCAGAAAGTCAGGTATCCTTTGCTTGATAAAAACAGTTTATTGCAACGTAAAACAGGTAATACTATCTTTAGTAAATTCGACCTGAAATCTGGTTTTTATCAGATTGGCATAGAAGCTAAAGATAGGTTTAAAACTGCATTTGTTGTTCCACATGGCTTGTACCAGTGGAAGGTTCTCCCTTTCGGTATTAACAACGCTCCATCTGAGTTTCAAAAATGGATGGAAGATATATTCAGAGATTATCCATGGATATTGGTCTTTATTGATGACATACTAATCTGTTCCCACAGCCTGCAGGAGCATCTCAAGCATCTGCAGATATCTATGATTTGGTATTTAAGCATGGATTGGTTCTCTCTGAACCAAAAATGGAGATAGGGAAGACCGAGATAGAATTTCTCGGGTTAAAGATTAATAAAGGGACAGTTGTGTTACAAAAGCATGTACTTCAAAGCTTTGACAAATTTCCAAATGAAATTACAGATAAAACACAACTTCAGAGGTTCCTTGGTTCCCTAAACTACATCAGACCATTCTATCAAGGACAGGCTGCTGATATCGTTCTGCTTCAAAGCAGATTAAGAAAAAGTCCGCCTGCATGGTCTAGAGAAATGACTGCAGCTGCCAAAAGGATAAAAGAAAAAGTTATAAAGCTGCCAGCACTTACCTTGCCTACGGGTAAAGGCAATCTGATCATTGAAACCGATGCATCTGCCCATACATGGGGTGGAGTTTTACTTGAAGCCATTGGTCAGAAAGAACATATTTGTGGTTATGGTTCAGGATCATTTAAAAAGGCTGAACTCAACTATCCCTCCAGCCACAAAGAAATATTAGAAGTCAAGAAGACTGTACAACATTTCATTCTCTTCCTTAAGCCCGTGAAATTTATCATCAGGACTGATTTAAAAATTATGCCTGGAATGTTGAAAAATGAGACTGTAATGGCAGAAAATAATAGTCGCATTTTAAAATGGTTTATATGGTTGTCTAACTTTGATTATGAAATTGTATATAAACCAGGCTATCTTAACTGCCTTGCTGATATGTTGACCAGGGAGTCAGCAGAGGATTTGAAAGGTCTTCAACCTACATTAAACATGTTTGATCCAGGAGAATCAAGCTCTGGTCCTGCCAGAAGACGAATGAGGAGAGAACTGAAAGCCGAAAAGGATGCAGCAGAAAAGCCAAAGACACATGAAGAGCTGCTGCAAAAAGAAGGATTGTTTATCCTGCCCTGGGATGGTGCATTACCCAGGAATGTTCGTATTGAATCTTTGGAGTATGCTTCAGCAGATGAAGCAAAAAGGTTTCTGCAGTTAACTCTAATATAGAATATCCAGTCATCTCCCTTGAAGCTAACAATACTTGAAAGATGGGAGAAAGAAGCTTTCTTTAGCTTTGAAGATGCCACCGGAAAACTCCGAGATTGCCCAGAGGTGTGGACAGACTACGATGATCATGATCATCTCTGGTATATTGATCTCTGCGTAGGAAATCTCACATGGACTTCCTATAATCTCATTTTACAATGCTGCAGAGAAAACGATACTGTTGTGATATTCGCCGACCCAGCTAATCTCAAAGCAAACGCCAAATGGTCGGGTTGGACAGATGTTTTCCTTGATAAGTTCTGTCCTAGAACTGATTGGGAAAACTGCAGAGCGAACTTCATCCTTCATTTGAAAGCTGACCTGGAAGTTGCTAATCAGAGAGAACTCTAGTTTAAATTTAAACTTCATTTTGAAGGAGGTTCCTATAAACCGCTTGAGCATCGTATGTATGTACAGCAGAAAGTAATACGGAGAAATGTGGAAGGAGACCACATCGAGTCACGGGTAACTATTCGTGACATTCCTTTGGACTTCAAGGTTGAGTCAAAGTTCCGCGGAGAGTTTATATGCGAACCGCTAGAAATATTTCAAGGTTCCGATATTCAATGCTGTTTCTCTCCCTGGTTATACTCGCTTCCTTCGGACGATGATGTCCCAGCAGATTCTCCTGTCCAGTTTGCTCAAGGATATGACTCCCCAGAAGATGACAACATATGGGAGTATCTTCAAGGCCGTGACCCATACGATTGAACGCAGTGGTGGGCCTCATGAAGCCTGAGTGGGCCATGTTTGCCCCACATTGATTCCGCCGCGGGCTGGATGACAAGATCTGCTGTGTAAATAGTAGTTTAGATGCTATCATGGGCCAGCTATGCCCCGCCTTGTTTTATGCTGTCTGATTGTCGGTCTGTCATGATGATTCTTTGGGTCCCCGTAATGCCACTGGCCAATTAAGGGATGAGATAATGGAAGTGGTAGTCCCCACTCTCCACCCCGATGATTCGGTTATGACTGGTTAGTGTAAGTTTTGGCTACCGGATCTCTTTATGACCGGTTAGTGCCAGTCCGTGTCAACCGGTTACACCGGTAGGATGCTATAAATAAACCCCTCGGGCTCATTGTTGATCATCATATTCGGAGATCACATCCCGAGTCTTAGAGAGCTCTGCAAGTTCTTAGTGTGTCAAGTCTGAGCAAGTAGTACGCTCGGCTCTAGGTTGCATTTTGTTTGTGTCGAGCGCTATGTATGCTCTCCCTCTGTGCCTTAGTGCGATCAGCTGGGATCAAAAACAGTGATCTCAAGTTGTAAAGAGTCTGTAAACGACTGAGTAGCGTATGCTCTCCCTCTGCACTTTGAGTGACCAGCTGGGATCAGAAACTACTTCTGTTCGTCCGTTATAGTAAAGTCATGGTCTTCATTGATCAAGTCTGTAAGCATACTGTTCATTCGGCTCTGTAAATGTACTGTTACTCGGCCCTGCAAATATACTCTTCATGTTACTGTTCACTATAATACCGTTGGTCATTGCTATTTGCATTGTGTTAATCTATGTTATTTCCCGCATTTTGTTAAGAGAAGTTTTAAATATTGTTGAAGATAACATTAATATCCCAGCACAGCTTTGCGGAACTAGTATCATACATTCCCGGCCAGTAGCACAATCTGCACAGCTTTGCAGAACTACGATTACCGAATATCGAAGTACAGAACCCCAATCGATGTTTCATGAGTTTACCTATCTCTGGACATAAAGTAAACAACCTCGGCTTCGTTTCCCTCATGCTTTTCTCTTCACCTTCGCCTTAGAGTCTAATTAACCGTGATCTGAATGACGCAAGCAAGGTAAGCTCTCATCTCATATGATGGAGAAGGTTGTTAATTGTTATTCTCCTTTTGACATTAGCGCAGCACAAGATTCATTACAAATTTCTTATTCAGAGGGCGTCCATAACTACCATGCGATGAAGAAAGGTAGGAGGCTCACTGTGGGACAGGTAACGACGTTGGAGAAGTGTTTTCAGTTGGGAGATATGCTGGAAACCTACAGGAAAGAGAAGCTGGGATGAGCTCTAGAATAGCCATTTGGTTCCAGAACAAAAGAGTGAGGTAGAAAACAAAGCAACTAGACAAAGACTAATTTGATGTTCTGAAACCAGGTCGTTCATGTTGAGACTAATTTGATGTTCTGAAACCATCTTTTGAGGCAGAAAACAAAGCAACTAGACAAAGACTAATTTGATGTTCTGAAACCAGGTCGTTCATGTTGAGACTAATTTGATGTTCTGAAACCAGGTCGTTCATGTTGAGTGTTGTGTAGGTGATACAAAGTAAGGGCTTCCTGGTGGACTGGTATCATAGCATGCACACCAACATCATAGCTAGCTACGATAACATATAACATAATTGTATGACTAATATATAACATAATTGTATGACTAATATATAACATAATTGTATGACTAATAATTATAACATAAAATGTTTCAAAACTAATGTTAACTAAAAGTTGACATTAATTCGAATATGAGTTTCATTACAGATTTGCATACGAAATATATAGCAGTGGCCTTAGATGAATAAGAGTTGCCTCGATTTGAGGCCAAATAAGGCCTCAAATCATTTGATTGGTTTGAGTAGAGGTTGGTTCACATTTAGATGAGAAAATGTATTAATTTTTACAAAAAGTAATTGAAAAGAAAACAAACTCCCTTAAAACATAGGTTATAGTTTTAATTTGAGTCGGATGAGCTTTGGTTGAAGTGAAGAGTAATTCAAAAAGGTTGCAAGCCCTTTCAAAATAGGTTTGCAAAACATAGGTTATAGTTTTAATTTGAGTCTGGATGAGCTTTGGTTGAAATGAAGAGTAATTCAAAAAGACGGCAAGCCCTTTCAAAAAGTCAAAAAGTCCGTGCTAGCCACGGACAAGGACTAATAACTTAATTAAGAGTTCATCTGGCTTTGAGTACAATGTTCTCAAACTCTCTCCTACGACCAAGCCTTGCGCACTGTTCTTATACTATTCCCTTTAGGCAATCATTACCAAATTTATGACAAACTTGACGAAGTGATTCCCAATCACTAACATTGTTAGAGTTTATCCAAATTACATATTTTGCTTTCATTTAAATATGACATGGAACATGGATTGGACACATTCAATATTCACTTCAATTTTGTTATCTCGTAAATTACTTAATATTGGGTACTCCACCCATGGAACAATAACTTGTGCAACAACATAGAAATATTTTCAACTCACATTTGAATGCCTTCAATTTATGTATCCACATGCCAACGCCTTCAAGCATCCACGCCACGTGTCTCTTAACTTCAATCTGTTCAAGCCTTCAATTTCCTCAATCCCAAGCCATATGTGATTGCCTTCAATTTAGGAGAACATATAAGCACCTTCAATTTCCTATTCTAATTATATCTTCAACAAAATATGTTTCATGAGACTCTTTATGTGCACAATCTTGAACATAAAAACTAATATTTAAAAGATATTTTAGTCCATTTTTAACAAGAAAATTAATGTCTAAATATCTCAAATGTTTTAACAAATCAAGAACCTTTAAAAAAAATTATAGTAGATTTTAAACTTGAGTTATTTCTTTGTATTTTAATAAAATGAAATATTTTTACATCATTTTCATTATTTGTTTTTTATTAAATACATCATTACTTAATACTATTTATTTTATTAATATAATTTTTTTATTATTTAAAATTTAGATATGTTATTTTAACATCATTTTCATTAGTTGTTTTTTATTAAATACATTAACATTTAATGCTATTTATTTTATTAATTAATATAATTATATTTTTTATTTAAAATTTAGATATGTTATTAGTTCTTGTTTGATATGGTGTATACTTTTATTGGTAAATCAAAGTGTTTTGACTTGATAGTTAATTTAATTTATTTTTATTATCAATTAATTAAGTTGAATATTTTGAAAATTAAAATTTTATTCATTCTATTTTTTATTATTTGTGAAACAAATAATTAATAAGATATAACTTTTAGTACTGCTTTATTTTTAAAAGGTACAAGAAAACATTTAATATGGAATTATGTAGAAGTGTCGAATGTTAACTTTGACATGCTATTGTTTACTTTTGTTTTAAAAAGGATTGTGTCAATTTAAACTTATAATGTTATGTTTTGATTTTGATTTGACCAATTGTATATATTTTTATTTTAAAGTTTTTTTTATGAGAACAATTAATTATTGATGTGATTAATTCTATAAAAAAAATTATATTCTTATGTTTATTCTTTACTTTCTTAAATTTGAGATTAAAACTAGTATATCCTTGAAGAAGAAGGCTAAAACTTTGACGATTTTGTTCGTCTGGTAAGTTTTGCTTGGAATATGACAAATTTCTTTTATTTGAATTTGAATTTTTCTGAAGTTTAAATAATTTTTTAGGGCAGAAATAGATTCAATTACCCTAGGGCACCTGAATTATGCAAGTTTGACAACTTTTATTTGGATTTCCAAAAATTCAATGTCGGATTGTTCAAAACGAGTAAGATTTTTTTTTTTAAAGGGTGGAAATGTCAAAGGTTTAGACTACACTTATCCTTGAATAGGAAATTGGGAATGCCAAAGTGATTTAGGCAAGGTAACATAGGATCAAGAAAAAAAATCTTTTGGTATCTCCATAGTGGACTTCTGCTTAAAGTAAGATCTTTTTAGTCATTGTTTCTTGCTTTGCATGGACTTTTGTAACCAATATGCATCAATTTGCGGACTTTTCATATTACTCTCTACCAAGTTAACCAATGAGCAAACTTTATATTTGATTATATGGAAATGTCCAAGGTTGAACTTAGGAAAACAAAGTTTCATATCATATTGACGAGATTGGAGATATTTTGTATTAGTTTTTATGGAAATTGTAGATCATAGGTAGTTTTGCTTGACCATTCATTATCACAATGTTTGGAAAGTGAAGGGACATTGAAGACACACACCATCAGAGAGGAAGAAGATGGAAAGAGAAGGAGAAAGAAGAGATACCCTAGCAAAGGTGGCACAAATTCCAAGAGAAGAAAATCAACAAGATTCCCAAGGAAGCTTGCAAAGACCGTACAAAAGTACATGCCGCATTAATTGTAGTCACAAGTGTGGGCACGAACCCCAAGAAAGTGACAACAACATTTATTGCATACTGTACTAGCTATACAACATTTATTACACACACATGTGGGCATGAATTTCGAGTCTGAAAGTACAACAAAAAGTATAGTTCTGTATAACACGTGTGGACAGTCGTACAACTACTAGTTGGAACGATTTTCGAGGTAGAGTGTTGTTGAAATTAATGTTTGGAATTTTGTTAGTGAGGGTTGCAAGAAAAATTTAGTGTATTGAAGTTTTTCTAAGTATTCTTCTTTAAAGAGAAATTCTCTTCTTCAGGGTTTTCCCCAAGTTGGGGTTTTCCCGGTCTTTTGACCAAAAATTTATGTGTTTCATGTGTTTTATTAATACTTCAGTTTCAAGAAGATATTGAAGTGGTGGTTTTAATTTTTAAATTTATGAGTAAATGTGTGACAAAATCTGTGAATGAGAAGTTTTCATATTAAGGTCAATTTTTTCTTCATGGTATCACAGTTGTTCTGAAGTAGGGTTCAACATTGTGATTCACAGTTAAAATAAGTTGTGTTTTCTTTCAGTTAATATATGTTGTAGGTGATTTTCAATGATGAGGATACGGTATGAGAATAGATTGAATGGTGTATCCAATTAAATCCCATGGAAGGTAAGGATTACCGTCGTATTGAAAAAATGGAAAATATGGAGTTTTGCAAACTCTAAGATGACCAAACCAACAGATAGTGATGAACTTGAAGAGTTTGAAGCTCCTGAATCCAAATCCCAAAGAGTGATCATGGATGGAGTGAAATACCATCTCATTCCACATTTAGCAGAAAAGAAAATAGCTAAAGACATATGGGATCGGGGAAAATTTTAAGAACTCCCCCCATAAAACAATTCTATATATATATTTGGCTAATCTCTCATTGAATTATATAATCTTATAAAATCTTGGTGAATATTTCACTAAATTATAAAACCTTGAGAAGTCTTGGTGAATCTTTCACTAAATTATAAAACCTTGTAAAGACTTGGCGAATCTTTTACTAAATTATAAAATATTATGAAATATTTGTGAATTTTTTTATAAAGGTTAAAACCAAATATAGATATAGGAAAAAATATAAAAATCCACACTCTAAATCATCGGTTTCATGGTAATATGGAATAAAAAATACCAACATTCTCAATTTTTCATCTAGTATTCCACGTAATTCAAATAAATGAAAATTAAGATAGGAAAAATAGAACAAATATGACATGCAAATTACATGTAATATAACATGTGGTATCTCTCATTCAATAGTTAAGAACAAATTTCCAACCATGTGTATGCACAACTAGAATACATATAACAAGAGGACACCAAATACATTAGCAAGGGCCTTTTTTCCAATCTTAATTTTACTAGCAATTAATGAAGCAGTCCGAGTAATGTCAATATGAGTACCTGTGAAATCATTTTTGGTTAACTGTTACTTAGTAAATATTTCTATCCCATTATCTAATTTATCCATCTCAAGAGGACTAGCAATTGGTGTGAAAATGTTCCAAATATCATTATCTATTGTTGAATAAATAAAGTTTCTAATAGCATATGAAAGTGCATCATAACTATGGAGGTCAATACTATAGAATCGATGGAATCAACTGCTTTCAAGATAGAAAGAGGTAGAGAAAATAACCCAATAAAATTAGCAAGAATTGGGAAAGATTGGTCAATCTCCTCATTTACATTGAATCAAGTTGCTTAAAATGGTCCCATGAGCAATACTACAAGAGAGAATTGAAAAGATCATTTTCTTCCAAAAATGCAAGCACAGAAAAATGTACAACTAAGCGGTTACCATTTTAAACCATAGATTTATAATGTTGTACCAAAAAATAACTTAGGCCAAACAAGCAACTTATGCACAACTACACATTAAAATAAAAATAAGTTTATGTACTAGTGGACATACCTGTAAGATGAACTTATGGTTCTTGTATGGTGACAAAGCTTAGATGCAAGAAGATAATAGTATTTATTAAATACCTTCTCTTGCAAGTGACATCTTTGGAACGTTTCCTTGTAGGGATCTTTGGATCTAGATTCATGAAGAATCATTTCATATTGAAGGTGGCTTAAGGACTTGATGTGGACATATGCTTGTGATTTGTTATCATTTGGTGACTTGGGGCCCAAGTTGTTGTTTTTTGAGCCTTCTTGATGGAGAGTACCCGTTAGAAGATGCCTTTGGAGGCCATGTGGCATCATCACTTGACATTGACCCCTTACTTGATGGAGGCACCCCCTTGTTTGGGGCCTTATATCTCACATTAGAGTAAATTTGAGGTCTAATTTGGGCCTCCTAAGGAAATAATAAAAAATACATATATCTATAGCATGCTTTATATAACTATGAGTTGATTGTATATGGCATGCTTAAAGCTTCACTCAACATCATCTTTATGTGACCATGATGACAAAATGAACAATGCTTCTATTAGGTGTGCTTATTGTTATTTAATTTGTAGTAAAGATGATATTGAGAAATTTTAATTTTTTCTTTTGACGTAGGGATAAATGATTCAACACTACACATTATAAAAAAATACAAACATACAATTTTAATTAAACAACATATTTCCTGTACATGGTCTAATATGAATAAAATGGTACCGGAGGAGATCCATAATCCATTACAACAAACGTACTCCTGTTGATTATCATGAAGATCAACAAATACCACCTCTTCAAATTTTATTATCTATAGATGTCAATTAGGATCAAAATTCAATGTTCCTGGAGTAGGTAGATTGAGAAACAAAATTAGTTGCCACAATAACAAAAGCTTGTTGTATTCTTGAGCACAAAAATTAGGTGTAATGATTTAACTCAACTTGCTGACATGGAGACTGGCAAATAAACTCTTTGGAACATGTGTTTAACAATTCTAACTATGTTCTAAAATAGTAAACTGAGAAAATTTCACATGAATCTCCTTACCAAGCTGTTAAACTTACTTCTAAGACAACAAAAAAGGTACATAAGGCCATGTACTAGAATTTGACATTTATATTGGTATTGAGGTCATCTTGCTTTGAAGCAATCACAACATATCAGAAATGACATGATTCATTGTGTGCACTTGATGGATAAATTTGATATCAAACATTCCAACAACAATGAGCCTGCTTGAGTACAAAATACTCTTGACGAAACTCTCACTTTACCCGAATTCAACATATGAATCTCATACTGTCATGCAAGTAGTACACAAATCTATTATTTGTTCCATTACTCATATGCAATGTTTGATTGTCTCAAGTAGATATGACACAGAAAGGTAAATCAAAGGATATTTAGTAAATACTATGACGAACGAAAAATAGAAAGAAGGATATATGAAATCATTTATAGTAAAAAAATCATCTAATTGATGAAAACTCCAGAGACAACTTCATTGAAAAAAAATTCCATGATTAGAAAGTGACACTATGTTTAGAAAGTCAACAAATGATCCCCAAGTTACTTGAATTGGGGAAACATATAGAGTTTCATAATTGGGTACGAGTTCATAACACTCTAAAACTTTAAGGAAAATCAAAGACAAATGCAAAAAAAGGGTGCATTTTGATAATGCCCGTTAGTTTTCACAGCGATAACAATGTTGATTAGTTCTAACTTCTGAGTGTTCCTTGATGAACCTACATGGAGTATTAGCTTTGTCAATGGATACCAACCTTTATAGTAGAGAAATAAGTTCCTATCATGACCTACAAGGATATAGTGTGACATCCTCGAATGTTTTGGAGCCTCCTATTTTAACACTATCTAATTGATGCCCTGATATTTTTCCAATATAGTAAACTAGAAGAAGCCATTTTGTCTTAACAAATAGAAGGATGAACTAAAGCAATTTGGAAATAATTTTGACAAATTTGTTTGTCTTGCATATTTATAATAAAATGCCAGCACCTAATGTGGGATAAAACCACTCAATAGATTCAAATGAAAATGGTTCATTTTCTAAAAGAATTCTCACCATGCAAACGATTGTAGACAAAACAAGAAGTGGAATCCCGCCCCTAATAGAAATTCATGTGAAGGAAAAGGTAATGTTTTCCTTGCTCTATAAACTTCAAATGTTTCTAATGATTTATGGTACTTGGAATAAGGTTTATTTCAACATATGACGTATATAAGAATCCTTTTAAAGAGTTAAAAGAAGACATAAAGCATAAGGAGTTTCTATCAGACATGAATCTCATTAGAACCAATACATGCATGGAACACATTACATAATGTGGAATACCCAAAATATAACAAGCAATTACAACAACTAATCTAGAATTCTTCATTGTCCTATGTGGGAAGTGATTAGCCTATTCTTGCTAAAAATAAGTAGGTTGTCATTAGAAATAAATAATAAAAAAGTAATTAAAATAACCTCACTAGTCTTGGCACAAATGAATTTTATTCTCTTAAGCTAATAAAAGAGTTCTCAAGTAAAAAACAAAATGAAAGTAAAATCGAAAGCTAATAAGCTTGTAAGGATTCATTTTAGAACAATATGGACTATAGATTGATTTAAAATGATTATATAAAACGAACTAGGGACTAACAAATACGAGACCTAAAACTTACTGCAAGGAACTATGTGACAAAGTGTTAAACGACACAAATTCGTGACACATTGTTGAGCTAGATGATGGACAAGAAAAGGGTTAATATGGGTTCACAACATTGTTTGAAGGATTTTTGTGCTAAAGACATTAAATAAACCCATTAGCACTAAATACTGAGCACCACTAATCTATAACAGTTCACAATAGTATATAGATTTAACCAAGCATACATTACAAGTATACTTAATCCCTCTTCAAATATTCACATTTTTAGTGATTACCATATCGAAATAATTCTATCAAAGGAATTACATGTAATACACTTTAACATGTATAGATATCAAATTAGAGGAAAAATAAAAAAGATAGTATAGTTCTTTTGACAAAAGACAACAAGCACAACATGTATATTGTCTCAAATTACTTGATAATTGTGTACAACAAAGGTGAGCTACTTAACATACTGGTTTGTAGGCTAGGGTTCAGAATAAAGAACCTTGAATAGAGATAACTCGAGAAGAATTTGATCGTATGAGGAGCATCTCTTTTGGCCACACTATTCACATATTGCTTAATTCCTTGTGCAATATGCAAAATGCTAAATTTTTTTTGGAAGGGTGTTTAAAGCAATGAGAGAAAGGTATTTGCAAACCCAATGCTCAATATCTTGTAAAACACTAACATTGCTCATCATTAATCAAGATATAAGTTGAACTAGGATTCAAAACTTTCTATATTCATCACTAGAGTTTCATGAACATCAGGATGGACAAAAGGAATTACAAATTAAAGGTAAACCAGATGCAGAAGAAATATTTTTAACCTTCACATTCACAGGACCAAATATATCCCATATTACTCACACATCACTTGTCACAGGTCAAAATACAATCACTTGAAACAAACATATTCTTACCAAATGAAACATGCATTTTGAAACTCAACCAGGTAAGTGACTTAGTAAAATAGACGAAAAATGAAGTAAAAGAAGAAACACAAACCTAAATCTTGTGGAAAAGAACATATAATGTTTGGGAAAGCACAAAACCCATTTTTTATGGTACATCCACCTGTAAAACAAGAATATAAGTTGGGAACAATTCCTAGAACCCAACCTTACAGACAAATATTTATATAGAAACAAAATGTAAGAATCAAACACATATTGTAGAGTAAAAAAAGAAGCCCCCAAGTATGAGACAATTTCTTCTAACACAACCAAGAAAATATGAGAACTAAGACAAATTGCTATAATATTTTTATAAGCACCTCCTCTTCTCGCAAACCCCAATACTAGTCATCTATGTTCTCAATATTTTAGTTGATAGGAAAAATATGCACATAAGGTCAATCCCATATCTCTTGCAAATGAAAAATGGGCCTTGTAAGAATCAAACACAGATTGCAGAGTAAAAAAAGAATCCCCCAAGTTTGACCTTGTAAATTTTGTGGTAGAATACCTCAAGTAGTCGCAACTCTGTATTTGGGTTGGATAGCTCCACCTTCAAGAATGAAAAAAGAAAGTGTGTTACTAAATGAAATCAACAAAATTTACATTTCTCCATGTCATGAACTTAATAAAAATGTACCATTTAGTCAAGAAAATCATTTATTAAGCATGGTAAATGTTGTGTACCTTATTTTAATGCTTGGACTAGGAAGTCTCATCAAAATTGTAAGGTGTTGACTAATGTCCTTAGAGATTGAGTTCAAGATTCGAGGTAGAAGAAATGGATAGAGCCTATAGGATGGGAGAGAATGGTGCTATTGATGAATAGGATCCCAATACGAACAATAATTTTGATGATATATAGTTACTTGTTGAAGCATGCTTTTTTTTTGAAACTACAATTTTCCATTTTGATTATGTATTTTCAATTTTGATTCAGAATTTCATATATATATTGCACTTGGTTCTATTTTGATATATTCACCCTTACATGGTATATACATGAGAAAAAAAAATTCCCTAAAAAATTTCAAATTTTATGTATTATTTAAAAAATCCAATACAATGAAGTAGATAATCCTCAAGTCTCAGCAAAACGTCTTTACAAATAGAGTACAATACCATAGTAAAAAACCCACTATACTAAATCCTCTTTATATAGAGATAAGATAAGATAGTTTTGTTAGTGTTCAACAAAACATGACAAAGGTAGGTGACATGTCAATGGAACTGAAAAAGAACATCCAACAAAGAAAAATACAATGTAGGACTGTGAAAGATATCATCTCCTAAAATAAAAGCTGAAAATGTACAACTTAACATATTGGATTTATATTCAGAAAACTTCATAATTATTTCCATCCATGTTTGCTCATAAATAATGCATATTTTTCCAATATTTAGATAACATAAGGTAATGTTATTAATATCCAAAAAAATACCACTATAGTAGGTCAATGGGATTGTTGTGTACAATAATGTCATTACAAAGCAGAAGCGTCAAAATAGATCCTATGGAAATCAAGGAAAACACGTAAAAAAAAGTTTCAATCTAGGTTAAAGACTAAGAGACCCTAGAATCTAATAGCATGATGCCACTTCAGGAGAGAACAACGGGGGATGGCTCTAGGAACTAGAATACAAAATATAATGTAGGTAATTCGAGTTTTTCTAGATCCATTTCTCCTAAAAGCTAGGGATAAATAGAGAAAACTAAGTTAAAAAATTTTCCTAGAAGAAGATATAGAGGAGGAACTAGATTGCACTATACACTGCACTTTGGAATATGTCACACACTGTGGTGTCCTCGATGATCTCGTATGGCTGTTGGTATGGAACCTAGAAATTCCAACTAAGTACCTATAATTTATGGATGGCCCCAAATTAAGTGGTGAGGGATTTTCCTCATGTGGTATACCTAGGTCTCCAATAATAGGATGCTTCCAAGGAAAGCAATCTCCAAAAATAGAAACAAGCATGAACTAAAGTTCAACTTAATTTTACTAGAGTGTATTGAAGTGTAATTGGAGTTAATTAAAGCTAAATACATGATAAAACTAGAAAGTCACCCCAAATAGGGCACTCTAGTCTCTAGGAAAAAACTGGGTTACTACAATACATATTTAGAGTTAGTACAATAGCGGTACGTCCTTAAATTGCTTTACCCCAAATCCATTGTAGTGATGGTCGGAAAAAACAATAAGGAAAACATATATCTAGACTCACTGGAACGAATCAAAGGTATGAAAATCTCCCTATAGTTATATTTTCATGGAAGGAAATCGATAAGGAAAAATAGTCTAATCACTTGAACCAATAACCACTTTTGAGTTGACTACTTTCATTGTTGAAGTTCCAACTTAGATAATAAGAGGCTCCAACTAGCACAAAGGACACCAATGCATCATTAGAGGAAATTTTGGGTCTAAAACGAGCCTTATAAGAAAACGCGCCAACAATACATTTTGTGAGTTGGAATTCAAGAACCAATAGAATTTCAATAAAATGAGTCAACCATAATGGTTGAATTGACATATTTGTCATAAAAGAAAACTACTTTTTTTGTTCGTATTTTTGACATATCTTCGTGTGTTTTTACTCAAATTTCAAGCGGGAGAGCTCGTTGAATGCATAATTTATTTCCGCATCCAACGAGTACCCACACTGCATACTTTTGACAGACCCTGCTACCCCAAAAATAAGAAATACCTAAAAAACATGATGATGACATTTTTATGTATTCATCATCACGTTTTTTTAGGTATTTATTGTTTTTGGGGTAGCGGGGTCCGTCAAAAGTATGCAGTGTGGGTACTCGTTGGATGTAGAATTAAATTCCGCTTCCAACAAACTCTCCCACTCAAAATTTTAGTAAAAAGAAAGGGACATATGTCAAAAATACGAACACAAAAGTAGTTTTTTTTATTCTTCCTCAAAAATTAATAACTATTATTTTATTATTTTCCTTAGAAGGCCCATTTTAGACCTCAAATTTTCTCTAATGAGGAATCAGTGACAAAACCCTTGCAATTGGTTTCCCATGCTCCCATTTTTAGTAAAACTGAAGGGAAGTGAAGGACCCATTAGAGGAAATTTGGGGTCTAAAATGGGCCTTATAAGAAAATGTGCCAAAATAAGTTCTTGTGAGTTGGAATTCAAGAACCAATAGAATTTCAATAAAATGAGTCAACCATAATGGTTGAATTGACATATTTGTCATAAAAAAAAACTACTTTTTTTGTTCGTATTTTCGACATATCTCCCTGTGTTTTTACTCAAATTTCGATCGAGAGAGCTCGTTGGATGTAGAACTTGATTTTGCATCCAACGAGTACCCACAATGCATACTTTTGACGGACCTCGCTACCCCCAAAACAAGAAATACCTGAAAAAATGTGATGATGACATCATCATCATGTTTTTTGAGGGATTTCTTATTTTGGGAGTAGCGGGGTCCGTCAAAAGTATGCAGTGTGGGTACTCGTTGGATGAAGAATCAAATTCCACATCCAACAAGCTCTGCCGATCGAAATTTGAGTAAAAACACAGGGAGATATGTCGAAAATACGAACACAAAAAGTAGTTTTTTTCCACGTGGGCTTCACTTGTTGACCAATATCCTACCACGTTAGTTCATATTGTGGTTTTTAAAATTATCAAAAATTGAACCAATATATTGTAGGTATTGGGGGGATGAGGGGTTTAAAGTGGGGTGGGGGGGTAGGGTGGTTTATAAGGATTGAGGTATAAAAAGGGGTGGGGAGGAGGTTTTAAGTATTGGGAGGGGGTTTCAACAAAAAGTGTTTGGGTCAATATCTCTCAAAATTAAGGGTATTCTTTAATATCCCATGATCACACGTGCTATGTGAGATGTTCACTAAGTGAAGTCCCCGTGTTTTTTTCTTTCTTCCTCCAAAATTAATAAATATTATTTTATTATTTTAACTATTATTTTATTATTTTCCTTAGGAGGCCCATTTTAGACCCCAAAATTCCTCTAATGCTTACTTGAACTTGTACATCATGTCTCATAAATAGAATTTTCATTATACCAGTATAACTCCATCTTAACCTCAAAGCTATAAAGCAATGAAAGGATTGAAAAAAATTAGTATAAACCTCTCACTCAGTTGTTAAGATGGATATATGCTTGTTTATTTATTTATTCATTTGTTAGGCCAATTTCTCCCTTTTTTTGACTTTGGAGGATGGTTGTCAAATAGTTTCCCATTCTAGTTTAGCCACCTATATTAAACACATATCTCATCCACCTTGGGTTATAAGAGCACCCACTTCTCTTTGCACAAACACAACATGTTAGTTGAATTCTACCATCAATTTACTAAGAATCACCCTCAAATAATATGTAAAGGTGTTCCAACAATTGTTTACAGAACTAAGGTCTTCCAAATTCCAATTTGACTTTAGAAAAATTTGATGTCGTTTTGATAACAAAAATAAACCAATCATGCATTCCAAAGGCCGAGGATTAAGAAAATAACTTGATTGTAAGAAATTGAAATGTTGTCTCCCGTATACTTTACAGGTCCTTTTCACAAAGATATGGCAAATCAAGTGTAGTTTTAAACATTCCCACCCTTGTAATACCACAAATTTAGTTGCACAAGATCTATTTTCTCCTCTCTTAAGAGAAAGCTCGCAGGGATTCTGATTCTCTTCTCTATAGGAGAAGAAACAATGCCTTAGAAGATACCGGTATCTATCTTGTGAACATATGGGCTTGTAGAAGCCCCTTTCTTAGGATATATTCACCTAGTCCATTGATATTTGTTATTTCAAATGTATAAATCAATCTTGAAAGCAAAGCTACCGAAATATCACAAACACAACAAGCCAAACTATTGAGAAGATATCTTCTCAAAGGGTAGGACACTTTAAACAAATTCCTTAAAAAGGGGATCTCATGGACAATGTGCCACTATAGTGAGGATCTTATGGATATATGTTCTATAAATGGTTCATTAATTGTTACAATAAAGGAAAATTTTCATTCAAATTTGTGGTAGAAAAATAAGAAACCGAAAAATCAACCCAACTTACAAGGGCTCATAGGCAATGGACTTTTTTTATGACTTGAATCTTTGCAAATTCAATATGAATTCCCTAAACAAAGATAATATGGCCAAGGTATTCTAGGGAATTATTGACACATGGACACTTCAATTCCTCTTCTTAGAAGAGATTTGAATCCATATTTGACCATCTATGGACATATAACCAACAAAATACATTAAAAAAGAAGGCTTCACTATGACTGGAATTCTCATAAAGCCCTTTATGGAACATATACTAATGCAATGTATCAAAGAGTTTGTCTAAGGAATATAGGCACACCAGCTTCCCCATTCATTCCTCCAAATCATGGCTTAACAAATCACTTGAAAACCAATGAATTTAAAGAAAACGACAAATATGGATGGATATATGTGCAAAACAATAGCAAAGAGCATTTATGGGTGTGTTTGTACCCTCCTAGTAGTAGTATACCAACCTCCTTTCAAATTTGGGTCAATACTCATCCATAATAAATCATTTCCATCATGTTTGCATGATGGTATTCCACAGTTTTGAAGTGTTTCTAGCATAATTATGGAGGTTTGTTGTACTATGATTAGGAGCATCCCTTGCTTGAGTTCTTGTTAACCCCAATGTTTAGCTCTTTCATAAATTTGTCTTATGCCCTAATAGATGCACCAACTTGTGGGAAATCATACATGTGAAAAAAATATTTGAGAGGTCTTTAGACTTGAATTAGAGTCCCTTTTTGCAGTCAGAGTGATGTCTAGCATTGAAGGTCTTCTCTTTGCTATTGGAGGAGTTTTCCACCTTTTGGAGAGGATCCTTTCCCATTGACTAGGTTCTGAGCATATGCTTGGGAGAATTAGTTAGGGGTTGTCTCACTATTACAACATCTCCATTTGTAGTTAGGATTTAGGGTACTTCTAGTAATCAACGTTCAACTTCGAGATAATTTTTGGAAGATTAACTTAGATAGGAATACACTCGACCTGCTACGTACCATAGCTTCTCCGGCTTAGATGCATCGCTAAAACATATGTAACATAATCATTTGAAGGAGGACACAAATTTGGGCCTGATCTGTCTTCCTAGAGCAACATTTCACTTAAATTGAAGCTTGTAATAAGTATTGGGTTCTTATATCATTGTGCTAACTTGCTAAAAGAATCCTGGAGTGGTAACATCCGTTTTTTAGGTAAAAACCCAATGTAGATAGAATAAGTAATCCATAAATGGACAAGTAAGAATAATTGATAATGTGTAAGATGATTAATAATTACAATTGCTTGGGATTATATATGCTTGTCTTGCACCTTTTCACCAAAGGGAATAACTACTGACTTTAACTCTTATTTACTAATAATAAATTAATATTAATTATATTTAATATTAATTTATTGTTACATTACCTTCCCCTTAAGGGAAGCATTGTTCTCAAAGATTATTTGACGAGAATGATTTCGTCTTATTTTTTACTTGTAATTTTATCTCTTGGTATTTTGTGTTTAGTCATTGCGACATTTGATGAAACGGGGCAATACGAGTTACAAATCCCCCAGAAGAACTGTCGCATCGTCTCTGATGTGGTCCATCCCAAATCAATTTTTATCAAATTTATTTGATCACTTTGTGGGATGGGTCTTCTTGTTTGCTGTTTTGTATTTTGATTTGATGTTCTTGCTCGTATGACATCATCTCTCCTTTACGTGTGTTCATTTTGACCTTGTCGTTGGTCACAAGGACGTTTATAATTGGGATGTCGATAAGGAGTTTTTGTCGTTTGTTCTTCTGCTGGATCAACTTGTTTTTTAACTGTATTCATGAATGGATTTGTATTTTCTTCTTTTTCCTCAACTTGTTTTTTTGAGCCCATAGGTTGTGATGTCCTTTCTTGAATGTTCACCAACTTGCTTCTGAGTAGATTGATATCCTTCTTAGCATTCCCGATCGTGTCTTCTTGTGATTTCACATTGTCTTTAAACTCTAATAGTTTCTTTTGTGGATCTCAATTTTCCTCCTCTATGTTTTGATGGTGATGTGCTATATCTTTCTCCTTCTTGACTTGAAGGAGCAACTTCTTATTATGATCTCTTACGCGAGATATCTCTTCTTATTTATCCATGATGACTTTGTCTAATTCTTTCAAGTTCTTTTTTCTTGATTTTTTATCATCTTGTGAAATCATATTCAAAATGTCTTTGAAATATTCAGATGACACATCCTTTGAATCTGATTTCATTGAAACATCATGCAGTGTGATTTTCTTTTTCTTATATGAAAACGTTAAATTTTTTTCTTCATATTTAAGATGACTAATCCCAATGTTTCCATCCAAGGTGAACCTAGAATGATGTCGACTTCGTTTAAATATATAGTTGAAACATTGAATTGGTATGTGAACTTGTATTCATTAATTGTTAGTTGTAAGTTTGTAATTTCATACTGCTTTGCATTGTAGTTATATTTATTTTCGACTATACTTGATTCTGGGATTAATAATTGATTTTCCAAACCGTTGCTAATGATATTTTCCTTTTTGGTAGGACAAATAGCAATGTAGATATCTTTTCCTTGAATAGACCCTTCAAGTTTTAGGATGTTAACGGCTACTTCTTAACAGGTCTTAGAGAATCTTTCTTGATTTTCACCATAAGACTCCTTTTTTGCAAACCTTTGTTAGATAATAATAATTATTAATTTAATTAATTAATAATAATAATATTATTAATGTTATATAAACACTATATATAGTTTAATATATAATTTTTCCCAATAAATAATTATTATTTCAAAAAAAAAATTAATTATTATAAAATCTATTTTTTAAGTTTTGAAAATATAATAATAATTATTTTTTCCAAAATAGTGTTAAAAAAAAAGATTATATAAGAACTTACGTAAAAAATATTTTTAAATTACTTCATTTATATTCTTAGTAAATCTTTTTAACTTTGACTTCTTTAATTTGTCTTTTTCCCTTTTGATTTTTGGGACAACAAAACCATGTGTTGGTTTGGCTTTTTCTTTTCTTTTCTTTTTTCTTTTTTACTTTTTTTCTTTATTTTCTTTTGTTTTTTTTACTTTTTCTTTTGTTTTTTTTTTAACTTTTTCTTTCCTTTTTTTTCTTTTGTTTTTCCTCCTTTTCTCTCTCTCTCTTTTTTAAGTAAGGATAAGGTGGTCAAAGACCCAATTTTAGGAAAACCCAAGAAATTTCAGACAAGGTTTGAATTTAGCCAAAAGTCAAATTGAAGATTCCTAGGAAGGGGCTATGATACCATTGGAGCGGTATGATCTATTTTTTAGGTAAAAACCCAATGTAGATAGAATAAGTAATCCATAAATGGACAAGTAAAGTTAATTTATAATGTGTAAGATGATTAATAATTACAATTGCTTGGGCTTATATAAGCATGTCTTGCACCTTTTCACCAAAGGGCATGACTATTGACTTTACTATTATTTACTAATAATAAATTAATTATATTTAATATTATTTTATTATTGTTTTATTGTTACAATACTCATCCATAATAAATCATTTCCATCATGTTTGGATGATGGTATTCCATAGTTTTGAAGTGTTTCTAGCATAATTATGGAGGTTTGTTGCACTATGATTAGGAGCATCCCCTGCTTGAGTTCTTGTTAACCCCAATGTTTCTCTCTTTCATAAATTTGTCTTATTCCCTAATAGATGCACCAACTTGTGGGAAATCATACATGTGAAAAAAATATTTGAGAGGTCTCGAGACTTGGATTAGAGGCCCTTTTTGCAGTTAGTGCGATGTCTAGTGTTGAAGGTCTTATTTTTTCTATTAGAGGAGTTTTCCATCATTTGGAGAGGATCCTTTCCCATTGACTAGGTTCTGAGCATATGCTTGCGGGAATTAGTTAGGGGGTGTCTCACTATTACAATGTGTCCATTTGTAGTTAGAATTTAGGTACTTCTAGCAACCAACGCTAAAATTCAAGACTTTTTGGAAGATTGACTTAGATTGGAATACACTCACTCTGATAGGTCCCATAGCTTCTCTAGCTTAGATGCAACCCTAAAGCATATGCAACATCATCATTTGAAGGAGGCTAAAAACTCGGGCTTGATCTGTCTTCCTAGAGCAACATTTCCCTTAAATTGAAGCGTGTAATAAGGATTGGGGTTCTTATATCATTGTGATAAATTGATAAAATAATTATGTTTCAAGAAGATATTTTTCCTAGGAGGATGATAAGTGGCATCAAGCATTCACTCAAGGACTTTTCTTTACATATTTAATTTTTCTTGGTGGCTTTCCTTAAGAGGTTCATAATGTAATATTTTGGTTTGTTTTTCTTGTAGAGAATAGTGTATCTAAAAACCACTAAATTATTATTTTATTTGTAAGAGAGATTGGCCTATATTTTTATAAAAAAGAATCTCTCTCCATTTTTTAGGCACGATTGGATTGTGAGCATATCACCTACAATCCCAATTGAATAACTTGTACGAGGAAGTTAAGGGGCGAGCACATGTGAGCTTTCCATTTCCCTTATCATTTCTCTTGGATGATTAGGGTTTTATGATAGGGTAACAATTGTATCTTGCTACTAAAAATAAAATCTCGAGGGTAGTTTTACATAAATTTTTTGATGTAATTTTGAACTTTGAAGGAAAATTATGCTGTAATTTCAAATTAGGTATTTGCACACATTAATGGCTCATTTAACAACCCCAAGAAATTTCATGGAATAGTTCCAAACATGTGGACAAAAACAAACAAAGTATATGGAATCTAAACAGAACTAACAATTTTATGGTAACATTCACAAAGAAACAAATATAACATCATATTTTGAACATCATCCATTCTTATAATGTAAATTCCATTCACGTTTAAACAATATTCATTTGAGAAAAAATATTAGTTTTATGTTAAAAAACATGTACTTGTGGTATACTCTTCCTTATCACCTTGACCCTATTCGTTGGAAAATGCATCCATTGGGGGAAAGACCTTTCCTTCCTCATCAAGGACAACACATCGGCCAATAGGATTATTGATATTGATCTTAAGTTTCCTTTTTTTTCAAGACCCTTGTTGCCAAACTGCATGATGTGCAAGTAATGCTATATCATATATGAATGGGTTATATATAAAATTTACAGTTCTACCTCCATACATATACAAATTATACCCAACATACATACCCTGTATGACAATCTGAACACAAAAAAATGACTAATCTCAGAGTCGACAAGATATTAAGAGAACTGCAAAACCTTAAGAGATGGAAATCCTCCTGAGAGTTTTGTGAACTTCTCTTGATACTTTTGCTTATCATAATTTGTTTTTCTAGATTCAATGGCATCTCAAATTTATCTATAGCATAGATAGTTATTTAATCAGCGACCAAAAATATATTTGTCATTTCCATTCAATAATCACAAATCATGAAAAGTGGCTTTAATAACAATTTTAAACCATGACATATGAAACTTACGCCAATTGCATTATAGGAATGTCGGTCTCATTCTAATAGGTTTCCTACGATGAATACATAGGAACCTAATGCATAGACCATTTTTCTATTTGCTTAGCTATGCAAAGCTCGTTTTCCTTTGTGAATACCAAAAATAATTTTTCGTAGAAAATTTAATATAAGTATAGTATTTTCTAAAAAGTGAAGATGCCTAGTTCATGCAAGTGAAAGGAAATAAACACATTTTCCTCAAACCCTTGAATTAATGGAAATCAAATGAAACCAATAGAGCTACAACAAAGGGTTTAACCAAGCATCAAATAATAACTAGAAGCATTCTAGAGACTAACACGATATCTAACTAAAATAAACCCAAACTTCCAAACTGAGTAAAATACTTCAAACACAAGTAGTAATAGAAATTTTCCAAGATATAAGAGCTAGACATTAACATGGTTTCATGTACTTGAATGATCAATGAACCCATTGTTTCTTAGTGAAAGTCTTGTTATAATGTTTCTTGTTTAATACTACGACATTATCTATGTGAAGAGATGGGTCCTAGCTTCATTTCCTATCACAAACACGAAAGAGATAATGCAATAGTTAAATAAAAAAGTATTAAACCTAAAATAACTCGCATCAAGAAAATGAAGCTCCAATTATCACTTTTACAATGAAAAACACAAAATATAGAATCCATTTTCACCTAAAATGCAACCTCAAATTGAGATATAGTGATCTATGTGAAAATATATAGGTCCCAAATTCATCAAATATAGCTTCATTTCTTGTCACATACAATAAAAGACAATGTATTAATCAAGTATCAAAACAACAATCTTAAAATAACATGCATGAAGCAAGTGTAGCTCCAATTTTACAATGAAAATACAAATTTAGAACACATTTTTACCTAAAATCAACCTCAAATTAAATAGTATGTCATGTCCCCTCCCGCCTTGGAGGATAAACACGACTGCTAATCCTGCTTTGATAGCTCGATGTCCATGACCCGATGTCCATACATCTGACTGATATGCGAAATTATTTAAAATTTCTTAAAGAACCTTTGTTCTTCTCTTTCTCTCTTCTTGGAACATAGTCATGGGTCATATAACATCCTTTAACATTCACTCTTAGGCTTAGAAACCAATGTACAATCGATCCGCAACTTACAAATCCACTTTGCAACCAGGAAATCTGTTTCTTCACTGAAACTGACTTTTCCGTCTTCCGCCTTCCATAGTGCGGCTTACGGGAATTGAAACTTGAGAATATGACAGAATCCTTTGACCAAATTCCTCCTTCTGCATTTCATCTTTCCATAGGCAGAATTCGGGAATCAGAAACTCAACCATCACTTACCTTTATCCTTCGGTTTTTCGTTTTCCAACTTTTGACCTTCCACTTTCCTCCTTCTACCTTCTGCATTTCACGGATGGATTCTGGGGTGCGAAAAACAAACAAAATGATACTTTTACCTGTTCACTTTCCCCTTTCCGCCTTCTGCCATCTGCATTTCCACGGGAGGACTCAAGATCACGGAAACCCAACTCTTGGCCTCATTTCTCTTTCTTCTTTCCTATATCTGCCTCCCGCCTTCCACCTTCCCTAGGCGGACTCCGGGGTGCGGAAACCAACATTCTGCCTTGTCTTTTTCCCATTTTCCCTCCTTCTGGCTTCTGACTTCCGCCTTCCGCAGGAGAATCTAGGAGTATGGAAAGAACACATCTTACCTTAAGGTAGCTGCATTTCTGACCTTGTAACTAGGCTTCCAATCTCCATGATCATAAGCAAAATGCAGTGGAAAATGCAAGGCATAAAAAGATGCAAATGGAGGGACATTTAACAAAAATAAACTCTACTTCAATCATTCATAAGAATTCAACATAATCACACATTTAGACTATCTAGCCAAGCCAACAAATAGTTGGGTTTATCAGGTTGCAGGAAAACAAGCCAAACATATAGGTTTCATAGGCTACTCAGCTAAGCCATATCACTGCTGGGTTTAACAGGTTATTCAACCAAGCTAGCTAACAGTTTGGTTTCATAGACTGCACATAGTCAAGCCAACTAACAGACGGGTTTCATAGGCTACTCAGCCAAGCCATCTCATTGCTGGGTTTCACAGGCTATTTAGCCAAGCCGACCAGTTGGGATTATCAGGCTGTCCAATTAAGGATCGCACATGGACAAAATGCACAATAAGACACAGTCGAGCCAACTACCAGTTGGGTTTATCAGGTTGCTTAGACAAGCCAAGATCCAATTGGGTTTATCAGGCTGCCCAACCAAGCCAATATACAATTGGGTTTATCGGGTTGTCATCCAAGCCAATCTCCTTTGGCTTTATCAGAATTCTAAGGCAGTGGTAAGGATGAATGGCTAAGTTAGTGGCTCATTCAAGATCTAGGGGCACCTCTACAAGACCTATCTAGATTGACATCCACATTACCTACACCCAAACAAAAGGAATCATCCCCTTCTTTTCTACATAGTCCATTGGGCTATGCCTTCCCTTCCAGTTCTCTTCAAGGCACATAGTGAAGATTCACCAGCTATTCTTATCTTTTCGTGAGGTTCCTTTCTGAACTAGGTTTATCAATCCCATTCGGCTTCTCTTCCACTCGTAAGTCTTACATAATATTCAGACCCAAACAAGGGTGCACATCACAACAAACCATAGGGAGACACAACAACACAGGGCTCCACTCTATAACATAGACAAACAGGGTCTCATACCACTATGTAGTTTAGGATAAAACTGTAACACAACAACCAGGGTTCCATACCACACTGTCACACATAGAAATGATGCAGAACAACCCGTTCTGTGCAAGGAGAGTGAACAATGCATCTGCGTGAATGATCAACAATGAACGCCGAGGAACCACAAAACATTCCCTGATTGAGGGAAAGGCAGACTTGCATGCATCCACATGCTTACTTATGACAGAACCAAGAATGCAGCTTCCCATACTGCAGGATGTAGGCTGTAGGTAAGCTCAGTCATGAAACCGACTGCCGTGCCTTTCTCTGCCTAAGGAATTAAATTCCTCAACCGATCTTCTGGAAGAATTGAATGATTGAGGATAGAGGAAAAAATGGTAGCTGATGGTTTATGGGTTTCCCCATTGACATCTGGTCTCACCCTATTAGCTCAGGAGTTTGACTAACTCCCCTCCCCATTCCTTGTGAAATCATGCCCCCATCTCTTCACGTTGCAATGCATAGCTAGCTATGTTATTTTATTAAATTGTGTATTTACATGATATCTCAAAATATGTTGTGCTTGACTAGAACCATAACCATAGGTATCAAGCTTGATCACCTATACACTAAACACCAAATTGATGGTAGGGCCTTGGCCTTGTGCTCCTTGCCATGATTCAAATACAATATACACATCATGTACAATTTCAATACCATGGGGTCAAAACTAGGGTGACACATTCCCCTCCCCCTTCATTAGCACGATCCTCGGTGCTTTACAAAATTGAAAAAAATTGGATGTGCCAATCACATGGAATCCTCCAGCTCCCACGTAGCCTCATCAGGACCATAGTGATTCCACTGCACCTTTACCTGTCCAATGACTCGATTCTGGAGCACTGTGACATTCCTATCAAGGATGCGCAATGGCTCGGTTTGGAACTCTCCCTTGGGTTCCACCTGAATCACATCCCAATTTATCACATGGTTAGGATCATGTATATATTTCTTAAGAAAAGAAGCATGAAAAACATTATGAGCTCTAGTGCTAGTAGGAAATGCAATTGGCCCTATTCTTTCAAACACTTCAAAAGGCCCACAATATTTAGGTGACAGCTTGGCACAACTCCCAAACTTTAAGGAACTCTTCCTTGGCCTCACTCTGAGGTAAACATGATCCCCAACATAGAACTCTCTATGCACTCTATTCTTATCTGCATAGCTCTTCTGTCTATCTTGGGCTTCCTTTAGGTTCTACCTGATCTTTCGAACCTCTTGCTCCATTTCCTTGAGAAATTTTGGACCAAGCACGATCTTGTTCACTAGATTATCCTAATTCACTGGTGTCCTACACCTTCTTCCATACAAATATTCATATGGAATCATTCCCAATGATGCTTGTTATCCAATATTACATGAAAATTCTACCAAGTGTAAATAATCCTCCCACTTAGATGGTTTATCCATCACATACATATGAAGGATGTCTTCAAGCACCTGATTCACTCTCTATGTTTTCCCATCAGTTTGAGGATGGTAGGAAGCATTGAATTTCAACTTGGTACCCAAATATGCAAATAGACCCTTCCAAAACTTGGAAGTAAACTTGGGATCCCTGTCAGAAATTATTGCCTTAGGAAATCCATGCAATCTGAAAATATCCTTCATGCATATTTTTGAAATGGAATCAGTCTTATATGTGGACTTGACCAGTATAAAATGTGATGCCTTTGTCAACTTATCCACCACAACCATGATGGAATCATGTTGTCTCCAAGTAATTAGCAATCCTGTAATAAAATACATGGAAATAACTTCCCATTTCCATTCTGGGACTGGAAAAGGATGCAATAACCCTGCTCGGTGTTGATGCTCAACCTTCACCTGCTGACATTTCATGCACTTAGAAATATACTCAGCAATGTCCTTTTTCATTCCTAGCCAAAAATACTGCTTTCTGGCTGTAGCAATTGTCTTCTGATATCTTCGGTGACCAGAATATCATCTTCTTATAGGTAAGAAGTTCATCTTCTTCCAATTTATATCCCTCATACTCATTTTCAAGGATTTTCTGCTGGAACTTGTACTTGATCTGCACGTAAAATCCATCCTCAGCAGTATGATTAACAATCCATTGTCTCAAATGTTCTTCATGCTCTTCCTCATTCTTAGAATAAATAAGAATGTCATCTAGGAAGACAAGAACAAACTTGTCTAGATACCTGCTGAAAACACTATTCATGAGACACATGAATGTAGATGGTGCATTTGTGAGACCAAATGGTACCACTACGAAATCACAGCATCCATACCTTGTTTTGAAGGTTGTCTTATGAATATCTTCATCCTTGATTCTTACCTGATGGTAACCAGACCTTAAATCCATCTTGGAAAATACCTTTTGTCCTCCCATTCGATAAAAAGGATCATCAATTCGAGGTAAAGGGTATCTATTCTTCACAGTGACTTTGTTCAACTTTCTGTAATCAATACACAACCTGAGTGTACCATCTTTCTTCTTCACAAACAGAACTGGTGCTCCCTAAGGGGACACACTTGGTCTGATATACTTCTTCTCCAACAACTCTTGCAACTGCATCTTCAGCTCTAGCAATTATGGTGTGCTCATCCTGTAGGGTGTCTTGGACACTAGTGCTGCTCCAGGCAGAAGGTCAATTGCAAAATCAGTCTCTTTTTGGAGGAATCCCTAGAATTTCATCATGAAAAACATCTCTAAATTCCTGCAATACATGAAATTCCTCCAACCTAGGAGTTTCATTCTCTGCTGCCTCCAAAACATCGGTTGCATACAATCTGCAACCTTTCCTACAGAAATTCTTCAGCTGCATTGCTGAAATATCCCTAACAGAAATCGCCTTTGGAATGCCTCTTATAACCCTTAGGTTTCCTTCTTCATCCATGCATTCAAAAGTCTTGTTATAACAATCTAGCTTAACTCTATGCACTTCTAACTAGTCCATTCCAATGAGAATATCATAGGAACCAAGTGGTAGAACATTCAAGTCTGCATAGGTGACTAACCCATCCATATCTAATGGACATTTCTCTACCACTTCACTAACTTTCCTCTTTGTTCCAGTGGCTAGTTGAACTAACCATGATTTTCTATGCTTTAACTTCTTAAAAGCACAAATCTCAACAATTCTAGGAGTGATATAACTGTGAGTAGATCCAGGGTCAATAAAAATAGAAATAGATTGCTCAAAAATCTTACCTTCAACTTCAACCACAATTGATTGATGATACGCCTGGCAGTCCTCTAGCACTGCATAAATTGTAGGGACATTCCTTGCTACTTGACCCACTGTTTCAGCTTCTTGGATGTTGTGAGTTTTCTTACATACCCAATCTCAAGCAAACAGTTCCTGCGCATATGGTTTTCTTCGCATGTCCAATATTGAAGTGGATCTCTAATCTCTTTTGGATCTCTTGTCCTATCTCCCATCACTCTGGGTGGCTTAGTCACATCTTGTGATGGCTTCCTTTGCTGGTTTCAGAAGTAAGAAGGTTTGAAACCTTTCTTCATTTGGTCAAACTTTTCACTCTTCTTATCCTTCCATGCCTTATGGATATCCAGTTTGCTTCTGTTCTGATCATAGCAATACTTAGCCTTTCTTATAGCCTCTTCTAGAGTTCTAGGTTCATAAAACTCAATCGTGTCTTTGTAAGAATGAGATAAACCACTCAGAAAACAATGCATTTTCACTTTATCATCTCTGATGTATCTGACATACCTCAGCAACTCCAAGAATTTGTTTGCATATTCTTCTATGGCCAGTTGTCCCAATTTCAGCTCATGGAACTCTTTAATCTTGTCATTATAGTACCTATCAGATAGGTACTTATTCTTGAAATACTTCTTGAACTACTTCCACAAAATATTTATGTCATTGATTTTCCTAACTTTCCTGAGGTGCTCCCACCACATAGATGCTCTTTCATTCAGATTGAATATGGCTACCCTTGCCTTCATATTTACAATGTAGTCTTGGACTTGGGAATACTTATTCATCCCAAGAAGCCAAGATTCAACTTCTTGACCAGTATTTACCTCACCATTAAAGCTAGGAGGCCTTACCTTCTTAAATTCATCACGTGAACTGTTCTGTTAACGCCTCTTCTTCTCATTCTTGTGAGATGAAGAGCTTGAATCCCTAGTGGATCCTTCAGAGTCAGATGATCCACTAGAAGATATCTTTCTTCTTCTGGAACTGCTCTTAATTCCTTCCATATTTACTGCATGATGCCTAGAGTTAATCCACCTTTGGATGTCTTTCAAACTCTGCAACATGGCTGCATTCAACTGATTCTGCTCTTCCCGAGCCTTAATCATTCTTTCATTATATTCTCTATAACTTTGCATCTCCACCCTTAGGCTTCTCATGGTGGCTACAAAATCTAGAGGAGTCTCTTGACATATTCTTCCATTAGACTCTGTTTCAGCATTTCCCACTCAAATGTTTTCCCCCATGGAATCTGCCTCATTCCCATAGGGATCCTGTGCATCATCCATGCTATAGCTTCTCATGGCCAAGTCACAAACCAGATTTTCCAAATTGCACGATGAATCTGCAAAATGTGTTAATAAACACCATCATTAGCTGCATGATAATCTCATAATTCAAAAATAATTTATCGGCTTTTCATTGCAGGTGTGGACGATTGAGATCATGGTAGAACCAGATCTACGACCAAGGTGGATTTCACAAATAAAAGAACGAGGAGGATAAAAGGGCGTTGAGCTGCGAAATTAGGAACTAATCGCCATGAAGGAGATTTAAGATCAAGGAATGAGGTTGATCCTCAAGTAGATCAACGGCTCACAATGATTTCGCTAGGAGAACTAGCGCAGAAAAAGGAAATTTTGATGTGTGCGATATTTCATGAATTCCTCTTTAATTTATTTGAGGTCTATCGTTGATCCAGATCCAACGATTGTTAGTTCATTTCATTGATGGAATAGCAAGTGAATTAATAGAAGGGGCTGGGCATGAAATATTTATGTAATTGGGTTCACCTTGAATTTGAAGTCCGCTCTTTAACAAGCGCTGCCTGAGACATTGGTCGGGCTAGTTAAATTTAGTGGTTTAGCACTCTGTCTTGCTACAGATTTCTCTTTACAACTTTTTAACTTGGCACATTTAGGCCCAATGTTGTAACCATTAGTTCTAATACCACAATGTCATGTCCCCTCCCACCTTGGAGGATAAACGTGACTGCTAATACTACTCTGATAGCTCGATGTCCATGACCCGGTTCCCATACACCTGACTGATATAAAGAGTTATTGAAAATTTCTTAAAGATCCTTTTTTCTTCTCTTGATCTCTTCTTGGAACATAGTCATGGGTCATATAACATCCTTTAACATTCAATATTAGGCTTAGAAACCATTGTACAGTCTATCCATAGCTTATAAATCCTCTCTGCATCCAGGAAAGTCATTTCCGCACTAAAAATGACTTTTCTAACTTCCTCCTTCCACCTTCTGAAATGCATCTTGCAGGAATCAGAACTTGAAAATAAGATGAAATCCTTTTATCACATTCTACCTTCCACATTCCTCCTTCTGCCTTTCCGTAGGCAGACTTCAAGGATCAAAAACTCAACCATTGCTTACATTTATCCTTTGGTTTTCTACTTTTTGACCTTGTGCTTTCCACCTTCCGCATTTTGCGGGAAGATTCCAGGGTAAGGAAAACCAACAAAATGATACTTTTACTTGTTCACTTTCCACTTTCCAACTTCCTCCTTGCACATTTCCGCGGGCGGACTCTGGATTGTGGAAACCCAACACTTGGCTTCATCTCTCTTTCTACTTTCTGCCTCCCACTTTCTGCCTTCCCTAGGCAGATGCTGGGGTGCAGAAACCAACATTATGCCTTGTCTTTTTCCCATTTTTCCTCCTTCCGGTTTCCAACTTCCAGCTTCCACAGGCGGATCCAGGAGTGTGGAAAGAACACATCTTACCTTAAGGTAGCTCCATTTCTGACCCTGTAACTAGGCTTCTAGCCTCCATGATCATAAGAAAAATGCAGTGGAAAATGCAAGGCATACACAGATACAAATGTAGGGACATTTAACAACAATAAAATCTACTTCAATAATTCATAAGCATTCAACATAATCACACATTCATAAGGAAATGCATTGCAGAAATAACATAACAAATAATACTTACCTTGAAGATGAATTTGTCCTGCAACTAGCTATGTCGTTGCAATGTTCCACCCAACCATAGGCCAGTTGTGCTCATTAATCTCTCAACACAACTGCCACCCCCGAGTTGGGCATGACTTCCACAAGGAATTAGGGAAAAGAAGACTCACACACAGCCATATCATATCACACATAGTCAATCCAACCTTATGTTGGGTTTATCATACTGTCCATCCAAGCCAACACACAGTTGGGTTTATCAGGCTGCAGGAAAACAAGCCAAACATCTAAGATGGGTTTCACGGGCTACTCAACCAAGCCATCTCACTACTGGGTTTCATAGGCTATTTAGCCAAGCCAGCTAATAGTTGGGTTTGACATTTTGCACACACTCAATCCAACATTCACATTAAGGACCAGCCAAGCCAACTAACAGATGGGTTTCACAGGATACTCAACCAAGCCATCTCACTCCTGGGCTTCACATGCTATTCACCCAAGCCATCTAGTTGGGTTTATTAGGTTGTCCAACCAAATATCACACATGGCAAAAATGAAAAACAAGACATTGCCGACCCAACTACCAGTTGGTTTATCAGGCTGCTCATCCAAGTCAAGATCCAATTGGGTTTATCAGGATGCCCATTCAAACCAATATACAATTGGGTTTATCACGCTATCATCCAAGCCAATATCCTTTGGGTTTATCAGGCTGATAAGGAAGTGGAAAGGATGAATGGCTAAGCTATTGGATCATTCAAGAGTTAGGGACACCTCCATAAGATCTATTTGGCCTGGCATCCAGATTACCTACACCCCAACACAAGGAAGCATCCCCATCTCTGCTACACAGTCCCTCAGGATATGCCTTCCCTTCCAGTGCTCTTCAAAGCATGTAGTGAATATTCAACATCCATTCTTATCTTTTTGTGAGGTTCCTCTATGCACTAGGTTTATCAAGCCCATTCAGTGTCTCTTCCACTCCGTCTTGCATACTATTCAAACCCAAACCAGGGTGCACATCACAACAAACCATAAGGAGACACAACAACACAAGGCTCCACTCTGTAACACAATAAAAAAGGGTCCCATACCACTCTGTATTTCAAGATAACATTGTAACACAACAACCAAGGTTCCATACCATATTATCACATGTAAAAATGTTGCAGAACAATTCGTTCTGTGACTTAGCAAAGTGAACAATGCATCCGCGTGAATGAATGATCGTGAATGAACGCTGAGGAACCACACAACATTCCCTGACTGATGGAAAGGAGAACTAGCATGCAAACCATGTGCTTACTGGCATCAAAAGAAAGAATGTGGCTTCCTAGACTACATGATGCAGGATGCAGGCTGCAGGAAAGCTCAGTCATGATACCGACTGCCATGCCTTGCTCTGCTCAAGGCATTAACTTCCTCAACCGATATTCTGGAAGAATTGAATGATTAAGGACATAGGACAAAAAGGTATATGAGGTTTTATGGGTTTCCCCATTGAAATCTGGTCTCACCCTATTGGATCAATAGTTTGACTAACTCCCATCCATATTCCTTGTTAAATCATGCCCCCATCTCTTCACGTTGCATTGCATAGCTAGATGTGGTATTTTATTAAATTGTGTATTTACATGATATCTCAAAATATGTTGTTCTTGACTAGCACCATAACCATAGGTATCAACCTTGAAAACCTATACACTAAACACCAAATCAATGGCATGGCCTTGGCCTTGAGCTCCTTGCCATGATTCAAATACAATATATACGTCATGTACAATTTTAATAACATGGAGTCAAAACTGGGGTGTTACATAGTAATCTTGAACCACCAATAATTATTGAAAACATACCATAATAAGAGTCCCATGGTCCATTCATCTATATTAAATTAGATTAAAATATTGGGTTTATCAACTTTCAAATCCCCAATTGAAATTTCTAGCTTGGTCCTCATTTTCTACATTCTAAACATGATCTTCTATAGAATAATTGTTATTATGATCCTCTGAAACATTATGTTCCATATCAAGTTCATCAGAGATAATTGTTATAGAATAATTGTTATTATGATCCTCTGAAATTTGTTATATCGGTTTCTCCCCTTCTATCACAATCTGATCGCCAAGGAGTTAGAGCTCTTTTATACGGAAAATTGTTAACGTCGTACTTTGTTGCATATAATCTTAAACATGTATCCATGTTTTTATCAATCTTGTTCCTCAAGTTTGACTTGAAGAATGATAGTGCACTACGCATTCTCTCTTCCTCCACTGATCCCAAAATCATGGTTTGACATAAATATGCTAATTTGAAATATTCTAATATGTTTTATGGTAGGTGTTGGCTAGCACCTAAAATGATCCATAATATTGTTATTGCACTACATTCTAATGGATTATCCAATTTAGTAAATTTCTCCCACATTGTTGTAGCAAAGAATTGGGATTGTTCAAATAATTTTTCCTCATCTAAAAGACCTTGAATATGTTTTCCATGTATCTGGGTCTCTTGAAAAAAGTGGCTCGTCAAAACATTTACTTTTGCTAAAAATTCTTGCGTTAAATTTGTTCTATTTTGACAGGTGTTCCAATATTGAGGGTATACCACAAACATGGCCTCCAACAATTCACCTCGAGGAAATCATTCTCTTATTTCTGATGCTAGTGATTTTACAATTTCTATCAAGTTACATCTCACTGAAATCACTACATTGTCAAATTGTTCTCTTGACACACAACACATTTTGATGGTTCGTCCTATCTTATGAATATAATGAAATGGAACCATATACTCATGCACTTCCATACATAGCATCCCTTCTTCATCAAACTTTAAAAAAAACAACATTTTTTATATTGATAATCCTAGTCCAACTTGTAAAAGAATTTGCCATCATATACGAATTGTCTAATGCAACACATGATCATTTTCTTGCATTTGTGTACTATGGAATATACATTGTGCAAATATGATACATTTTCACGATGACATCCATTTCATGTAGGATATGAAGCATTCTGGCTAATGTTAATAATGTATCTATATGAGTTACTCTAAATAGAAGATCCCAAGATTTGTCTACACTGAAGTGTTGTCTGTACATCATGCCTACCAAGGATTCATACTCATTTAATAGTCTTTGAGTTGGTCCTTTCAATGAGATATATCTTGTATCAACATCTTTCAATATCATGTTTTCATTTGTAACACCATGAACACATTTTTGAAACTCCAAAAATCGTTTGGGACTATGACAAAAGTATGCATGAACCTCATGTACAAGATCTTCAACTTTTGAAACCAATGGAAACTTTCTTACTATTTTAAATGAAAGATTTATCTTGTGAGCCATGCACTGAATACCTGTCATATATGGTGAACTTGATAGTTGTAGTCTGACACAAAGGCCATTCCTTTTTCCTCGCAATAATGATGCTCCAACTGCTCCAACACATACCAAATTTTGTGTGATCATTAAATGATCCATACCACCAATTTCCTTCAAACTATTAATAACAATTTCAAAAATATTTTCCGCCATAGGACTGTTACTCATTTTATGAATCCTAAGTAGATATGAATTCCGAGTATGGTATTTAACCATATAAATGCTCATGCAGATCCATGAAGTATTATCAATAGATGTAACCTCATCGAAAGACAATGACAAAAACCCGACATTTGCAATCTTCTTTTTCATATCCTCCTTTTCTACTTGAGCTATATATTTTTCCAATTCCCAACCACTCGTTATAGACCAATGAGAATATGGAAAATTCGACACTTGAATAAAAGTGAGATAATTCATGTATTTTGGATAATTTGTCATAGGATGACCACTAAATAATATTTGAAATAGAATGCATAATTGAATAGTCTTGGATAACAAATTTCTTTCCATTGTCTTTCAAAATAGAGATGGGATGGTTCCTCCACTTTCCTCGAGTTTCCCTTACTGACTAAAAATTTCTTATATTCATCTTCATATTTTCTATGTTGATATTCCTCAATATATTTCCATCTAACAGTGGATTTATCCTTTCCATTTACAGTTTCCTTAACATACACCTTTCTTGCATGCTTCTCTAGTGTATCTAACTTCATCTGCAATTTCACTACCCTAACAAGTTTCCAACTACATGCAATGCATTTAACTTCTCGTGAAGTCTCTTTCTCATCTGCTGGAGGTATTGGTTCAATAAATCGAAATTGTGAGACCCATCCTGCTTGGAATACTCTCCCTATGTCGCATTGGTCTCTTTTCATTTTTCATGAAGGGATTGTGTCACCTTCCAAGGAGAAAACTTCAACATATTTATCACTAATTTCTGATGAAATATGATTTGTATCACTTGGATCACTAAAGGAATATTTTCTTCCATCCATTATATGGATATCAGATTCATTCTCGCAAGAGTTGACGTTTCTCTCATTAATAGATTGTTCAAAGGAAATTGAGGCATGAATATAACGTGGATCTTTGGATTGAATCTTTTGAAACTTTGATAGTACATACCTTGTCTTGATGTTTTCTTGGCATGGTCAGTGTTTGACATCTTACTAACTTGATATTCTACAATTGAAATTCCAAATCAATCTAGAGACTAGAAGTGAAACCTGCATGAAAAAAATAATATAAAATTAGAACAACTAGGCTATGTTAAAAAAACCCACAATAAAGTATATACAATGAGAGAAATGAGTGAAGTGATGCTTCAAAGAACAAAGGTATCATTTGTATGTGTGCATTGTAAAATTTGATAGATATACAATGAAAGTACAAGTGATAAGTATACAATCAACTACTTATGCACTACAACAAAAACCTGCGATTAGCGTCCCTTTTAGCTTCCTTTTGAGCGTCCACTATCCCTTTTAGTGTATTTTTCATCATTTTTTGGACAAAGTGGACACTTTTCCACGGGATGGCGCTTTTAATGGCGTTATTTGCGTCCCTTTTTAAAAGTTGACGCTATTTTGGACGCTAATTAGCATCCCAAATAGCATCCCAATTAGAGTCCTTATTAGCATCCCAATTAGCGTCCCAATTAGTGTCCCAATCAGCATCCCAATTAGCATCCCAATTAGCGTCCCTTTTTAAAAGTTGGCGCTATTGTGGATGCTAATTAGCATCACAATTAATGTCCCAATTTGCATCCCAATTAGCATCCCCATTAGAATCCCAATTAGAGTTCCAATTAGAATCCCAATTAGCATCCCAATTAGCGTCCCTTTTTAAAAGTTGCCATTATTTTCGATGCTAATTAGCATCCCAATTAACGTCCCAATTAGCGTCCCAATTAGCATCCCAATTAGAATCCCAATTAGCGTCCCAATTAGCGTCCCAATTAGCATTCATTTTTAAAAGTTGGCATTATTTTGGACGATAATCAGCATCCCAGATAACATCCCAATTAACGTTCCAATTAGCGTCCACAAAAGCATCCCATATAACGCCAATAATAGCCTCCAAAAAAACGTCCTGAATAGCATAGCACCATATATGAATCCAGGGTTAGTGACATGAATTGCGCCATGAATTTCGACAAGAAAAACATTCAACATAGAGCCAGGAAATGCTACACTTGGAGTTGATTTTCTAAATGCTAAGTACTGTTGTTGAGTTGATTTTATAAATGCTAGTACTGCTACTGATTTCGATTCCCTTAAAATATAAGGTTTGACTATAACTTTCAACTAATATTCTACCTGAAATTTGAGGATATATGCCTCACTATTTCCATAAATCTAGAGAGGATTTCTTGGAATCCTGTAGCTTTCAAGTAATCAATATATGACCCAAATATGCTTTAACATCCTATACTTTGATATTTGTCCCTCCTTTGTCCCTCCTTTGAATGCCACATGTTAAATGACTGCATGGAAATGCTCGATTTGATGCCTTTGAATATGGGGTTGATCTTTATTGTTGATCTTCAAAATATGGGATTTGAATGACGGTAATGTGGACCTGCTAGTTTGTTGGATGGAGGATTCGACACCATAGAGTCCCAATGATATTTCCTTCTACAAACATCTATAAATCCCCATTGCTAATATTACTCTTGATTACTAGATATTTTGTAATATACTCTGTCACTTGTTCACAGTATTACATTTCTCAATATGCCACGAATTTTAAGAGCCACTAGTATGACAAAGGAATTTGCCTTGTTCAGATCGTTACTAAGATCTGGTAGAGAATTCAATGTTCCAACACATAGGTATTGATAGGCTAAATATGCAAGTGGAAAAATATCAAATATATTTTTGATAACCATTCAAAAAGGAATCGATGCCAATAGGATGGTTTCATATGTGAGAAGTATAACTCTTGCATATTCCTTAACTGTTAACAAATTCCATTTCAAAGCTCCTCCTTCAGGTGTAGGATGCAAGAAATTGAACTCTATATTTTCACCTTCAAGTCTTATTTGTCCTCCAATGACCATAAGGTCATTTTTATAGGTATGAAATACAAGAACCAAACCCTTTATTGAGCTTTCCATTACAGGCAATTTTCCCAATATATTCCAAATATGGTATCCTTGTTATATTTCTTGACTTCATTTTGCTAGTGCTTGATCGCATAAAACTTGATTATTTATCATTACAAGCAAATATGTTGTTGGTTCACTAATTTTGTCAAGCAATTATACTATGCTGCATGTAGAATGCACTTTACTGCTAAAGGGAACCATTTGAGACAAACATACCTTGACAAGAAAATTTTTAAATATCATTGTGCATATATATATATTCATATTCTAGTTTAGTGTATATATGTTCAACAAACTATGGTCATTTCCACAAATTTCATGATGACAAAGTGTATGCATAGAGCTAGAACACGTGTAGATGTTGAAGTGTCTTGGGCGGTGTTGCGACATGATTGTGGGTATTGGAATGTGCATATTAACCTTGAATGTGTGCACATAGGGTCTAAAATTGTGACATCCCATGACATGGAGTCACACATAAACAACAAGTATAGACTTGGGCACAAAATTGGCAGTGGTCCTTTTGATGAGATATACTTAGGCTTTGCTCCATTTTTTATTTTGTTCACTCAATGAGTAATTGTTTTGTTGATCCCATAAAATATTAATCCATTAAGTCCCACATACTTTGTATTCACCTGAGTTTGTCTGAGAAGCATTACATGTTGTTTGTGATCGACATATTTTCTCTTTATCCATGACTCACGAGTGTCACCATATGGAAATTTCGTATCTTAGAACACCAATGGTTCTTAGTTCTTTATTCCTTTTGTAGAAACACCTCATCTTGACGGGTATATACTTGATTCCATATCTATGATTTTTTGTATTCATCTGAGTTTGTCTGAGCAGCTTTACATGTTGGTTGTGATCGGCATATTTTCTCTTTATCCATGACTCATGAGTGTCACCATATGGAAATTTCATACTTTAGAAATACAAGATTCCTTTACCTTGAAATAATGGGTTACTTTCTTTGGGTGCGAGACACCAGTGTATTTTTACCATTTGACATTTTAAATTTTGATAAATATTTGTAGGTAGTTCTCTTCAATCCAATTCAGTTGGTCTATATGCTACTAAGGGGGTGAGGCTAACATTTGTCTGACTAATTTGGATATGTTGCCTCTTCCCATCTCTATTGTCTGTTTTACCCTCATATAATTAATGTCCCTTTTCTTATTATTTGGAGCAAGCATGTCTTCTTTGGAAGAGTTGTTGAGGGAATAGATGTACTGAAGAAAATTGAGCGATTATAAACTACAGATCAAGGAAGACCTATTGTTCTAGTTAAGATTTCTAATTGTGGTGAAATATTTCCAGGCAAAGGTAAGAGTATAGTTGTAGTTGATGAAGGTGCATCCAAGTGCAATACAAGCTTGAGAGATATAAGAATGATAAGGATTGGGAACCTAAGAAAAATAATACACAACTCAGAAAACATTAAAAAAAAAATTCCCACATACCAAGCAAGTTAGCAAAGCTAGCATAACCGAGGCTAGGGCATCAAAACTTTTTGTTCAACACTTGTCGTGAAAGAATACATGTAATATGGGATGGAGGGGAAATGGAATCAAGCCTAAGTCAATTGAATCCTTGCAACTCACTACATGTCTGTCTCTCAACAATCCACCTTTTAAATTGAACCAAAATACCAAAAGAAGTTTATTAATGGCTAGATTCGAGAAAGTTCTAAGTGTGAGTAATTAAGGGCTCGAGGCTCTAAAATTTGTTGTGTTTTGTACCAGTCCACGATTCAGAGAATCGAGAGGAACAAGTAGTAATTTAATTTATTTAATAAAAACATCTAATGTGTAGACCTCTATGTCGAAACCGTTTTCCATGTTGATGTAGGCCACTACCCTCTTTATTGTCTTACCAAAAGGCATGATAATGAGGAAGAAGACCTAAAATTATGGACTTCACCTTCAAAGAATGCCTTGCAATCACATTGGTAAGGACTGATAAGAATATCACAACAATCCAACTTGTCAAATGTTAGTTGATAGTGTTAATTAAATACTTATATGGTAGATTTAATATAAGACTTACTTATAGTTGTCTCTTACTCTTTGTGTCTTGACACATTTAATATTTTATGGTTGTCTCTACGCCTTACTCAATTCATATTATAAGGTGCTGATGTACATGCATAATAATCCTTAGTTATTACTATGAGATGAGGATTTAAAGGGGAGAGGATGTAAAGATAAGTAATTTTATATGTATTTCGATGGTGCTGAGGACAAATGTTGTGAGAAACCACAATAGATGGAAGGACGGAGGGAGATTACATCACGATCATGCCACCCATCAAATTGAAGACTATTATTGAGCCAACAATTGTTTTTTAAATTTTATTAATAACCATTGTTTCTCCATATTGTGTGCCCAATGGCACCTCTCTATAGCAACATTTGCATAAATCGACCTTTGCACAATTTGTGATCCTAGCTACATGTCATTATTTGTATTTGCATGACATCGAGTGTTGTTTATAGATGTCACGAGTCCATGATATTCATGCAAGAAATGAAGTCTTGTAGAGGAGTACTCATCAAACCGACCTTTTGAATTTCATTTTGATGAAAAAAAAGTGGACATTGGTAGCAAGGTTCACATAATCATAAACTTGAGTGGTTTCCATTTGGGTTGTTTCAAGAATCTTCAGAGGAGATTCAGTGATCGTATCGTTGCATGGCATAAACTTTCACTAATACAATGATATGTCATTAATTGTAGAGAGTTCCTTCAAAAAATTCTAGTTCAAGAAACTTACTATTTTAAATTTTAGAATATTGATAGCTTCTTTTTGTATTAAGAAAAATATTACACTCCTTAGCCCAAATATTACTATATTTACAAATTTAAGAAATTGCTAGTTTCCTTAATCAACTTTCAGTACCGGAGTTGGTTTTTACCAGCATGGATCCATCTTAGCTCCATCCAGATCTATTAAACACCAAGAGGGTAGAAAACCCATGTGCAAATCTGTTGCTGCTCTAGCTACAACTTTGAGTGACCTAGGTAACCCTATTTTGAACCCATCGAAGCCCTTCACACAACAAGCATTAGAATTTTTATGCATTGTGCTCTAGATACAACTTTGAGAGACTATTGTGACAGTGATCTAATTTTAAACTTGAACGAGCATGCTACATCCTTGTGCGGGGTTTGTACGACATGGATATTAATATTGATGTATCTTTTGAGCAGTTATTGAGATTACAAAATGCATCATGATTCGTTCAAGTTCGAGAAAGTGAGACTAGTTATTTTTAGGCTCACCATTCATAAAAAAAATAGGTGTCCATTTACCAAAATGTATTAGTGTCATTTTCTAAATATTTTGGTAATAAAGAAATTCACATTCCAAAATGGATAAAAACACCCAATTAAGTGTACATCTAGCCTAAAGGTAGAACCTACTATACATACTCACTTGTGAAGCAATTTTCATCTCTACAAAAGAAAAATAGCATTGAAATGAAATAATACCACAAAAAAACATACATACAATTAAAGATAAACCAATAGTGCATTCATAAAGCAAGTATTATTTATTTATCATTTACTCCATAAAACAACCACCGACATCAATTTTATAAAGTATTCACATTGTAAATATATCCAAAAAAAAACCTTTATGAAAAAAAAAACTCCTACAAACAAACGCTTCACAAATATGTATGTTTACACATTCTAACATTACATATTTTACTTTATTTAACCCTTCACATTTCATTGCACATATAAACATATAACACATAATTAATTCTTCCCAACTCAAAACCTAATATATACCATAGAACTTAAATCCAAAGGCACACTTTCCACCATTTAAATTTAATGACAAAAATAGCTTTTAACACCCAAACTATACTTCACGTATGACTCATTCACAATTATAAAAAAGAAAAGAGCAACATTGTGAGCGAGAAAGTAAATTTGAGGAAGTTTGTATGTGGGAGAAAGATTAGTGACCCTTTACATTCACCCACAAAACCACAACTAAATTTTGGAATGGTCGAGGGGATTGGAATGCTCTCATTTCAGGTAGTCAGGAGATCAAAATCGCTCGTGGAGCGCTTATGGGTCGTGTAGCAGCACGAGGGATTGGGACTCAATGGCGAGGGATGGAGGCGGGCAATATCCTCATCTCCAACGAGGGAAACAGAAGCGAGTGTAGAGAATAGAATGTCGGCTGGAGGAGCATGGCTGGAGATACCCAAACCGGAGGAAGCTTTTGAGTAACAGTGGATTGCCACTCGGTCAAGATTCTCCAGGGCATGACCATGCTCTAGGCTTGCGAGTTAGCGGGGGTCAATATCTCTCAATTCTGCTATGATTCCCTCCTATCCATCATTGGAAATTTCCCCATGTGTCTCGTTGAGGTCGAGAAGAGTCCCAAGCCCATGGCATATTGCACTATGCCTATGCTTCCTGGTAATTAAACGCCTTCGCTCTTTTCACTATGGTTTCCACCAATACCGAAGCTATTAACTACTTCTTGAGGGTTTGAATCGAAAGGATGCTGATTTTAGGGTTTAATTGACAGGATTGAAAATAAATACTGATACCCCAATGGCAAAGAAGGAAAGGGAAGGGGTGATGGAGTTTCTTTTGATGAATCATCTGCTGGATTTCCCAATCTGTGACCAAGGAGGGGAGTGCAATTTTTAGGATCGGTCTATGGCTTTCAGAACAGATCGCAGGCGTTTCATCGAAGCAAAGAGGTTTGTGTTGGATAAGAACCTCATCCCTCTCATCAATACTGTCATGACAAGGTGTATACAGTGTACAAGGTATGTTATCCTCTGCCAGTCGGTGCCAGTTAGATTAATTTTACAAATAAACCCATACTACCCCACATACGCCCACGAGGCAAATTTAACCGTAGTCATTCTTACAATTATTCATTGTTTTTTTATCAAGAAATATTATTTCTTCAATCTTACAGTCTTTGTTTTATTCCTTTTACTTGAAACTAATTTGCTTAAATATTGTTTCATGTGAAATTGGAAGTCTTTGAGGACATTTTCAAGTATGGATCTTTTCAATGTTTGTATATTTTGTTTCACGTCTCTTTGGAATGGATTCACAATTAGTAATTTGCATGATTGTCCATTCCCATCCTCAAATTATAGGATCTAATGCAACTAGGATTTTTTCTCCATTAACATATGCATCTGACTGTTCCAAATTTGTAAGTTGCATATATTTGCGAGCCAACTGTGACACCTTTGGACTAAAGGGGACCTACTGGCACCTGACCTAGTGCTAAGCAATTTCAACCTTGTCAAGTTTCGATCAATCCTTATTTTAACAGATATGATCCTGCACATATTATGTGTTCTGTTCTTCTTTTCTGTTAGTTTCAAATATGGAGTTATGATGCATATTGGTAGATTAAAAAAATTGGTATTCCTGCTCCTAATCAGTACTTCATAGGCCAAAAATACTGAAGAATACATAATAAATTTATAAAATAAATTATAGAGGGAAAATATTATGTGACAAAAACTATTTATTTAATTGAGGGGAACTGCTCCATATTACAAAAGGGTGCCTTGCATGGAAACTTGTGAAGGAATTAAGAATAAATTAGACACCCATAAGTGTGTGTATATAGTATATACACACAAAAGAGTTCCTTGCATGGCAACTTGTAAAGGAATTAAGAATAGCTCAAATACCCAAGTTTTTGAATTTATTTTTTGCAATGAAGATGCATCTCTTTATTCATGGGGACAACATTTGGGTGTCCTGTAGATCCTTTGAAATCTAGTTTTAATGGCAAAGAGATTGTATTCTTTTTCCTGCGCCAAAATGCTTTTGGAGCAGCTGCACAAACCTTTCCCTTGTAATATATTTCTTCTATTTGAGCTTTGATATCCTTCCACCTTTTCTGTTTTAATTTCTCTATAATATTCACAGTCCCGGTTTGATCTTTTATTGCTAGGATCTGTTGTTCTTTTTGCAGCAATTTCATTCTGGAGTAATCTCTTTACCATGTGATTTGTTCTCACACTATGCAATCTGAATTCAACTTCATCAGATAGAAATTTACGTCCAATTTGTATTGGTTCGTACAGACTTGAGCTATTGGAATCTCAAACATTACCATATATGAAGATCCTACTGCATGACTAATATGGTGAGTAGGATAAGCAAGTTTGGCAGGAACCTTATCTATATATATCATATTAATGTTTGGTCTAGAATCTATCAGGGTGGGAAAGATAAAATATTCATTTTCAATCCTGATTCCAAGAGAGACAGTATATCTTTGGTGCACAATTGTATTTACTCAGAACGCATCAAAATCAAAAAGTTTAGGGCCTCTTATGTCAGTGAATTTTGACCCTTAATCTCTCGGCTCTTGCTCCTCTGTTTCTTCTTCCTCAATTTGGAGGCTTGAATCTGAGCTTTCGAGATACTATTTAGCTTTCAAGGTTTTCTATTGTGGTTCAGAGTTCCTTGATCTTCTTTTTCAAATTGTTTTGTTCTCTTGCTAGGTCATGTAGTGTTATTGCTTTTTTTGGTCTGTCTCTAGCAATGGCATAGTATTTATTTCATAAGAAGGGAGAGTTTTTGCAAATAGATTTCAATTTGATTTTGCATGAAAATCTAACTTCCTTGATCTACTACTAGCCCTTGATCGTTGGTCTTCTTTCTCTTTTCTCTTTTGTAGGAATGCTTCTGCAAAGGCTTTCTTCATTGTTTCTTTGGCTTGGCCTTCTTCCATTTCTTCTATTTGTCTCATCATCATTGAGGCCTGATTGTTGGTCCTTATCATATTGCATTAGGAAGTGGAGGCCTTATATTCTTTCCCTTGCAAGATATGTAGCATAAAAATTATCATCATCTTCATTGGGATTGCTACTAATATTTTCTTCTAGGATTGAGCAATGGCAATCTTCTGAATCAGAGCATTTACATTGATGGTCCTCACTAGCTTTCAGTATTTGATCAAAATCTGTGCTTTCTTATGATGAAGAATAATTGCAGTTTACTTCTTTTGATGAAGAATATTTTTCTACATTGTATGTATCTCCAAAGGCTCTGCTTTCTGGGCACTGGGTTTCTCTGTGTCCCTTCTTTCCGAACAATGCACATTTATAATTTTTAATCATCTCTTTTGGGGACATATGTACCTTATTTACTCTAGAGAAACTGCTTTGTTCTCTTGGATTTTCTGGGTTTGGGCATTTATTTGCATAATGCCAAAGTGTGCCACATTTGTAGCATTTTGGTTTTGGAGAATACTTCCATCTTAACTTTCCTCCAAACTCGTCCTTGTTTTTCATACTAGTAATTACTCTTACTAGTATTTGAGGAATACCATTTGCCATATTTTTTGGGTTTCCTCCTTTTTCTATGGTAACTTTCTAATTCCTTTTTCTTCTTGTATTTCCTGTATCTCTCAGGATATACATACTTTTAGTATTTCAATTTTTCCTTTTTTCTAGCCTTTTGTTCTCTATTTTCTTTGGGGGTAGTATGGTTCTTGCATTCTGTATTGTCTGCATACTCCTGCGTTTCTTTGAATATTCTCGAGTAGCTTTGGTGGTTGTCCTCCTCATGCATATATATGCTATACAGCTGAGTATGATGTCATAGTATTCATCCCAACTATACTCTGTCAAGGATTGTTTACTTAAATCACTAGTGAAAAATCCTTGGAATTTTTTCAGCAATGCAAAAATGTGTTTTTCTTCCAAACTTCGCTATCACCATTTTCTACATCTTGTATTCTGATTTCCATTGGCTACATAATCTCTATAGATAGTAAACATTCTGTGTATCATCTGTTCTATCTTCTGAGTACTAGATCCATTCAAGTTCCATTATAGAACTTCTGGTGACCATGACATTTGGTTAATATTCATTCCATCTTCCAGATTTGGAGCTGGAGGTCTGTGCATATGGTATGGAGTCCTTTCATGAAGTTTCTTACTTGGGAATTTTTATCCTTAGTGGTGGGAAGGATTGATTGGATTGCCATTGCCCAAGCTTCTTGGGGTGAATTTGTCTCTCGTCCAATCTCAACCTTGCTCCTATTCTTTCTTTCTTTTTTGGCTGTTGTTCTTCCAATGGAAGGAGTCAGAAAACATTTCTTGAGATCTGAAATTTAGAGGTAGTGTAGATATATCTAATTTTTCCTTGGGTTTTGCTTTACCCAAATATTTTTAGCCCTTTTATTGATTTTACCAGTGATGGTCAAGACTTGCTTGATCTCTATCATGACTTCTTTAAGGGCTTCTTCTACATCTCTATCATGAGTATGGAGTTGATCTAGTATTGAATGTTCTTGATGATATTCTCCTATGACATCTTTATCAGACCTTTAATATACTCAATCTGTGGGGTTGTGGCATATCTAGCAGAATGAATTTGTGAAGATAACCCCCTAAGTGTAGCATTTGTCTAATTTTCTTGTAGATATTCTTCTTTTTTTCCCCTTTTGGTACTACAAAAGGTACGACAAAAATTTGATTGTCACCTTCTTTTCTCTTGATTACAATGGGATTTTTTACGTGGTAGGACCACAAAGACCATAGCCTCATCCACAAAGACCACAACCAATAAGTAGGCACAAATATTAAATCAGATTTGACTTCTTTCTATAGGGTCTAGCTATATTACAACAAAATTGTTTTTATCATTTTAGTAGTATGGTGATCACAACCATCTTGCATCTTATTATTTCCTGACCAGTCTATAGGTTGAAAATGCCTTGCAAAAAATTTGAAGTCTTCCTCAATCTGCTTAATATAAACCTTCATTTGTTTTCATTTTCCATCACTTTGATGAGTGGAAGCTAAGAGATCCTTGATGCTCATGTGCCTTTTGAGAATTAATGGTAAAGGACTATTCTGGTTATTTTTATTGGAAAGCAACATGGATTTATTGTTAACCTTCCTTATTGAATGATAGTTTAATCAGTTCTAAGGACTTATTTTGTATTTCATCAGGTAATTTTATGTTTTTTATTTAGGCAAATCCAAATGAGCATTTTACCCTTGCTTACCCATCTTCTTCTTAGGTCATCGAGAAGCATAATGCCCATGCTTGTTGTAGTTGAAGCTCTTGGTATGGCTCAAATCCTTATTCTGCTAGCTAGGGGGCCTTGAATATTCTTTCTTCTTATAACCCTCCTCGGATTCATTCTTTCCTCCCTCCATCACCTTCTCAATGAGGGCTAATTCTGAAACATCCTCATAACTGATGGAAACTTTTTGTAGTCTCATCTCCTCTCCAATAAAAGCATTTGATTACTACTTAAATTCAAGAAAATGCTCACAGCCATTGATTACTTGGACAAGGTTGTGCTCCAATGGACTAAACCATTCATAGAAACCCAAACTAGTTCATTATCCTCAACTTTGTTTCCAACTGTTGCAATATGGTCTTTCATCTTTGCTTTTTAATGAGATTGCTTGCTAATGTTCTACTTGTATGGGAAGAGGTGAGCTTGTTCTTCAAGAGCATCTTCTTAGATATATTCGCACTCTGGAACAATGTTTCCAAGGCATCATACATGTCTTTGGTTGTGTTTTCCCTGACAATACAAGGGATCAAGTGATCCTTCATTGAATCCAACAGGATTCTCTTTGCGGTTACTACCTTGTTGTGTTTTGCCAGATATTTGGGTTTGTAGGTGGTGAAACCATCTTCTCTACAAGGTACCACAAGTCTACAATTTTTGGGAGGTTGTGACAATCTCAATTTCCACAGTACAAAGTTGAAGAGGCTCCCTCCAACAAGTGACGTTCACATGGTGGGAATGGCCATTGTTTCCACTGCTTTGTCGCTGCATGAAAAATAGGATTTCCTACCCCACAAACCTTCTGAGGTCCATGTGCCAATCACCGCACAATTGTGCTTCGATCACTGAAGCTTGGACACACTGCCCACTACAATCCTCTGACACTTCTCTACTATAGACAGTGTGTTCCTCTCCATATATGGAATATGGGAAATTTCATAAACTGTGCTCTAGTACCATGATAAAAAATTTAAACCACGGTCAGTAGACTTTGTACTAAAAGAATTCATAAACTAGTAGATAGTTGAAACCTTAAATCCATTCAAATCATTATAATGAAAACTAATGGGTCTGTCCTGACTCCTAAATCACATCATTTTTACTCACTCTTAAAAGACAAAAAAATCTTAGTAGATGGATTGCCAAAATCTTTTACTACTTTCGTATTATCCAATCTGAATCTGCTACAGGAAAACCACAGGAAACTAATTCACTATTTGTTGCTCCAAATTGAATGGATAAACCTATACCCTTGCCTTCTCTTTTATACATTGAGAAGAAGAGTAGGTACATGCACAATAGCACCTCAACTAAAGATGATATGAGGCATTCAAGCATGCACCCTACCTACTAGACTGCATGTTTCGAACTGAATTTAGACTTAAGCTAGAAATTAGAAAATTGCTTAGTACTCTAACACATGTAATTTCATGTGTCTTCTTTTACTTAACTGAGAAAGGACACGCAAGCTACTATCAATAGATTACTAAATATAGAAGAGCAATACACTCTTATAACATTGATTACTCCCTCATAATTAATGTGCCCAAGTGTTGAAGAAGAAATGTATTCTCACTGTCCTTTTAAAGTGCCCAGATCTATTCACTAGTCCGTCCCACTACCCATTCTTGCAGAAGACTTATCGAGGTACAATCTAACACCAAGTCCTCATTCATCCATCCACCAAATTATTGATCCAACAAACTACTGAGAAGGAGTATTTCATATTTTTGTCTCCTCAAGGTCCTTTTAGCACCAGTACTATATAAAGAAGATCTTTCATTACAATGCTCATATAAGGAATACAATTTTCCCCATTATTTCACAATGCTTATATAAGGGAGCTAACTATTCAGTCTTGACTATGCCCATCACATGGGGCTGATCATGGTGGTTAACACAAGTTGCCATGGGCCAAACAAATATAAAAAGATCATGGCCATTAAGAGTTTGTTTAGTTTCCATATAATGTTATTTGTGTACTAAATGGTTAATGTTATCTACTATGGATGACATTTCTAACCTTTCAATAATGTAGTATTTATTTACAAGTAACACTCTAATCTATGCTTTTATATTTTATGCTACTATATTGGCATTGGGCATGCATTATAATAAATATAACATATATTATATATGGAATACCCTTTGGATTTTTTGGGTAGGTGTGCTCATGGATTTGCAGCTTTTGATCCTTGCTTCACTTTGCGCTCCGCAACATTGGTTTGTTGAATACCTTTATGTTTGGTTTAAAACTTATGGTTGATACTTAATATAAATTTCCATGTACCAACATGCATTGCATGGAATGATATACACAAGGCGTAGTGAAATGTATTTTAACATGCCAGAGTTCTGGTTGCAAATTATATTTTCGTTCATTTTGTGTTTATTTTTCTTCACAAGAACAATTAGATTTTGTATTAGAGAAAATTGCACCCAAGTTGTGTAGTGTTGTAATACAAAAGGAGTAATTGTTGTAGATAAGATAAGATAATTTTATTAATGTTCGATAAGTGACCACTAAATTAGGTCAAATAGACTGTTGGTTACAATGATGTCAATACAAAGTGGGAGCTCTAAAGCATCTCCTATAATAAATAATATGCAGAAGGAAAAAATGAAAATGAACTAAATCATGCAGAGATAATCGGTAGGCTCCAAGGTGGGAAGCCCCTCGGGGAGAAAGATGAACAATACAAGTAGAACCAAGTTATGGATCTAGAAATGGTATGGAAATTACATGCAACATGTGGATATTGCATTTGTAGAATGAACGGATATTTCATTTCTACCCTTATAAAAAATAATCCTCGATCCTGCTCTTTTTTTCTTTCTTTCTTTTTTAAATCAACCCACACCATTGGAAAGGTTCTACAATAAAAAATTTTCTTTCTTCTTTTTAATCTCAATCCACCCACTCAACCCACTTTATTGGATAAGGTTCTTCCACGATCCTCTTTTTTTTATAACTTTCTTCCACATTAAATTTCTTCCACAGGAAATAGTTGAATACTGGACAAACACATCTTGCTCTTGAGGTTTGTGAAATTGGTAGGAATTGTTGAAGTTATTTATCCCAAACAAACAGTATGATGCAATTACAAATTATAGGAGGTATTTATAGTGAAAGGATGTCTTTCCTTGCCATACTATAGTTACCAGCCAATCCAAGTGTTCACTCTTTCACCAACTAGTGATTCACTTATTCTTTGTAACTAGTTATCATTTTTGTGAAGATTCCAACTCTGAGATAAATTATACCAGACCTTATTTTTCCAAATATTATTGTGGTGAATATCTTTTAAATATGCAATAATTTCATTATATATATGGTGGATCTTTCTCTTGAGGTTTGTGAAATTGGTAAACATTGTTGAAGTTCTTTATCCCAGTTTGAAGAAAATACACATTATATGAGGCATGTATAGTGAATGGGTGTTTTTCCTTGTCATACTATAGTTACCGGCCAATACCCAATGCTCACTCTTTCACCAACTAAGTTATATCAGACTTTATTTTGCCGAATATTATTGTGGTGAATGTATTTTAAATCTACAGTACTTTCAGTATATATATGGAGGATATTACTCTTGATAATTGGTAAGAATTGTTGAAAACACACATTATAGGATGTTTGTACAGTGAAAGGGTGTTTTCCTCCCCATACTATAGTTACCAGCCAATACCAAGTGTTCACTCTTTCACCAACTAGTGATCTATGTATTCTCTGTAATCAGTTATCATTTTTGTGAAGATTCCAGCTGTGAGATAAATTATATCATAGCTTATTTTGCCAAATATTATTGTGGTGGATGGCTTTTAAATCTGCAGTACTTTCATTAAATATATATGATGGATCTTTCTCTTGAGGTTTGTGAAATTGGTAAACATTGTTGAAGTTATTTATCCTAGTTTGAAGAAAATACACATTATAGGAGGTCTGTATAGTTTGAAGTGTGTTTTTCGATATATTTTTATCTCATGACTTTGGAACACTATCCACAAGTTATCGATCAAGGAACTTGTACCTGTGCAAGGTCTCCAAATGCTCTAGGCTGCTGGTATATCTGAATTTTTTTGAGTCTCCATCCTCAAAACATATTTGGTTTTGATTTTCTTTCTCACCTTAGTAAGAGAATGACATTATTTTCCTACATCCCACTCCAGATAAACTAGACCAGAAGCTTTCTTTTCGTATTCTGAATCCAAACAGGGATGTAGACAAGCAAGTGTCAATACATGTTAAATATCGTGCACAGGTACAAGCTCATGGCCGCAAGTTATGAGATAGAAATATATCGAAAAACACCCTTTCACTGTATAGACCTCCTATAATGTGTATCTAAGAAGTCACGATACATGTTGTCGTGAATTCTCCTTATACAATGATGATAAAATTGTATGGAACACACATGAAAATATACCTTGAGAGAGAAAAGATTAATGTCATTGGTCTTGTCAGTCCTGTGGGTAAAAGGGGTTGTTTCCCCACCTTTATTGTACACCTTGGTATTATGGGTATGGGGGTTTCCTTATCACCTTGTTTTGACGCTTAGTAGTCTTATGGTCCTTTTGTTCCTAGCACCCTTGTTGTATGTGGTACCATGAGAACCTTTGGTATGATGACTTAACCTTATTTTTATTTTATTTTATATGACCACTTGACTGTTAGTACCCTATCCTAAGTCAACTTAACATTATTTTATGTTATGTTTGGTAACAACCCTAAAAGATAGGGGTTTGTGGATTAACCTTTCTAGAAGGCTTGTTAAGATTATAAATTCAAGTCTTGAATTTCATTTTAGAGAGTGCGTTCACAAGAGAAATTTGAAGATATGATATTTCACCTGTTTATGATTTGCTGATGCTAATAGATTGACATCTAGGGTTTTGTTTCTATCTTTGAGCTACCACCACCTCTCCTCTCAACCTACTAGTGTTTTCGTCTTCCTGTTCAAGTTGTTGCTGTTATGAATAAGTCATGTCAATCTTCTCAGCTTGTTAAGGGTTTCCTTGACGTGTGTTGATCTTCCTTGAGATGGGCATAACCTTTTGTAGGATGTTAATTCTGATAGAAGCCCTTCTTGGGGAGGCCATGACTAATAGACACCTTTCTGTTAAGGGTTGTGATTAATAGAATCCCCTTAGGGTTGGGACATGACTGATCTAAGACACTTAGATTTGAACTATGATTGAGTTTCTAGTTGGGCCATGACTGTGTGGAAGCCTTCTTGAGCTGGGTCATGACTAGGTAAAACCCTTCTTGGGTAGGCCATGACTGTTTGACCTTACCTTCACTGAACCATAGAATGTTGATGCTTTCTCTAACAGGTCGTGACTATTGATGACTTTTTTGAGCCCTCTTGGACACATCGTGTATTTTTTGTGACTTCTTAGATTGGGTTGTGATCACTGTTTCTTTCCTAGACTTAGGATGTGACCCTTCTACTGTTTGTTAGAGCGGATCATGACCCTTGGGACTTGGGGTTGTTCAGACTTGAGCTATGACTCTTGGATGCCACTTGTGCTGGGATGTGACCATTGTGTGTGCTCATTGAACTTGAGTTGTGACCTCTATGAGGTGTTTGTACAGAGCTATGATTCTTGTAGGTTGTTAGGACTCTGACTTGACCTTGCTAGGTTGCTAAGATCTCAGATGTGACTTGTGTTAATCTTCTTGAACTGGTTGTGATCCTGCTGGTGCCTAACTGTGTTTGGGGCTGGGTATCACTGTTGGGGTTTTCACACTTGGTGACTGAGTCATATTGACTGCTATTGTATGTGCCTAACCTTTTATCTCTCAATGTGTGTCAACTATTTCATTGTTGATCTTGTCCTTTTAGTGACAAGATTTGATCCTAAAAGTATCTGAGTATAAGGCTGATTCAAACCAAATATGAACCGACATTGTTATTTATTAGTTGCCGGTCATTAGTTTATTTTTTGTACTATAATATTGTTTATGTTTTGTACATTGCATTTGATGAAGTGTATCTCAAGGACCAACGTTAGCATAGTGACCATCGAAGTGTTAAAGTTAAAAGAGATGAAAGTTATGTTTTCTAAATTTATCTTGCCTTGCTACAGTTGTACCAATTTTGGGGCTGAGTATCACTGCTGGGGTTTTCACACTTGGTGACTGATTCATATTGACTGTTATTGTATGTGGGGCTGAGTATCACTATTGTGGTTTTCACACTTGGTGACTGAGCCATATTGACTACTACCCCATATTGATCTACCCCATTTAGATCAGTTTTTCGTTGAGCAATATGTAATTTTAAAAATTTCTGGTTGTTGAACATCTGCTAGATCATAAATTGTTTTTCTTGGATTCGAACTTTAGAATTCATAGTTTAAGGACATATATAATGTAATGTGTCTATGATTGCAGATAATGATAGGGTTTTAGAATAGAGTATTATTGAAAGTACTTCAGATCTGTCCCATTTGGATTATATTTACTGAACACTTTGAAGTGGGCGACCAATAAATTGTTTGAGTAGCTGGGTTGATGATAGTTAGCAACTTAGAGGAATGAGTGGCACTACGATAGAATTAGGAGTTGAGGATAATTTTGTTTGTCAGTTATAGAGGGATCAACTAGTTGATGACACAAATTAGGTTAGGCCCATGATACCACCAGATCATAGGAAAAAGGTGATGCTACTGCCTCACAAGCTGCAGATGTTGGTGCTGTAATGATAGAAACTTTACAATCATAGGATATTGATATATAGAGAACCAGGGAATGTAATCAATCCCATGTTGAAGATAATACAATCTATCATCCTTTTTCGACCATTAGATACTCAAAGTTGTGTATTAATATTTTTTACCATTATAGAGGACTCTGTAAGTTAGGTTCCCAAATTCTTAAAGGGTTCTAGCTCAATGGAAGAGCGCCAGCCTTACAAGAAGGAGGTTGGTGGTTCGATTCCTCCATGCCCTAATGATACTATAATATTGGTTAAAAACAACTAAATTAGTAAGCAAAAAAATAAGAGATAGGTGACCAAACAAAATGACCAAAACTTGTATATAAAATTACTAAAAACGACTAAATTAGTGACCAAAACATGAGAGATGCGAAACTAGGCATTAAAAAGGATGCAACACGTGGCGCTAATGATGAATCCAAACATGGCGTTGATATGGTAGAAAAATAAGACATTACTTCGGATGCAAAAGATGGTGCTACATAGGAAGAAAAATATGGTGCAACAATAGAAGAAATATTTGGCGTCATTTTGGTAGCATAACACGATGCAAAAAAGGAAGAAAAAATTGATGCAAATTTGGAAGAGAAAATTGGCACATATTTGGAAGGAAAACATGGTGTAAAATGGGATACTAAAGTGGTAGAAAAAATGGATGCAATTTTGGATGCTAACATGGTGCTATTAAGGACACAAATATGGCGCTAACGAGGGTGTCATTTAAGAAGCAAAAGCAGACACTCGCTAGGAAGCAAAATATGTCATTATTTAGGACGCAAACGCCGATGTTGTTTAGGAAGCAAAGTTGGACGCTATTCCGGAAGAAAACCTCGATTTTTTTTAGGAAGCAAAGTTGGACGCTATTCTGGAAGCAAACCTCAACGTTGTTTAGGAAGCAAAGTTGGATGCTATTCTAGAAGCAAAAAAAAGATGCTATTTTGGATGCCATAAAGGATGCTATTTAGGAAGCAAAAAAAGGTGTTTTTTGAGACGCTTTAAGTTTTTTCCATGACGCGTCCCATTTAGCATCTAGTTTTACCACTAAATGTAAAAAAAAATTACACTAAAAAGGGACGCTAAATGGGATGCTAATTCCAGGATTTGTTCTAGTGATGACATATCGAGCTATTCTAAAAGATATAAATAATTAGGCCTATGAAGCAACTCAACATCTTGTCTATGTTATCATCTCTTGATATGCATATGGTCTATCTTATCAAGAATCGGATTGCAACTCTTAGAGAATATTAGGAATAGAGAAAGTTTGATTCATAAGATGTTAGAAAGAGGGGCTTCATGCTTCTAAGCGTTCTCAATTATGATGGGGGAGTGATGGGGTGGGTGGGGTTCTCTCTAATGCCCCTATATGAAATTTTCTAGTAATACCTATTGGGTCCATTACATGAGTCATTGCTTATACTCCATTTCATATCACTATGGGGTATCGTGATTTTCTAACTACTAAAATTTTGTAGTCAAGAGAATACTATGAAATGTGTAATACATATGGACATTGTCCAAGAAATTACCATAAAGTTGCACAATGCTGTTTGAATTCTATATGAAGTTAAATAAGAAGATTTGTTTTTTATAATCTTGTTGGGAGGGAGACTCGTCAAGTGAAGATATGAAAGAGAAGAATTAAGAAATAATTTCACCTAGATTCCTAGGTGGATGGTTATGTATTAAAAATGTGATATTAGGCCTTAGGTTTTATGTCAATATCCTCCCTATGAAGTCATGGGAGAAATTAGAATACCCATATTAGTTAATTATTATATATAGTTATGCATGGAAAACCAATACAAAATTTTCACAATTGGTAAGTTAGAAAATGTGGAAGTAGATCAAGCTAGAGTCAAAACTCTTGTTGATTTTGAGAGATCCAAACCTAATGCTATTAGGAGTTGATTGGTATTTTGATGATTATTTTTCCATTGATTTGAAGAAGGAGATCATGGATTTTGAGGTTGATGGTACTAGGGTAGTACAACCTCTTTATCCTTATCAAGGGACATGATACAACAATATTACTATAGATGATATGGATAATGGGATTCTTCTCTGCAATACACCAATTTTCATGATAATAGATATGCACTTAAGGATTTTACTTTACACCAATCCAAACTTTAGATTTAAAAAAACTAAATGCATGAATATAAATCAAGAGAATAGACACTATATATTAGAATTCAAATCAATATTGCAAGTGATGGAGTGTAGATTTGAGAAATACTAAATTTGCAAAAAAAAAACAAGCTTGATATATATATAAACAATCACATAACTTCTCATTAATGTTATAAGAATAATTACAAAAACTATTTGTTTTCTAATGCATTGTCCATCTCTTTTTAGAGAATGAGAGAGGGATCCATACATGCAAAAAGTTCAAGAGTAGAAAAGTGTAAATCCCCAAGTAATGTGCCCCACATGTGACAAAAATAGGTAGACACTTTCCAAAACATGCTAAGAACACTCATCCATGTTGTGGCCATAAGTTAGGAACACTCCTTCAGATTGTGGGCCACATGCCAAACACAGTCCTCTATGTAACTCCTCAAGTAATGCACACCATGTGTTCCAAGAATAGTACACTAATCCTCCATGTGATTTCCACATGACAACACACGCCAAGCACACTTCACAATGTGATGAATACATGCCACATGCCAAGACTCGATTCATTATTTAAATGCATAGTAACTAATGGCTAATTACTACTCAACCAGTCAACTCTGGTATATAATTAGAACCTCCAAAATATAAAATCTCAAAAAATAGGAATTGAAAAAAATGAGTTTAAAGTTGAATAATATTGGAGAAAAATAAATAAACTAACATTATTTGCAAGTAACGAGTTATCCTCCAAACAATTCTCCTCTGTCAACATCTTGAAAATCCCCTTTGATAAGGGATTTGTTAGAATGTTGTTCACCTATGAATTTGCAGGAATACAATTCAAGACCACTATTCCCTTTCGTTCTTGTATCTCATGAAATAATGATAAATGTTACTGAATGAGTAGAATAAGCATGTAGCTTTTAAATCAATTGCATTGCCAACTTGATTGGAACATTGGGATGATGTAATTTCTTGTGCATTGCAACAATCATATGTAAGATAATAATCTTATAGTTTTGAATGTGTAGATCATAATGTTGAGTTTAAATCTATAGAAATAGGTCTTCTATTTAAAATTTCTTGGCAATACAAATAGAAGTCAAGTCTTGAAGATTTTAAATTCAACATTATGAGACTTGTAGTTGTTTGACTAGTGTTGGGATTAGACATCCAAACTTCAAGTGTGTGTTTTATTACTGAAAATTTATAGCACAATTAACTTGAATACATTGAAAAAAATTAAACTTGGCACCACAAAAAATAAGGAAAGCAGTCATGTCATGAAAACAAATTTGCAAATAGATCTCTCATTGCTTAATGCAAAGTAATTGTAGAGTTTGTTTCCAATATAACTATTAATATAGGTCTCTTGTATCTTTGATTAAGCCTTGGTCTTGTAAAATCAAGAGTGGAAACACCTCTCGAAAATATATTATTTTGGTATGACCACCATGTTGAATTTTTGGTTAGGTTAGGGTTTGATATATAAAATCAAATTTTTTATATTTTCATGCATGAGACAGAACTAAAGCAAATCTAGATTCAAAATAGTATTGTTGTAATAAATTTAAAACATAATTTTCATCTCTTTCAACTTTAACACTCCAATGGTCATTGTGTTAAAGTTGGTCATTGAGATGATTTATCAATTGCCATGTACAAAACATAAACAGTAACAATAATATAATGAAGTTAAACTAATGAATAGTAATCAATAATAATCAAAGGATAATGTAACAGGGATTTCTCCCCTGTTACGTGAAAAAGAACCAACCTTAGATCGGTGTGATCATAAGGAAGAGTTCGATGGAAAATAAAACAACAAACTAGATTAGTAAGATAAAGAAAATATTTTTTAACATTTTCAACATATATCGGAAAGTAAGCAAATGCAAATAAACAAAGATATACCTCCTTTCCTGTAAAGTGGTCCACCGTAGCCGTCATCGAAAATGGTTCCGCAGCTCCACGGGTTGGTTCTCCAATGGTCTCCACGGACTGTTGTCAAGCGGGGAATGGATCCAATATGGGTACGGAGAATGTCTCAACGTACACCATGGGAATGGTATGGAGGTGGGAATGGTGGCAAAAAGGGGGATGTGGATACCTGAGAGCAAGAGTGTCACAACGTACCCACAAATAAAAAAAATGAGGAAAAAGGTTATGAGTGTTGTTGTAGATCCCTTCACAACGTATTTATAGTATGGCCCTAGGGTTTTTTGACCCATTGCGGTTACCCATGGTATTTTTTGACCCATGGAATTTTCTTGTGGTTTTTTGGCCCTTTCTCTTTTTTAGGGTTTTTGACCCTTTTTTGGGAAAGAGTGAGGATAAACCATAATAAATAATAATTTTTTGGACCATTTTATTTGGAAATACAATTGTGAAGGTCAAAAATAAGGGAAATATGGTAGTAATATGATGTATGTATATGGTTTATACCGTGTAGAGATAAGTGAACAATTTTTTGTGTTAACAGAATGCCCCCTGATGTGTGAGGGCAGGGGCTCATCATATGGCCGATGGACATCATAGGATTATGGGAATAATGGTGACAACATTGGAGAGACTGGAGAGACCCACAGAGAAGTGGATCTTCCTTGTTCAAACTACGATGGATTTTGGTTTTTTATTATTATGGGTTGTCAAAAATGGATGAGATACATACAATGTGTGACATGTATATGGACGAGGCAGGCATACCCATGCTCATAACAATGTCAAAATAATAAATAATGGGATCAAGGTTCAAAACATGGGATCCAATCAATACATATACAAATGATGATACATAATGGTGGCCTCAATGGGAGGCTGAATACAATGTTGATTTGAAGAATTCATACATAGGAACAATGGAATTCTCATGGAATGCAATATCATCACACCTGACACTCTGCTATATCTAGAGGTGTACATATATATGGACTCAATGACTGAGAGTTAGAATCTTTGTGGTACAATGTGCAGCATCACGTACTGGATATACATGGAAGCACAACACTAGGGCTTCTGAACAATGTCACCAACGCATCCCAGAAATCAAAAGGGACAAGAAACTATGTGGGTCCCATAGTAGACTCACCAATGTGCTAGAGTCAGGTGACAACTGGTGTCTTCGACAAATAATGAACTGACTAATACCCTGTATGAATCTCAACGGTGCAATGATGTAGCTGAAGTCGAGCACGTGAGACACAACCATCTCGGGAGGTACTAATGACTCCTCTCAAGTGGTCCAAGGAACTCATCAATGAAACCAGGATATAGAGACCTCTGGGTCTATCCACAGGAAGAGATGTGCTGACGTCGACATACAGAGAAATACAACTAATCAAGGTAATGATGTGTCCTTGATGATAAGCACGAGGGGGATAACCAAAGATGTTGAACAATATGGGGAATGACACACTGAATGGGGGAACAGGGGTAGGGTAGTATGGGGAACTCAAGCTTCCTTTCTTCATAGTATTACGGTAGGGATGACCTGGAAGCAATTTAAACTGACTCATGGGAGAGGGATCATAGCTGTAATACCGGGAAGATATATACAAATGGGAAATACTGAAGGAGGTAACTGGAATAGTGGTATCCAGGGGATCAAAGGAACACTCATCATGGAATAATCTGAACAAAGGCAACCCAATGGGGAAAATCTGCCAAATTGTGATACATGTGGTGGCACCTAAAGAAACCATTATGACACGATCTCGTGGATTTTTAATGAGCCCGAGAAAGTAAATGCTTGATGATGTTTTCATTTTTAGTGACTCTGAAAAGAGGAAGAATACTCCAATGTGGTCTCTTTTTTGTATGTAGTCTCCTAAGCCTGAAAAAGGATAAACGTGTACAAAGGAGAGTTCTTCCAACCTTTGGGGAAGGAAGACTTCTTTAGCATTGGTAGTCCAACCAGGCCAGAAAAGGTTAAACCTATACTGACTGGATAGTCATTCAAATACTTTTACAAGCATGAACGAAACCAAGTTTGCTTGGAAATCTTTTCTTGGTGAGAAAGCTGGAAAAGAGCTTAAAAACAACCTATAATGAGTTTTTACATAAAGTATGGTCCCAATGTCTGAGAAAGCATAAAATGATACAAAGGGCAATGTTCCTAGATGGAAGGTGCTAGGGTGATATTTTTCTTATCATAGTTTAGGCAGTCCAAAAAAGGAAATAAATGAGGACACATAGACGCCATTTCAAATACTTTAACGAGCGTGAAAGGAAGCAAGCGTGCTCGACAATCTTTTTATTCTTTTAGGAGTAAAAAATAGCTTAATAGAAACTCTCTAATGGTCAATTAGGCAAAGGGGAAGTTTTCGATAGATGGAAAGAGGTTATGTTGTGAACATGGCTGAGAGGAATAAGTGGAGAACACTAATGGGGCACCCTTGCTGGATGATGGATGGCGGTAAAATATGGCCAACTGTGTAGTATGGATGGAGTGGATGGCTCATGAACATGCAAATACATACAATGGGAAATTGACATGATGGAACGTAAATTGAGGTGAATTCTGGGAAATGGCCCAGAAAATCATAGTGAGAGCACGAGACAAGGGTCTCGTCAAAAGACAGAGGGCAGAAAACTAAACCCGATGGTGCGAACAGTGTCTCAAAAGGACTCCGGATGACTCTAACTAACAACTAATGATGTTGCCCCTGGTGCAGTGGTGCATGGGGAAAAACTAGAACAAATGGAGACCTATGGATATGGATCTAGCTCAATGTACAAGGTGTGATTCACATGGTGGCACACAAATCGACGTGACTCTGAGAAATGGCCCGGAGAATCAGTAGGGAAGGAGGAAGTCTAGAAGATTGTTTCTCGACCCGTGAGATTTTTACACAATGGTAGCAGCTTCCTATCCTTGTAGAGGATGATCCATATGTGGGCATGGAATACCAGGGAGATACAGAGAGGCCTTGACCTCCAGGGAAGGTCTTGGGATCTAACGGTATGCTAGCATAGTGGTAACTATATCAGGCGTGCGACATATTATGTGCATGTGCAGACGTGGGACTGCACCCTCTAGTGGGGTATCGTTGGCGTAGGGGGATGGTGGATGTGTTAGATCCACCTGCTCACATGCAAATGATGTGACAGAGTGCTACAATGGACTCAATGCAGCTAGGCGTTGAGTGACTACTGTAGGGGGTCACCGATGGATGGTAAAAATGATGCAAAAAAAAAAAAAATTGACTAAAGTGTATTCATGGTGACGTCAAGAATAGAACCTCCAGCGAAGGAAATTGGCCTTGCCATGGACACTCTGTAATTGGCACAAAGTACATGGGGGGTGAAGATTCAAAATGGATTGAACCTTCATAGGGTCAACCAAAATCCCTTTGTGAGAGATGATAAACCCAAGTAAATTCCTAGTTGGGACACAAAATACACACTTGAGGCGGTTCAAGCGGATGTTTTATTTGCAACATCACAAGAAGACTTGACGTAAGTCTTCTAAATGTTATGAATGCTTCCGAGAGCAAGTCGTGAGGTCGTCTAGGTAGACAAAGATAAAATGGATGAGGTCATGGAAGCAAAACATCATAGCCTGCTGAAAAGTGGCTCCAACATTTTAAATTCCAAATGGCATAACATGGTACACAAATGTTCCCCAGGGGGTTCTAAATGCAGTCTTGTGCTGGTCCTCTTTCTGGATTTGAATTTGGTTATAACCAAAAAACCATCCATGAAAGAAAATACTTCATGGCCGACACATGAATAATTGATCTGGTCAATTAAGGGAGTGGGGAAGTTGTCTTTGGGACATGCAAGTTCAAGTCACGAAAGTCAGTACAGACGTGAATGGTACCTTATTTTTTGATGGGAACAATATTAGAAATCCAGGTGGTATACATGATGGGGTATATGAAACCTGCTTTACACAATTTCTCAATCTCATCTTTGACAAAAGGAGCCTTTGCAGGGTGACTAGGTCTTTTATTTTGGCGAACAGGTACCACATTAGGCCATGTGTCAATATGATGTTCAACAATAGATGGATCAATCCTAGGCATCTCAGTATATGACCAAGTGATGATATCACAGAACTCTTGAAAAAGTGCCTTGTATGGAGCAACTTATTCAGGGGAGAAATACGCAAGTGTAATTTCTTCAACTACCTTAGGGTTGGTTGACATATTGAACTTAATAGTTGGTGAAAATTTAGCCATGTTTCCCTCTTTAAAGGCATCGGGTGCAGGAATGGGGTTCTTGAACCAGTCTACTTTTCCATGGATTAAGTCTTTAGCTTCAACTGAGTATTGATCCGACGATGAAAAAGGTTCATTGAGAATAAAGAATGAACGGTGGTGCATATCATCCCAAGGTTACTTAGGAGCCAAAAGAACTTCAAGGATTTCCTCATCATTGTTAAAAAATGGCATAGATAGATCGGAGGGATCCTCTATGTCTGAGGGAACAAAAGGAGTATTGGAATTGGAGATCATGTATATGATGGTGGTTGTGTCCGAGAAAGAAACTAGAGGGTGGATCTCCTCAAGGACAATAATGTTGGACTCATGGGAGTGCTTTCGGGGGTCGCTAAGGAGTGACCGATACTCAGGAAATTACAGAAAATGGTGAGAGTAATGACCATACAAGCCACAAACAACACAAGAATGGTTGGTTCGCAATGACTTGTTCTTTACCATGGATGGATCTAGGATGGTGACCATGGGAGTGCCATCGACCTCATCTATAGTGTCCATACTAAGGACATTTTTGTGTCACATGGCCTTGGACATCGCACAAAGCAAAAATAGGGGTCAGATGTGGTTCGGTCATTTCTTTGGTGTCCTTTTCCCCAACCTTCTTTAGAGGAGGAGGGGTAGGATTGGAGACGGGAGGAGTATTTGATGGACCAGGAGGTGGGTGTGACACCATCTCAATAAGTTGGATAGGAGTCAACATGACCTGGGGAGTTGGGGTGGGGTGGGTGGATCAAGGTACCATACAGGAATTCCCAATGTGAAATTAGGTAAGTTGAGAGTAGCCATGAAAAGATTGCTCACGGTACTAGATGGTGGAAAAAGGAAGGGAATTGTATGTGCCAAGAAGGAACCATAATAGTTCCATGGTGACTATGGTTGGGGTTGCGAATGACATTGCAATGTGGTCGGAATGGTATCGAATGTGATGGTGCACAAATCTGATATGTCATTCGACGAAGGTGGAGGTGGCAAGGACAAAAGGTGTCTGTCATAGGAGTGTTGGTGAACAGGCCCGTGCCAACAACAAATAAATATGGAATGGACACGTGGTCGATAGTCAGAAGGACATGTTCTGACATGGCCAACCCCTTAGGATCATAGTATGTCAACTGGTCGATAGTCACGGCCTTCCCATCATGAGGGAACACTAGGAGTTGAAATACGATAGAGGCCACGAATCGCATGGAATACATATAGCTACATCCTAGGAGGAGGTTGTAATCAAGTTGGGCACTGACAAACTCAAGGTAAATCAACATCGTTTTACCAGTTAACTAAATAGGAACATTCATGAGAATACCCTATGGTTGAGTAGAGCGGCCATCATAGGAACGAAGAGAAGTGGTGGAAGGTTGGAGGGTAGGGGACCCGATTTTCTGCCAAACAAAGGTTGACATGATGCAGGTGGATGCCCTTCATCAATAATGCATCGATGTATGACCCAATTTCGAATTGAGACCAGAACCTAGAAGGCGAGGGTAGATGGAAACCTGGGCTCTCCTTAATCCAAGTTGAAGGTGATCAACCTGGAATCATAGGGATCAATGACACCTAGCACAGACAACAACACTTTACGCTGTGATGGGAAAGTTGTAAGCACTTCTAAAGTGGACATGGCTATAGGGGATTGGTCCAAGTCATCAACTATGCTATAGTTGATGGAAGCTCTGGTAGTAGCATTGTTTGCGGCATGATGCATAGGAAACTATGGGAATCTGGCCACCCCATCTATGGGGGGTATCGGTAAGTGGACAAACATGTGAAAATTGGTAGAGGTAGATTCCGTTGACGGGTCAGCGGTTTCTGTGGTGGAGCCATACTAGTTGCATTGAGTCTGGAGGTTGAATTCGGATGACAACTTCATGATGTGATGGACACCAGCCTCAGAAGGTGGGGACATAGCAGGAGCTGTGGGAGTAGGTGGGGCTAAGGGTTGGGTTGCAACCATTCCTTGGCATGGTACGGGGTTTTGGAGCACCATTGATGGAGAACCTGGTGGTGCTGGGTTGGGATGAGCCGGAGCAGCCGCGTTCGGATCACGTTGATTGTCATTTTGAAGAAGTTGTTGGACACAAGCCATGTGTGGAAATTGATGAGTGTAATGAACATAGTGTTGCAAATAGCACACAAATGGTTGGTCCATAACTATGGGTTCTTTCCATGTCTATTGGGACTTTGGGGATCTTGTGCAGGAGGGTCGACACTATTATTGTTTGGAGAGTTGGCTAGCTAGCCGCCTCCTTGGTGTTGGTTATTGCCTCGATTTCTACCTCACTTTTTCTTTCCCTTCCCTTGCTGGTTGTTGGAGGAAGGTTAGTTAGGGAGGTTTTACTAAGCATAAACCTGTCCCATAGAAACCGGAGGAGTCGGGACCGGAGCTGAAGTGGGTTGCACAGGCGGCGCATAATAGACTGAAGGATATGGAGGGGCTACAAATACGATTGTCTATCCAGAGCACGAATGTGCCAAACAAGTTAGTCAGTGAACGTGATGAGTTGGTGCAGAAGGTGCATAGGATGGGGTCGCTCTGGACTGAGTCGTCATGCGTGAGTAGTCAGGGGTGTAGGCGGGGGGAGCATAATATGGAGCAGCTCCAGATTCATCCATCACAGGTGAGTAATCGAGGGCATAAATAGGTTGGGAAACATGATAGGTGTTACCCCGATGTGGTAGCACCATGGGAGAGGCCACTTAAACTGGGGATGCTAGATAATAGAGTCGATGAATCCATCAGCAATGTGAGATGCCCCCAGTGTATCACGATAAGAGGCATCAACTCGAGGAGCATCGAGTATGACATTGTATAAGTGATTTAAATGGGCATAGATCAATTCAAATTGCTGATCCTTAAGGATGGATTCCTCCTCGATTTGGGGTCGCTCATACGCAATGTCCTTAGATATGGGGAGGGGTAAGGTTTTGAGAAACCAATCAAGGAATATCATATCATCCAATTGGATCTTGCATAAGCTACGTTGACGTCACCACTCATTGGTATGATCTATGATGTGGGGCAGGTGGATTTGACAAACAACCAAACCTACCAACACTTACAGGATCTGCCCACTTCTACACTTAGCGGGACCACTAAATTTATCCTTTCGGCCAAATTCTGTGCTAAAATAGCCCCTCCGCAATTATGTCCCTACAAACACATGGTTAGTCCTTCTATTAAGCAACAAAGGAAAATGCACATAGCTTGGATCTCTCTTCTTCCGACTCTTCAGAATATTTACAAGTAGGAATCAGAGATAGGTCTCTCCTCTTCTCTGCAAACTCAGAATTATAAATGCTAATGAGCAGAACCCTTCCCCCTTCTCTAAACTGTCTATTTAACCTAAACTATGACCGTCTCTACTAAGTGGTCCTGCCACTAAAAACAAACAACAAATCCAAATCATAATGCAAAATATCCCTATCTCAACAAACAGTCGGATGCTTGATCTCTACACAGGGAGTCATGATACATAATCCTTCCTACGACTAACAAACTCTCACTCAGCAAAATAAACAAATCAAAATATGCCACACCATGTGACAAACTCATCACATTGGTGGCATGCCACGATTCTCCTGCATCAATAAATAGGTTGGGAAACACGATGGGTGTTACCCTGGTGTGGTAGCATCATGGGAGAGGCCGCATAAAACTGGGGGTGTTGGGTAATAGAGCTGATGAATCCATCAGTAGCGTGGGATGCCCCTGGTGTATCACGGTGAGAGGTGCTGACTCGGGGAGCATCGGGTATGACATTGTATAAGTAACTGGAATGGGCATAGATCAAGTTGAACTGCTGATCCTTAAGGATGGCTTCCTCCTCGGTTTGGGGTTGCTTATACGCAACGTCCTTAGCTATGGGGAGGGGTGAGGTTTTGAGAAACCAATCAAGGAAGATCATATCATCTAATTCGATCTTGCACAAGCTAAATTGACGTCCCCACTCATGGGTATGATTCGTGATGTGGGTCTCTGTGGTCTGATGATGGGATAACAAGATCTCCACTCCCTCATCATAATGGACGGGTAGCTGAAATTATTGAAGGAACATTGAAGCAAGTGAGGATAATTCGGGGTAAGTGGCATGAAGCAGCTCGATGTACCATTTATCCATAGCACCCGTATGTGTGTGATGGAACAACCTCAATCTAACAGTGTCATCCACAATGTTGTTCGATGAACACCACAAGTGGAAAGACATGATGTGGTTTTGAGGGTCCTCACCTACCTTGCCTTCAAACTTAGGGATGTCTGAGGGAATTTTTGTAGGTGTGGGAGGCCAGTGTGGTTGAAGACTAATGGGGTCATTTGTTAACCTTGCCAAATCTAGTAGGTTGAGACTAGCCATAAAAGGTAGGCTAGAACCGAGGTTGGCATGGGGAGGACCAACAATGGTGTTGGTAGATGTAGGAATGTAGGTCCCATGCATGACTGGGGGTGGATGAAGTTGACTTGCCATAGTAGGAATAGTCGGAATGGACGTGGAAGGGTCACTGCCCCTAGGTATAAAAGGTGGTATGGTAGTAACCAGGGTAGTTGGTGTGGGGATTCCACTAGTGGGTAGAGTACCAACAATAGTGTGTGTCTACGGCAATAGGCCCGCTAGAAGAGATACCCGTGATGATGGGTGGAAAGGACACAGGTCCAACGCCAACTATCCCTCCATGGAAGGGATCTGGATGTACACTATGCATGGGGCTAGATGGGGCAGTGAACAAGGTAGGTTCAGATTGGTAGGAATCTGAATCGGACTCAGAGGCATTGTGTTCCTTTAAAGGTGGTGAGTGACATCGAATATGGCTTCAACGGTGACAGTTCGAATAATTGAACTAAGGGGTGTGAACCTTGAGCCTATATCAGTATCGTGGTGGAGCTATGATGGCTTGTTGAATTGCTTTGTTTTAGTAACTGGAAATGAATATGGACCCCAGGTTTGATCAGATTCCTAATGGTTCAAGGGAGTCACTCAACCACCAATATTGTCTAACAACTTGTGTATTGGGGAAGTACCCCTCACTCCACGTCTCAGGTCAAACTGATAACCTCTTTTCTACAAACAACAACTCTTGGTTTACCTCAGGGGTGGGAACTAGTCAATCAGGTAGGGGCCATTTCCCTTTTCTCTTTGCAGGTCCTCTCAATGGCTAGCTACTTTGATGTTCTTGTGTTACTCCTCATAATGAGTTTTAGGGATATTCCCAAGTACTTCCCATAGTTAAGTGGATGGGGTTTATACCCTGATCCAAATGTTATTAAGTTAATTAATTTCTTTTAAGGATCTACTCAAGGTCATGAACCGAGCATGTTCACTTAGTGTTGTGAATTTGTGTGCAACTGTATGTCAAACATTAAAGTAGTAAAATAGAAAATTTCCTTCCAACTATGCTTGAAATAAATGTGTAATAAGGGACTTTTTGCACGAAACAAGCATGGGGTTTCAACTATGGAGCTCAACTATGGCAACTCATCAACCGAGCAAGGGAGACCTCAAACACACCAAGGGGCTGTAAAAAATCAGGTCTAGAAAGAAAAATAGGTTGGAACAGACAAGGTTTTGAAATAGGGACAGAAAATAGACTGAAAACTGATAGTTGCACCTGTCGGCGGAACAGGTGTGATCTAGGAAGAAAATAGTCAAGTCGCACAAAACATAGAGGCATATGCAATCTAGCAAGAAAACAGTCAAGTCACACAAAACAGAGCATAAGATGCAACTAAGTCGCTCGGAACAGGGTCACAGTGGAGACTGTGGTCACTCCGAAATTCGAGACATGCACAATCTGGTTGTTTTAGCCAGGTTGTGTATATCGAGGTTAAAGTCACAACCTAGGTCACTCTTATTGGGTGGAAAGGAGCGACTAGGTCACGGCTTTCGGCCAGATAAGTGTGAATTGCACTGAACACAAAAAGTTTAGAAAAAGCATAGTCGGCTAGGGTTGGGGGGCAGGCGCTGATGTAGTAGAGGTTCGGATCGGCCACGAGGGGGCTTGATCAGTGATGAATGAATGGAGAAACTGAAGAAAAAATTGTAGCAAACCTACAAAAACAGGGATATGAATGGATTGACCAGTGGAGTCACCAAAACTATAACAAGGATTTCTCCCTTGTTACGTGCAAAAGCACCAACCTTAGATTAGATTAGCCACAACGAAACCCTTGGCTTCCAACTCTGCAGCGCTCATCTAGGTAGAATCCTCTGTTGGTCGCTTCTTCCATTTGACCAAATACTCTAGATAGTCTTTCTTCCTTGTACTCTTTACCACTTTTGTGTCCAGAATGGTCTCAACTTCCAATGGTTGTGCCACAAGGATCTACCCCACCCATTGTAAGTCTTCAATATCATATTCACATTTTGCAAAGGTTCCAGTGTCACTTGCTACATAAGGATATAGATATGCAACATTAAAGATTGGTGAAATACCCACTCCAGTAGGAATCTCTAACTCATAAGCATTTACTGAAAATTTTATGAGTATTCTACAGGTTCCAATCTTCTTCATCTTCAACTTGTTATACTCTCCTTTAGGAAATTTGTCTCTCTTCAGATATGCTAAGAACGAATCTCCCACTTCATAGTTATTCTCTCTTCTTTTGGAATCTTCTATGGCCTTGTAACTGGTGTTACTATGCCGTAACCTTGCTTTCACTTGCTCCTGTAGTTCATTGATCATCTTTGCAAACTCCTCTCCATCAACACTCCTTTTCTCCAATTGACCCAAGTCACGAATTTCACACACTCCTCTTGTATGCATTCCATACAGAATTTGAAATGGACTCATCCTTGTACTCCTGTTTGGTGAATCATTATAAGCAAACTTAGCTTTGGCTAATACTCAGTCCCACTGCTTAGGACTTTCTCCAATCAGACTTCTCAACATGTTCCCAGACTCCTATTAACTACCTTTGTCTATCCATCAGACTGTGGGTGATATGCTGAACTGAAGTTCAGTCTAGTACCCAACTTCTTCCACAAGGTTCTCTAGAAATGACTTGTGAACTTCACATCCCTATCTGATACAATGATTCTAGCTAAACCATGTAGCTTTACAACTTCATTAAAAAAACAAGTTAGCAATGTGTGTAGCATCACCAGTCTTGTAGCATGGAATTAAATGTGACATCTCTGAGTGAATCTATCAACAACTACAAAGATAGAATCATGTCCCTTCTGAGTTCTTAGCAAATCCAGAATGAAATCCATACTCACATAATCCCAAGGCCTAGTTGGAATAGGCAATGGTGTATATAACCTTGTGTTCTAGCTTCTTCCTTTAGCATGCTGGCATACTCTGCACCTGCTTACAAAATTGTCCACTTCAGACCTCATCCTTGGCCAAAAATAGAAATGACCCAAGTGTCCAAAGGTTTTATCACTTCCAAAGTGACTCGCAATACCTCCATTGTGTTTTTCCTGTATCAATTTCTCTCTCATAGAACACTTTGGTATACACAGTTTACTATTTTTAAAGAGTAGACCTTCTTGTAGGGTATACTCCATCCATGGCTCTCTGTCCACCTCCACTGAATTATTACAAGCCTTGTAAGCTTCCTGGAAATCAATATCAGTTTCATACAAATCCCAAGACTTGGATCTAATTTTCTTGCATAATCAATAGTCTCCTAATTAAGGCATCGACTACTTTGTTTGACTGTCCACTTATGTGTTTCAACACAAAGGTAAATATCTGTAAGAACTGAACGCACTTGACATGTTTCAAGTTCAACTTTGGTTGCTGTATAATGTATTGTAATGCATGGTTATCAGAATACAATACAAATTCTCTAGGCATTAAATAATGTCTCCAATGCTTCATTGCTTGAACAATAGCATAAATCTCCTTTTCATAAGATGAATACTTCTACTTTGTTTCATTCAACTTCTCACTGAAATATGCTATAGGCTTATTCTCCTGAATGAGTACAAATCTGGTTGCTACCCCGTTGGCATCACACTTTACTTGGAAAGGGTGTTTGAAGTCTGCCAACTTCAATACTAGTTGTTTAGTGATCTTCTTCTTCAAGAACTGAAAACTCCTTTTAGCCTCTGTTTTCCATTGAAATGGTTGTCTATCCTTTTTGATTGCCTCAACAATAGATAAAAAATACCACTGAAATTCTTTATAAACTTCCTATAAAAACTTGCCAATCCATGAAAGCTTCTTACCTCAAATATGTTCCTACATGAAGGCCAATCAATGATTGCTTGTACCTTTTTTTGATCCATCTTCAACCCATCTCTTGAGATAACAAAACCTAAATACACTAGCTCAGGTTTCATGAATGTACACTTCTTCACATTTATTACCAACTTTTCCTGTTGCAGACTCTCTAAAACATATCTCAGATGCTTCAGATGCTCTTGTTCTGTTTGGATAAAAACCAAAATGTCATCAAGGTAAACTATAAAAAATTTGCCTATGAAATATCTCAAGACTTCATTCATCAATCTCATAAAAGTGGTTGGTGTGTTGGACAATCCAAATGGAATGACCAACCACTCATACAACCCCTCATTTGTCTTAAAGGTTGTGTTCCACTCATCTCCTTCTCTAATTATGATATGATGATATCCACTCTTCAAATCTAGTTTTGAAAAGAACATTGCCCCACTTAGGAAATCCATCATGTCATCCATCCTTGGTAATGGAAATCTATATCTAATGGTAATATTGTTAATTGCTCTAGAGTCAGTACACATCCTCCACTCACCATCCTTCTTTTGTGTCAGTACTAATGGTACTACACATGGAATTAGACTCTTCTGGACCAATCCTTTTTCCAACAATCCTTGGACCTGTTTCCTCAATTCTTCATTCTCTTGAGGTGTCAACCTAGATGCTTCCTTGTTTGGTAAACTAGCTCCTGGAATAAAATCAATTTGATGACTTATATTCCTCCTTGGTGGTAACTCATTGGGTAAATCATCCACCACGATGTCACTAAACTCACTCAGCATCTACTGAATCTCCTGAGGTAGATCTGTCACATCAGTATTCATTGTCACCACTCTTGGTTTGCACACCACAGCATAACTCAACTCTTCCTCCTCAATTTTCTCCAAATATTCTTTTCCTGACAACATCAAAACTTTGGGTGTTGACTGTCCTGCCGTACCTCCTTCCTGCAAAGGGTGAAGTACATGTTTTATCCCATTCTACTCAAAACTATGACAATTACTCCTACCATCATGAGTCACTCTTTTATCAAATTACCATGGTCTTGCTATCAGTATATGACAAACATCCATGGGCATAACATCACACAGAATCTTGTCCTTATACAAACCTATTTGGAAATCAACTACACACTGTTCAATTACCAAGATTTGATGTCCTTTAAGTAACCAAGATACTTTGTATGGAACATGATGCTTGGTCCTCTTCAAACTCAGATTCTCCACCATCTCTGTGGAAACAAGATTGTCAGTGCTCCTACTATCAATCACCATCTTACAGCACTTTCGTTGGACTTTACACATGGTCCTGAATAAATATTATCTTTGAGCAAGCTCTGCATGCTCCTTCTCAGGGTTCAACAAGACTTTATTCATCATCAAAGACTCTCCTATATTTGGAAAAAATTCATCCACTGTTGACTGTTCTTGTTGTTGCTCATTCTAAGCTACATAGGCTCCTCTCTGTCCTATGTCTTCCTTCTCTAGACATTAAAATGATCTATGCCCCAACTGGTTGCATTTGTAGCACCTATAGACAGTTCCTCTTCCTCTTCCTCTGCCTCTAACTCCTTGGTAAGGTCCTCTTCTGCTAGAGTCACCTCCTCTACCATGCTACTCTTGCTGGTTAGAGTTACTATACTCTCATCTCTGTGCTCCAAATATTCCTCTTCCAACTGCTTGTCCTCTTCCTCTGGTTGGACCTTGACCTCTGTTGAAGCTCTGCTTCCTCGTTATCTCTTCTTATGCCATTAGGGAACATTGATATGCATCCTCCATCGTTTTGGCTAATATCATACCGATCTCTTCTTGGATATCCATCCGTAGACCATTGACATACCTAGCAGCCTTTTCTGCCGACTTTTCCACATATCTGACCCTTAAGTTTACTTTGTAGAACTCTTAAGTGTATTCTCTCACTGTCAATAATATTTTCCTAAGGTTTTGTACCTATCTATACATGATTAGTTGGTAATATTTGGGCAAGAACTTAGCCCTCATTTTTGCTACCATCTGATCCCAACTCTTTATCAAGGGTTTATTCTTCCTTCTTCTTTCTGCTTGCATGCTATCCCATCACAAGGATGCATGCCCTTTCAATCTCATCACGGATAATCTGACCTTCTTGTCTTCTTCAACCTCATCGTACTCAAAGTACTTATCCAGCTCACTGATCCAGTCAATGAGATGCTTGGCAATGAGACTTCCATCGTAGGTCAAAAAATTAGGCTTTGACCTTGAATTTTCTCCTAAAATCAATGTGAAATATCTTAACTCAGGTGTTTCATGCATAAGTGCAGCTTCTTCTCTTTGGTCTTCATCCTCAAGTTCACGTATATCCCCTGCTTCTGGGTCTCTTCGCCTGTCTGTCTCCATGGCTTCTAGATAAGTTCTTAACTCTCTTCCTTTCTCCATAAATTCTGCGTTCATCGTTGGTAAACCTCTTCCACGACCTCGCGCTATGCCCATGCATGCAACCATCCTCTTGCACTAAGCCTATACAATAACAGTTCTCTTTCACACTGTTACAATATCACCTGTCCAAGTCCCTTCTCTATACTTGGTCTTTTGGAAACCCTGTTTCTCTATACAGAACCTCTGAGAACTCTTCTTTTCTCTTTCAGGATTCTACGGCCACACTTCTTTTTCCTACAAGATTCTCCTTGCTCTGATACCAATTTGGTGCAAGTGGATTCGACAAACAACCAAACCTACTAACACTTACAGTATCTTCCCACTTCTACACTTAGAGGGACATCTATAGTTAGCCTTTTGGCCAAATTTTGTGCTAAAATAGCCCCTCCGCAATGCATGATGCAGGTTGTGGGATGTACGATCCACGCTTTAAATTTGCTCCCCCACAATTTCCATTCTGCAAACGTGTTCCCGCGAGCAGATTGTGGGATGTGGGATGTGGGATGCCAACTGCCCAAAGTTGCTCCCCCGCAACTTCCTCTCCAACAACTTCTCCTTTGCAATTTCTCAACCGTCAAATATTTGCGGCCTTCACTCCCACCATCGATATTCTTTTTGGTGCGGACCTCACAAATCTTCGCGGATCTATTAACTCCCTCACAACTTCCATTGCAGGCTTATTTTGGCCAGTCAAATCTTTATCTATGGACTCAATCTTGACTGTTCCTTCTCTACAAAACTTGTTAATGGCAGAAAATATTCGGGTTACACCGATTGATCAATCCAGCTTGCAATATTCTTGATTCTTTATCCTAACACTCTTATGCATGAATCTACACTCTACTTCAACTATTTAAGCAAGAAATTGATGTGTGAATTCAACAACTTCATAGAAATACACAATGTTTAGGGAAAACGGGAAATTTGGCTCTACAAAGATACATAGTTCGACACAACAGATGCATAAAGGCTAACAACCCTACAAACACACGATTAATCCTTCTAGTAAGCAACAAAGGAAAATGCACACAGATTGGATCTCTCTTCTTCCGACTTTTCAAAATATTTACAAGTAGGAATCAGACACGGGTCTGTCCTCTTCTCTACAAACCTATAATTCTAAATACTGATGAGCAAAACCCTTCCCCCTTCTCTAAACCATCTACTTAAGCTAAACTATGATTGTCTCTACCAAGTGGTCCTGCCACTGAAAACAAACAACAACTCCAAATCATAATGCAAAATGTGCCTATCTTAACAAACAGTCGGATGCTTGATCTCCATGGAGGGAGTCATGATACGCAATCCTTCCTACGGATAACAAACTCCGACTTGGAAAAATAAACAAATCAAAATATGCCACAACATGTGACCAACTCATCATATTGCTAGCATGCCACGATGCTCCTGCATCAATAAATAGGTTGGGAAACACGATGGGTATTACTCCGGTGTGGTGGCATCATGGGAGAGGCCACATAAAATTGGGGGTGCTGGATAATAGAGCTGATGAATCCATCAGTAGCATGATATGCCCCCAGTGTATCACTGCGAGAGGTTCCGACTCGGGGAGCATCGGGTATTACATTGTATAAGTATCCGGAATGGGCATAGATCAAGTCAAACTACTGATCCTTAAGGATGGATTCCTCCTCGGTTTTGGGCCGCTCATTCACAATGTCCTTAGCTATGGGGAGGGGGAAGGTTTTGAAAAACCAATCAAGGAATATCATATCATCCAATTGGATCTTACACAAGCTACGTCGACATCACCACTCGTGGGTATGATTCGTGATGTGGGTAGCTATGGTCTAATGACGGGATAATAAGATCTCCACTCTCTCATCATAACGGACGGGTTGTTGAAAGTATTGAAGTAACATTGAAGTGAGTGATCAGAAGTTGGGGTAAGTGGCATGAGGCAGCTCGATGTACCATTTATCCATAGCACCTGTAAGTGTGTGCTGGAACAACCTCAATCTAACATTGTCATCCATAATGTTGTTCGATGAATACCACAAGTGGAAAGGCATGATGTGGTTTTGAGGGTCCTCGCCTGCCTTTCCCTCAAACTTAGGGATGTCTGAGGGATTTTTTTTAGGTGTGGGAGGCCAGTGTGGTTGATGACTAATGGGTTCATTTGTTAACCTTGCCAAATTTGGCAGGTTGAGACTAGCCATAAAAGGTAGGCTAGAACCGAGTTTTGCATGGGGAGGACCAGCAATGTGCTGATGTATTTACAACTTTGAAATGTATTCACTTGTATATTATACCCCAATGTCCCTATTGGGAGTATTAGTGATGTAATTTTTTCATGTCATACCCCGATGATCCTATCGAGAGAATCAATAAAGTAAACAGGTCATGTAAAGTCATAGAGGGTAACCCTCCTTATTATTCAAGGGTTAAAGTCCCCACAGTTGTAGGGCACTAGGGTTATTAGACTCTCATAGAGAATTAGGCCCTGGTGAGTTAAATTCAAGTTGAGAATTAGTATAAATAGAGAGTGAGCCTCTCTATTTATCACATAGTCACACACACTCAGTTGTAGCGCATAACTAAGAGAGAGAGAGAAGAAGCTGAGACAAGAGAGAGAGACTACTGCTGTCGAGAGATCATCTCTATATCTTTGGGTTTTAATTTTGGTGTTGATTCTATCTCTGAGGAAGTTGAGGGGTTTTCTCCTTTATGGTTTCCCTGAGGAAAATATTTTTATTCATTGTCTCTTGTGATTGAATGATGTGCTTGTCATTCTCTCAGATAATATCCTAAGATCATATAGCTTAAATGTTAAAAATCTAACATGGTATGAGAGCTAACCTGAGAAGAAGACACTGTGTAGTTGTTGAAGCTATGGATTCCTACTTTTTGGATCTCTCTCCACATCTTTTCAGAAAAAGGAGGCTTGGCTAACTCTCCTCCCTAGGACGCATCTTTCTATTGAAGCAGAATCTCATTCTGAGAATTTTCAATTTTTGACTCGATACTACTACAGGAAATTAGGGATTTCCAAAGAAGTGAAATTTTTGAGTGATCCTAGGCCTGGATTGATCTCCTCCCCAAAATAGAAGTTTAGATATCAAGATCAAATTTTTTGGTTGGGTAGAACTCTGGGAAAGTCAAACCCTAATCTGCTCCTGAACTAGAAAACCAGCTCTGCAGAAATCCTACTCCAGATCCAGTTCGGATAGCTTAACTTGGTAAGATCTAAATATTTCGTATTTCCATTTGAGGTTCTATGTTAATATGTCTCATCATACCAAGCTTGATGAAAAGCTTGAGGGAGTTGATAACTTTCGATCTTGGAAGTATAGGATCTCCCTGGTCCTGGAAGAAAATGAATTGGACTCCTACATAAGTGGAGAAGTTCCAGTTCCAGAGGGAGATGAGGCTAAGGCCTTACACAAAAAGAAATAGGTCATGGCTAAGAGGATTATTGTTGATTCAATCAAAGATCATCTCATACCTCAGGTGTCCTCCCTAAAGACACCTAAAGAGATGTTTGATGCTCTGACCAATTTATTTGAAGGGAAGAACATAAGCCGGAGGATGACTCTGAGAAACCAATTGAAGAATGTAAAGATCCAGAATGTGGAGACCATCCAGTCTTACTTTACAAGGGTCTCTCAGATCAAGGAAAAACTTGAAGTTGTATATGAAGAAGTAGAGAATGCAGAAATTGTGATGACCACCTTGAATGGTCTCCCTAGGGCATGTGACTCTTTCATTCAAGGGATCTATGCTAGAAAGAAGCTAGTCAAGTTTGACAGACTATGGGAGGAGTTCTCACAAGAAGAAGCTCAAATATTAGCTCAAGAATAAAATATGGGAAGTGAAGATCAAGCTGTCATAGTACAATCCAAGAAAAATAGAACAGACCATCATAGAAGTAAGCACTCTCACCAGAAGAATAACACTAGAAAAACTAACAAACATTTGTCTAAGTTCATTTGCTATACATGTGATGAAAGAGGACACCTTGCAAGATATTGTCCTATAAACAAATATATATCTCACAAGAGGAAGGGAAACAAGAAAAGACATCATGCTCATGCTGTAGAAGATGATGAGCCTTCCAAGAAGAGAATCAAACAAGACAGTGATGGTTCTTCAAGTGATGATGAATATGTGTTGATTTTTGCGCTCATGGGACTGTCACACATGGAAGCAATGATTGGCTTGTTGACAATGGGGATTCCAAACACATGACGAGATTTAAGGAATCCTTTGTGAAACTATCCGAACATGAATCGCCCCACAAGGTGAAACTTGGGGATGACTACCAATATCCAATAAAAGGTAGTGGAGAATCCTCCTACAAATTAGACTCTGGAAAGTCTGTAAAAATGAAGGATTTCCTATTTGTACCAAGACTAAAGAATAACCTTCTCTCCATATATGCATTATATGCAAAAAGAATAAGAGTTTCATTTATATATGGCCAATTCCTCATGTGTCCAAAAGGAAAGACTATTGATGATGCAGTAGTAATTGGAGAACAATAGGGAGGACTATACAGATTAAAGGGCCAACCATAAAAAGCTTTGGTTCATGACTCAGTAGAACCAAATGCACTTTGGCATAGAAGGAACATGTGCACTATAGGTCACTACCACTTGCAAGCAAAGTTGTTGAAGGTCTTCCAGAAATGTAGGAAAAACATGAAGGAGTATGCAAGGGATGTGCAAAAGGAAAGAACACAAAGAAGACATTTCCAAGTAGCGAAAGGAACGCTAAATGAATCTTGGAAATCATTGACTCCAATGTATGTGGTTTGATATCATTGAGTTCATTAAGAGGGTATGTATACTATGTTTCTTTCATTGATGATTTTTCTAGGAAGACATGGATATACTTCATGAAAAACAAAGATGAAGTATTCATAAAGTTCAAGGAATTCAAATCCTTGATCGAAAACCACACAGAGAAGAAGATCAAGATTTTTCGATCAGACAATGGTGGAGAATTCACATCAAACGAATTCAAGGAATTATGCAGAGATCCGGGATTAAGAGGGAGTTGACCACTCCATATAATCCACAATAGAATGGGGTTGCAAAAAGGAACAATAGAACAATCATGGAAGAAGCAAAGGCCATGCTCCATGATCAAGATCTTCCTATGCATCTATGGGCAGAAGCTGCTAGGATAGTTGTGTATGTACAAAACCGTACTCCACATAGAGTACTCGAGAACAAGACACATGAAGAAGTGTTTTTCGGAAAGAAACCAGAAGTCAGTCATCTCAAAATATTTGTTTGTCCAGTGTACATACACGTTCCAAAAGAACAGAGGACAAAGTTAGATCCTTCAGGAAAGAATGGTATATTTGTGGGATACTCTGAAAGCTCGAAGGATTACAGCATATACTTCCCAGGATTCAAGAAGATTGACATCAGCAGAGATGTAACATTTGATTAAGACACAACTTACAACAAATCCAGGAAGAGACCAGTTGAAGATCCTGAAGAAACTGAAATACCCAGGATCCAAGATACAACCATGGATGAAGCAATTCCTGAAGAAGATCAAGAAATAGAAGAACCTCAAGAACCTGTAGATCCATCTTAGGAGAAGAATCCTCACAAGAGGAAACATGCATGAGTACGAGAGGCTATCCAAGGTTCAGATAGATATGAGGATCCATAAGAAATGCATAGAGAAAGGAATAGAACTAGGTCCTGCTCCAGTTATGTAGCCCTATTATGTGACATCATTGATAAAGAACCTTCCAACTATGAAGAAGTGACAGAAAAGAAAGAATGGAAGGATGCTATGATCGAGGAGTATCAGTCGATCATGAAGAATGATGTTTGGGATGTTGTCCCAAGACCAGAGGGGAAGTCTATTGTGACTTCCATATGGATATATAAGATCAAGCATGCTGCAGATGGTAGCATAGAGAAATATAAAGAAAGATTTGTGGCTCGTGGCTTCTCCCATAAAGAAGGAATAGATTATGAAGAAACTTTTGCACCTAAAGCCAGATATACTTCCATCATATCAGTACTTTCTTTATGTATAGTAATGAAATGGAAAGTACACTAGATGGATGTCAAGACAACTTTCTTGAATGGTGTAGTAGAAGAGGAAGTATATGTGGAGCAGCCACTCGGCTTTGAGACACATGATAGGAATAATCATGTGTGTAAATTAAAGAAAGACCTGTACAGTTTGAAACAGGCACCCAGGACATGGTATGACAGAATTGACAGCTTCCTGACTAGTTTGGGATTTAGCAAAGGTAAAGAAGATTCCAACCTTTACTACAAGGTTGAAGAAGGGAACCCAGTGATGCTCCTACTGTATGTAGATGACCTATTTTTAATAGGTACAGATGGGTTGATTACTGACACGAAGAGGAAGCTGGCTGCTGAGTTTGAAATGAAGGACTTGGGTATGATGCATTACTTTCTAGGCATGGAGGTGTGGCAGAATGCGGATGGAATCTCCCTAGGATAAGGGAAGTATGCGGTTGAGATCTTGAAGAGATTCAAGATGATAGAATGCAAGGCCATGACCACACCTACAACATCGAATCTGAAGCTATTGAGTGATGCTTCATCAAAGTCGATCGATGCTACGATGTATCATCAGATGATTGGGTTCTTGATGTACCTGACGAATACGAGACCAAATATTTGCTTTGATGTGAACACATTGATCCAGTTCCTAACAGATCTGAGACATGTTCACCTGATCACTGCAAAGCATATTCTGAGGTACCTAAAGGGTACAGTTTATTATGGGCTCAAGTATGAGGCAAATCAGAAGATTAACCTAGAAGGTTATGTGGATTCGGATTGGGCAGGCAGTGCCTTTGAAAGGAAGAGATCTTCAGGGTGTTGCTTCAGTATGGGATTATGTGTGATCTCCTAGTTTAGTAGGAAGCAATCCTGGGTGGCATTGAGTACAACTAAAGCAGAGTATGTTGCAGCTTGTTTGGCTAGTTGTGAGGAAGTGTGGCTGAGAAAGCTACTGTCTGACTTATTTGATCTCCAGTTGGATGCTACTTGTATATATTGCGACAACCATATTTGTGTGAAGTTGTCGGAGAACCCAATGTTCCATGACAAGTCGAAGCATATTGAGATCAAATATCACTATATCAGGGATATGGTGTAGAGAGGAGAAGTGAAACTCCAATATGTTGCGACAGACGAGCAAATAGCTAATGTGTTTACCAAACTATTAGCTAGAGTGAAGTTTGAGTACTTCAGGGAGAAGCTTGGTGTTCTCCAGATTGAGGTTCCCTCCAAAGGGAATTGGCGTGTCTGTTAGCCTTTCTGACATGGTGGAAGGTTAGGCTCCACATGGTCAAATGTAAGTGCAAATATTTTCTGATGTGATTGTGGGATGTGTTCCCACATGATCGGTGCAGAGACATTCTGATGTGATTGTGGGGTGTGTTCCCACATGATCAGTGCAGAGACATTCTGATGTGATTGTGGGATGTGTTCCCACATGATTAGTGCAGAGACAATATGATGTGATTGTGGGATGTGTTCCCACATGATCAGTGTAGAGACATTATGATGTGATTGTGGGATGTGTTCCCACATGATCAGTGAAGAGCCATTCTGATGTGATTGTGGGATGTGTTCCCACATGATCAAATATAAGTGTAGAGCCATTCTGATGTGATTGTGGGATGTGTTCCCACATGATTAGATGTAAGTGTAGATCCTTTCTGACAAGATGAGGTCAGATGTAAGTGCAGAGCCTTTCTGACATGATGAGGTCGGATGTAAGTGCAGAGCTTTTCTCATAGGATGAGGTCGGATGTAAGTGTAGGTCCTTTCTGACAAGATGAGGTCAGATGTGAGTGCTGGGCCTTTATGACATGGGTTTTGGATGTGTTCCTCCCATGGTCAGATGTGAGTGTTGGGTGTGCCTTTCTGACATGGTTCTTGGATTTGTTCCTCCCATGGTCAAATGTAAGTGTTGGGTGGGCCTTTCTGACATGGTTCATTCCATGGTCAGATATAAGTGCTGAAGATGATGAAGACCTACATGGAGGCTAGGCCTACAACCAACATGAAAAATGGATGGCTCTGTAGAACTTCACACGATGAGTAGAATTGAGAGATAGCACCATTTGTTCGAGATAGCGGAAGCAGTGATGATGATCCAGACTTGATAATGATCCAGTGATGATCCAGACTTGATGATGATCTAGTGATAATCTAGACTTGATGATGATCTAGTGATAACCTAGAGAAGAAGACTTATGCTGATAAATTGTGTCGAGAGAATACCTTCCTAGTTAAGGGGGAGTTTTGATGTATTTGTAACTTCGGAATATATTCACTTGTATATTGCACCCCAATGTCCCTATTGGGATTATTAGTGATGTAATTTTGTCATGTCATACCTCGATGATTCTATCAGGAAAATCAATAAAGTAAACAATTCATGTAAAGTCATAGAGGGTAACCCTCCTTATTGTTCAAGGGTTAAAGTCTTCGCAGTTGCGGGGCACTAGAGTTATTAGAGTCTCCTAGAGAAGTCGGCCCTAATGAGTTAATGTGAAGTTGGGAATTAGTATAAATAGAGAGTGAGCCTCTCTATTTATCACACAATCACACACACTCAGTTGTAGCGCATAACTGAGAGAGAGAGAGAAGAAGCCGGGACAAGATAGAGAGAGACTGCTGCTGTCAAGAGATCATCTTTGTATCTTTGGATTTTACTTTTGGTGCTAATTATATCTCCGAGGAAGTTGCGGGGTTTTCTCCTTTATGGTTTCCCCAAGGAAAATATTTGTGTTCATTGTCTCTTATGATTGATTGTTGTGCTTGTTATTCTCTCAGATAAGATCCTAATATCATATAGCTTAAATTTTAAAAATCTAACACAATGGTTTCGGTGGATGCAGGAACATAGGTACCATGCATGATTGGGGGTGGTTGATTTCCCATAGTAGGAATAGTCGGAATGGATGTGGAAGGGTCACTGCCCCTAGGTATAAAAGGTGGTATGGTAGGAACCACAGTAGTTGGTGTGGGGCTACCACTAGTGGGTAGAGTACCAACAACAATGTGTGTGGGGCAATAGTCCCACTAGAATAGATACCCGTGATGATGGGCGGAAAGGACATAGTTCCACCGCCAACTATCCCTCCATGGAAGGGATATAGATGTGCAGTATCGATGGAGCTAGATAGGGCAATGAACAAGGCAAGTTCGGATTGGTAGGAATCTGATTCAGACTTAGAGACAGTGTGTGGCTTTGAAGGTGGTGAGTGACATCGAATATGGATTCGACGGTGAAAGTTTGAAGAACCAAACTGGGGGGTGTGACCCGTAAGCCTATATGAGTAACATGGTGGAGCTATGATGGCTTGTTGAATTGTTGTGTTTTAGTAATTGGAAATGAATATGGACCCTAGGTTTAATCGGATTCCTAATGGTTCAAGGGAGTCACTTGACCACCAATGTTGTCTAACGACTTGAGTATTGGGATAGTCTCCCTGACTCCACGACTTAGGGTTAACTGATAACCACTTTTCCACAAATGAAAACTCTTGGTTTACCTCACGGGTGGGAACTAGTTAATCAGGTAGGGGTCGTTGCCCTTTTCTCTTTGCAGGTCCTCTCAATTGCCAGCAACTTCGGGGTTCTTGTGGTACTCCTCACAATGAGTTTTAGGGCTATTCCCAAGTACTTCCCACAGTTAAGAGGATGGGGTTTATACCCTGATACAAATGTTATTAATTTAATTAATTTCTTTTAAGGATCTGCTTAGGGTCATGAACCGAGCATGTTCACTTAGTGTTGTGAATTTCTGTACAACTGTATGTCAAACATTTAAGTAGTAAAATAAAAAAAATTCCTTCCAACTATGCTTGAAACAAATGATTAATAATGGACTTTTTGTAGGAAACAAGCATGGGGTTTCAACTATGGAACCTCAACAACCAAGAAAGGGAGATCTCAAACACACCAAGGGGTTGTAAAAGATCAGGTCTAGAAAGAAAAATAGGTCGAGACAGACAAGGGTCTGAAATAGGCACGAAAAACAAACTAAAAACTGACAGTCTCACCTGTCAACAGAACATGTGCGATCTGGGTCGCATGAAACAGAGAGGCATATGCGATCGAGGAAGAAAAAAAGTCAAGTCGCACAAAATAGAGGGTAAGGCATGACTGAGTCGGTCAGAATAGGGTCACAGTGGCGACTGGCGTCGCTCTGGAAGCCGGTACATGCATGATCTGGTTTTTTGAGCTAGGTCATGTGTATGGAGGCCGCTAAAGTAGCGACCTAGGTCGTGCTTATCGGGTGGAAAGGAGCGACTAGGTCACAACTTTTGGCAAGATAAGTGTGACTCACACCGAACACAAAAATTTTAGAAAAATCATAGCTGGCTAGGGACGGGGGGTAGGAATTGACGTAGTAGAGGTTCGGATCGGCTGCGAGGGGGCCCAATCGGTGATGCCTGAATGCAGAAATTGAAGACAAACCCATAGCAAACCTACAAAAACAGGGATCCGAATGGATTGACTAATGGAGTCACCAAAACTGTAATGGGGATTTCTCCCATGTTAGGTGCAAAAGAATCAACCTTAGATCAGTGTGATTATAAGGAAGAGTTCGATGGAAAATAAAACAACAAACTAGATTAGTAACATAAAGCAAACATTTTTTAAAATTTTCAACATATATTGGAAAAACTAAACAAACACAAATAGAAAAAAATATACCTCCTTTCCTGTAAAGTGGGCTACCATAACCGTCCTTGGAAATGGTTCTACGGCTCCACGGGTTGGTTCTCCAATGGTCTCCATGGAATGTTGTAACAGATAACAGATAAGTGAACACTTTTTGAGTTAATAGATAATAGAAATGTACATTAAATAAATCAGTGATAACAGTAATAGGAATATCACTAACAAAGAATAGTTACAATGTTGATCTAGAACTGTTTTGAATCACCCTTATACTCAGATACTTTTAGGTTCATATCTTGTCACTCAAAGGACAAGTCACGAGAGGAACATATGACATACCTTGAGAGAGAAAGGATTATGAATAAGGTCAAGCATATACAATATTATTCAATATGACTCACTCACCAAGTGTTAAAGTCACAATATTATTCAATATGACTCAGACATATATAATATTATTCAATATGACTCAGCCCCAAACATAGATAGTCACTAGCAGGATCACAACCAATTCAAGAAGATTAACAAAAGTCACAACTCATTATAGAAGACATACAAGAGTCATATATCAGGTATGAACAAACCCAGGGGTCACTTCCCATTCTAATAAAAAATAGAAGGGTCATACCCCAAGTCTGGGAAACCAACAGTGATCACTACCCAACCTAAGAAGTCACCAAACAATCATGACTTGTCGAGGAGGTCTCCAAACAATCAACAACAGTCACGACCTACTAGAGAAGGAATAAAAAACCCATGGATTAATTAAAGTAAGTTCAAATACTCACATCCTACCTAGCAAGGGTTCTACACAGTCACAACCCAACTCAATACACAACCACAAACGAGCAAGAGAGATAAACCACAGTCATGACTCAGTCTAAGAAGACTGTTGACAAACATGACTTATTCAAAAGAATCCCCAGAATAATGAAGCCCAGGATAACAGTCAATAGAGATGAACTCAACCAACATAACCAACAACATTGGTCATGGATTATCCTAGGGACAAAACACATGTCATGGTCTAGCAGCGACAAACTTTAGAAATAGACGAGAGGTCATGAATCAGTCCAATCAGTAGGATGATGAAGAATACAGCTTGTTCATCAAAGGTAGTAGCAAACCCTAAACTAGGATGAATAAGCGGCATAGGCTTATATGATAAGGTGGCAGCCCTAGCAGGGAAAGATTCGCAGCAAATCCCTCAACATTAAGCACAAGTTACCTCTAGGTCTATTCATTGGTACGAGTTATTGAAGTACTATAAAAAATGGTCTCTTGAACCATTTTATACAACCAAATATGAATTGTTGTCCTAGTCAGTATTTGAATCACAATGCTCATGGCTAATTCTCATTTCTATTGGAATATCTAATTGAATTTAGAGACCTGTACAACATCCTCATATGGTTGATTCACTGAAAGGAGTGTTGGAACTATTAATGGTGACCATCACATTAATTTCCATGTGATTGGATAAATGGAATATTTATTTATATGCCAATTCACCCTTGCTAGTTTGGTACAAATATATGCATGTAGGCCACATGTGAAGATATGGAAATAATTTTAATAGCACAGTTTAAAAGGAACCCATAGTTCTGTGCTTCCACATACACTGCATTCATGGAGTGGGTAGTCACCTATAGAAATTGCGATGGTGAGTCAAATCCCCTCACACATAGGAAGAAGGGAAATCCATCAGTTTATTGGAGACAAATTATTGGCATGACCAATTGAAGGAATGCATAAATTTACAAAATATTCTATACACTATTACATAATGATGCAAAGTTTAAGTGTTGCATAAGCACCTAATAGGAAACATATGTAAATGAATGAGAAAATAAAACCTCTAGCTCTCAAATTGGTTGCATTGTCAACTTGCTTGGAATATTAAGGTAATACAATTGCTTGTGTGTTGTAGTAATCATGTATATAAACATCTTGCTATATGATTCTATATAGAGCTACAAAATTATGCAAAGTTAAAGTGTTTATAAGAACCTACAAGCAACATATGTAACTGAATGAGCAAAGAAAATATCTATCTCTCAAATTGGTTGGATTGTCAACTTGCAAGACTTACCAAGAGGAAAGAAACCATGAAAAGTATCTTCTGAATGAGTTTGTGGATGTTGAAAGGGGTGCACAAGGTATGAACAATTGCAGGGAACACAACAAAATTTAAGCCCAAAATCTGACTGTTTCCATGTCTGAAATTTGACAATAACCTGTCGGGTATTCGACAACCTCAATTTTTTTTGTTGTCGGTGGCATAACGTCGGATATTCGATGACAAGCCAAGGCCATTGGATTTCCTATGCCAAGGCCGTTGAATTTCCTACGCCAAGGACGTCGAATTTCCTACACCAAGGCGATCAAATTTCCTACACCAAGGCCGTCGAATTTCCTATGACAAGGCTGTCGAATTTCCTATGGCAAGGTCGTCGAATTTCCTATGGTAAGGTCGTCGAATTTCCTATGACAAGGTTGTCGGACGAGGGCCCTAGGATGTCGAAAATGCGACGACAATCTACCGTCGGAGCCATAGCAACTTCATCGGATTGAAATGAAATCCAACAATAGCTGTTAGGAATTGAACGTCGGATAACCGATGGGGTACTGTATATTAATAATAAAAAATTGTATTCATCAAACATTGTATCTACTGATTTAAAAACTGACTAAGAAAGAAAAACATGTTGATTCCTACTTGGAAATTAACAATTAGAGTTTGACAAAGGACTATTTGAAAGTCCCAAGATGATCATTTTGTACCTTATATATACTGTCTGTACTACCAAATACCTTCTATACCTTCTAAAAAAAAATTGATTCCAAGTACAAAATATAAATATTTAAAAAAAATAATGGTGAAAATGTTCCTGCCTCTATTTTTTTGCATGATGGGCTTGGAATAATTGTTATATTGTAATCAGAATCAAGGTGAGTCTATATTTTTCATTCCCTATCCCTATCCTTGCTAGCAATGACCATATCTGCTTTTCCTTCATATAAATGATCGATGCTTGACGTTATTGGATGTTGCAACCAGGCCTAACGTACACTCTATAAATATTTAGTCATATGGAGCTCTTTGTTCTGGCTACTTCATTCAAGCACTGGTTTAGGAAAGCATTCAAGAATTATGTTAGAAAATCTCTTGCTAACGGGTTCACTTGTTTCACAACACTTGTCGTAACAAGAAAAATAAGAGAGGCACAAGTATCTTTGCTTGATGCGATTAGAAAATTCGGTGTTCTCTTCTCCCCTCTTCTTCTTAATTGGGTGTTATTTATTTAGGCTGGTCCCTTCACCACCAAGGTCCTTTTTTAGTGGAACTGAGAAAATAAATACTTAGCACTTCATGGATTCAAAGATAACCTAGGACGGGACTAATTATGAAGCAACATAAAATATGTTTTTAGGAAGCCTGTTAATTAGTCAACAGATAGGGAAAAGGACATCACACAAGATTTGAGAAGGTGAGTAGGTTTTAATTTTTATATCCACTACATATATTTTTTATACCAACCTTGTAATGCTAGAAAAATTATAGCATAGCTCATATGCAAACATAGATTGTATGCGGTTGAAGTGAATAAAAAAATGAAAAATACTAATTCAAAATATTAGAAACTTCATTCCTCATAATTATTTGAGTATCATGTTTCTAAAATATAGTTAGAGCATACTTCCATGCCTTAGACAGAGCTAAAGTGTGTGCAACAAATCAAAGTTTTCAACAAACTTGAGTGGTGAAATAAATTCAATGCCATAGCCTCATGATGGTTCAAGGTCACACTTAGTTCAAATATTATCTTTATTGCATCAGGTGCTCCAGGTAGTTCAGCAAGTTCAAGGTAAGCCATAATATTTGCATTTGTTGTTGCCTCTCTTTGTACCCAATGCTTCCTATGTTATTGTTATTAGATCTAGTTTTGTTGCAACAGATGCTAGACCATGCTGCATTGATGACCCCAGTGATGGGTCGAAATATCAACTATGGGACTACATCAATTTGCATCTCAGTAAATCAAGACCAGGATTTGCATCACCCCTCTAAAAGAAAACAATGCCATGCCAAGCATAAGCGGATGTGAATATGTGTAAACCTGCATAGTAGTAATTACATGTGGCCATTATGTGGTGTCATGCCATCTTAGTCTACAATACAGCCATTACAGGAGGTCATTGGATTGAGAGGTGGTGACAGTGCATTCATTCCTTTGACAAGAAGAAGTAGAGCATTCATTTCCACTAAAAAATGATCAAGCAAATCTACCACATAAAGCTTAGGACAAACAAAAACCATCAATTTATGGTGTAGAATGGATGGAAAAATAATGCAACTAATTGAAAAACTTGGGCAATATCATCTCAAATCACAAGATGGCTCCACATAGAAAACAAATTTATATTTTCCAAAGTTAAACTATGTCATTACTTATGGTGGTATAAGGTATTTAATTCTATGATGTCATTTAAAATGAATTTGTAAATAATTACATCACTTATTACAGATAATACGTACATTATAAACTATTCCTTACTATGTCGCTCTAATGGGAATCATAGACTCTACCTAAGAGCTTAACCTCTAATAGGTATCAACAATCTCTTTTGTAAGCTATTACATACCAATATTGAATCTTAATACATATTGTATAGGCCAACTACTTATGAATAAGTATGGTCCATCAATGGTATTATATCATTACACAATTCTATGAATCGTATATGAAACACAAGTTATACATATGTTATAATTGTGACGTAACTAATAGTACTAGTGTGATTGATACGATCTATGAGTACATGTCACTAATTGATATATGATAGTTTTCATCTATAATAAGTAAGATTTAATGATAGTACAACATATCATACATCCAAAAGTTCCATCTTATTATAAAAAATAAGAAAGAAAATTCTAACTATGTGGTTGATATGTTGAGTCATCCCGTAGCTCAGATATTACATATTTTGGATATATTTTATCTTTCTTATGAAGACTAGAAATAGTTTTATACTTTATACCTTTTTCTTGGTCCCATATAACATATAATACATCATTTCACTTAACTAAATCAAACTCATTTTGGCCATCCACGGCTCATTAGGTCAAATCACTTTTAGATCATATGTTATTTGCAGCGAAAGAAAACTAGCACACAAAAAGTAGGTACTCTACCAGCTCTATCGCTGCTTTCTCACCCTTGGGAGTCCATATACATGTATTTCCCAGTGTCCTTACCACAAGGCTAATAAAAAATTATTGCATCTCTTTTGTGGTTTATAGATTCTCCAAAATGGCTATCTAAATCCATGTAATAAGATTACATCAATTGACTCAGCAAGTAGACGCACTATTCTTCTATGAGATCTAGTTTCATTTTGGATTGTCCCTTAACATAGCCTTAGATAGTGATTATGGATTCCTCATCACATTTTGGAAAACATTATGGAAACTACTTGGATGTAAGATGCATATTTCTATTTCCTTTTATCCCCAAATATATCCATAGACTAAGGTTGGTAGCCATAACTTGGTACATGCCTTTTCTATCTACTATTCTAGCAACACATTATGGAATTCCTATTTACAAAATTACATGTATTACAACACAACTATATTCGATAAATATATACATTTACAAGTTATTCACATTGTGTAGAATGTTATTTCATGTATTTCAACACAACTATAATCAAGCAATCTGTAAATTTACAGGTTATTCACATTGGGGGAAATATATTCTTTAAAATTTTCCCAAGACATGAACCTAACTCCAACCACACAGAACAACCTGCGTGAACAAGCAAGGCAACTCACGAGGGGAAAACATGTCTTCGGGGATATTTGAGCATTGCAGGGGGGGGCTAGAAAAATACCCTTTTTACAACCAACCAAGCCCCCAATGACAACAAAATAAAACTACAAAATTGGATAAATGTAATGAATAATTCCATGATCTAACTTAGCAAGCTTTCTGACACATGGCCAAGAAGTTATTTTGTAGCCTGTGGTCATTGGCTATCATTCATAGGGATGATTGTACAACTATCGATCATATAACATTAGCATTATCATTTGTACTTTTCCATATATAAATAGTTGTTCAGTGATACAAAAACCAACGACACATCAAATACATACAACTATGATGATGTCATACAACACCCATATGTAAAAATGTTTAGTAGAATTTTTTCGACAATTCTTTTCTCAACTTGAGATTTCATAGGGATAAGCAAAAAGAATAATGCATTTTTTAAAGAACCATTAATGAAATCCTTTATTTAAAGATAATAAAATATTTAAGAAATAAACAAATGGATAGTTTTGTTAGGTAATTGCATCAAATTCAAGTGGGAAAATAAACTCTTAAAATAGAAACAGGTGAATGTTTTTATATGTTTGAAAAACTGTAAAGCACAATGTTACATTATCTCTAAGTGGAATTTTCTTTAAGCTTCACTGCCCCAACGTCCATGTCAAATCCATAGTATAGTTATACAAGTAGATGCTTCGTCTGGATCAAGTTCTCTTTTTCCTTATTTCTACAATCAACAATGACTTACCACACAGAGAAATGTGACCTTTTATAGGCCTAAAATCATAATGGATAACGTTAACAAGCAAACTAAGTCACTAAAGAAGGACCAGAAAATAGGAGGAACCTAAGGTTTCTCACAATTTACCAAAACATGAATGACCTATTAGGTTGTACATAGTGGATTGTGAACAAGAAGCTAATTTTTGAATGAGTAACATAATTGTACAATTGTTTTTAATGTTGATACCCCCACGTTTTGACTAAGGCTAATATAATTTTCAATGGACTATTGAATGGATACAATCTTCACAAACAAAGTTCTATTTCTTTTATAACAGAAAAATATTTCTTTCCAAATTGAGGATTTTCACATGTTATTTTTTAGCTTGCCAACAAGGGAAACAACATTGATATAAAGAAACATCACCAAAAGAATGTATATGCATTGAATCTTTTCAAATTATTAATGGTTTAGAGATGAAGAGGCAATATAGGGATAGTGATATTCAAGTTAATCATTTGAGTACTAAAGAACTAAGAATGACAAGATCATTAATCCTCGCATGAATAGCAAAATAACAAATAGTACATGCCTTGGCTAACTGGCTAGCATCATATGCCCTCAGTGTTATATAAGAGAAAATCTTTAAATGATGCCTATTTCTCTAGACTATAACGAAGAAATGTTTTTTATTCTTTTCTGATCTTTAAAGAATTTACATTACAAATTTAATCTACCAAATATCTGCAAGAGTCATGTAGATTAAAGTTGGTCTTCTGAAAACTAAAGAGGAAAGAGTGACATCAAGGTTACTCTTGGCACAACTAGTGGGAGAACAAAAGTAAATGACCTGTCTATCTGGCTAGTACCACATATCATTTTTTATATCCAACAGAGGCCTTAGAAGTTTAATCAGTGTGCATTTCTCTCGAGTATGATGAAGACAACTTTTCATCAAGTAAATTACAAAATTTGCCATCTAGGTTTAAACTTTAGTCTATGAATTTATGGCATATGCCAAGGATTGTACTATGAAACATCCAACTTTGGAGGTGATGACGTGGTTGGAAGCAATGGAAAACTGTTATATTTAGATGGAAATAATTGACTTTGCACATTTATACTATTAAAAATTGCCTCAACTGGACACAGATCCAAGAACAAGTGTACTACCCACTAAGTTTCAAATGCTAAGTCTCCTTTCACAAGTTATGTTGTAAGTATATATACAAGTAGTCATAGACTAGATAAAGAGTCAGTCTAAATGAAAATTTTCAAACTGTTATTTTTTTTATCCTGAAAAGGAAGTATGATGTATATTCTGATTTCACCCTTGAAATATCAAATATAAAGAATTTTTTGGAAAAAAATGTTGTCTGCAATTAATGATAGTAACCTAGCATTAAAAGTAGATTAGTAGTGGACCTTCCAAAGTGTCTACTCTAGATGCAATGCAATTAGTTTCTTCATTTGCTTATCATAATTTCATAGTCCCATCCCATCCTTTCAACATATCAACCATCTTGTAACCCTATTTTAAAGACAATAGAATTAAATCTAAGTTACAACCTTTTGTAAAAATATTCTAATCACTCAAGGCGGCACTTGCAAACTGTTGGATACTGAAATTACCAAGTTTGAATTGTACGTTTAAAAGAAAATGCAACAATAAGCACATCAAAAGAAGATTCTTCAGTATTGCCTGTCATCATATTTATTCTTAAAGTCGGTAAAAAAAATCGGCAAATTAAGCATACAAATAAGAAAATAAAGAAGATTTAGCATCATAGAAGAAAATAAAGAAAAAAATGTTTTCCAAAACGTCACTCAAAAAACACAACTAACAAATTCTCAATAAATAGAGCAACCAAACAGAAGAATAAAAATAAACATTGAACATTGTACTTGTACATTTTTGCAGTTGTTTATATTTGAACGATCTAAGAACTCGAATTGCAAACATTCTCACTGTAAACTAAAACATAAATGTCATCTCCAAAGTTCTCAAGACCTGCTTAACGTAATCTTATTTGATATTGATTTGTGGTTTATTATTTGAAAGTCCATCTTGATCCTCCCTCTCTGGAAATCCCAAAATAACTTAGGCTAGACATCAATATTTATAGTTTATTATATTATTACTCATTTCTTCTTCTAACACACCTTACTGAGCTACTCATTCTTACCTTCAAAAAACAGAGAAGGGTATATGATGTGATCAGGAATAAGACGGGTCATACCATTAGCAGTTTACAATGCCAATTACGATAAATAAATACCCAAGTAAATGGAATAAAATATGAAAGTGAGAACAGTGACACAGTATTGGCTGGCTCCAAAACCATTTAGGTATACTATTTAAGATGAAACTTCCTATCCGACAATGTCTCTTGAACATGTACAACCTTAATTTAATTAATATAGATTAACATTAAAAAAATTCATTTACAAATTTTATGTAAATCTTGGACAAATATCTGCTAACCCTTTCAGAGTCTCTTATCAGATTACATGAAACAGTTAAAGAATGAATTAAAATAACCCAAGACTGTATAAATTTAAATTCAACTTCATTAGGAAACTTTGTTTAGTTTTCTAATTAAAAATGGAAAAACATGGAATAACTGACCTGTTGAAACTTGAAACAAATAAATTAATACCACGTTCTTTAAAATATTCTTGGAAAAGATGGAACAATTTTAAGAATTTATTTTATATTTTCTCATCTGAATCTGTGCTTCTTGCATACAATATTTTCAAACTTCTTATTTTGCTTCACTTTGCTTAGATAGCATAAAAAAGTGCAGCATTTTAAGTTCAACACATAAATTTGGTCTTTGTAAATTGGTATATAACTTTATAAGTGTAGTATCAGCCTCTCTGAAATATCAGTTTAGGGTGCTTACATTTTAAATAAAATACCTAAGTCAAAAAAACTAATATCCTTTAAAAATTATGTAATGGTCACATGAACTTGCATTAGAAAACCTGAACACCAAACACCAATGGAGAAAAAGGGAAAACAAAAAAAAGGGTAGCTTTTGGGAGAACATGGTTGAAGAAAAATCCCACATTCTAATTACCTTAAGAATGTTGTCACAAACAATGACCGCAATTCTCTTTGCGACGTGAATATTTTCTCTAGCAATAATTGTCAAGTTGGTAATAATAGGTTTGGAGTTGAAAGTAAGCTCACCAAGAGCAATTTTATACTGGTTAACAAGCTCCTGCTGTACCCCACCTCATGAAGAAGAATCGTCCCTTTCCCTTTCATTGTCTCTATCAACTCTGTCATCGTCATGGTCAATAGAACCTCTGCTCCTTCTGTCCCCCTCCCGTTCCCTTTCAATTACCCTGAACCTCTCAAGCAACAGGCTGCCCCATTATGGATGCCTATCCAAAGACCTTTCCCGGTCCATAACACGTTGAAACCCCCGATGGTCTTTCCCTCTCTACGTCTTCTCCAATTCGGGCCTTCTTGATAGTAAGCTCCCTCAACCTGTCAATTGACCTTCCAAAAATTTCTATCTCCATTTATTTCCCTGCTCCCCTCCAGACTTTGACCTAGGTCATTTCACAGAGCCCTCTGCAATCAAGTGTGATGGGTTTTATTTTATTGCTAGCGACAGGTCATGAGGTTGAAACGCGTCTGAAAGTTGGCGACTTTAGGGGTTTTTTTGGTAACAAAATAAAGCCTCCAGGATCCCAAATAAATAACCCTTTGCAGATTCCTATGAGCTACAAATCCGAGTTTAATACTTGAACCTTTGCCATTGTTAAACCGACCCATAAATTTTCTGGTCCGACTATTTAATGAATGCCTTGCAAGTCTCCTGAGAATCTTATTCAATATCAATAATAGCAGCAAATTCCTTTTGAATAAATTTTGGCATGAACTGAATATCTCGTGTTTATTCTAGTTCAAAGAATTGCTTCTATGTACAGGTAAATGTTGTGGTCATTACCTGAAAGCGCCGTTGAACTACAGGAAGTGGCGAAATTGGATCCTCTGCCACCAAAATAACTTGTCAGGGCTCCAAGTTGAATAAACACAGAGCCGAAGAAAGCATAATTTGTACCTTTCCCAAATCAAAATGAAGAAATATATCGACTACCACAAAGAAATAATTTACAAAGAACGATGAATAACCAAGAAAATATCGGCAGCCAGATTTTCGATGGGGTCGGTCATATGGAGGACATGAAAACCCTTCCAAGATTTTATTTAGTGTTAAGGTTGGGCTATGAAATCTTGCGCTCGGCCCAACAATCTAAACGGACTAATTGCGGAGAGGGTGTCTGTGTTTTTAATAATAAATTATCATGACCATAATTACAAGAATTTCCTACGATACGGCCGTCAAATTTCCTACGACAAGGCCATCGAATTCCTACAACATATTCGTCGAAAAACCTACACAAGACCGTCGAATTTCCTACGAAAAGGTCGTCGAATTTCCTATGCACTAGTGTTGGAGATCCGACGATATAGCTATCACATTTTTCGACGACATCGCCGTCGAAAAACCTAGGCCTATGTCATCATAAATTCGGCGGCGCTAAAATAATTCAAAAGGCTCAGTACTTTTCATCATTGTTGTTCGATACATCCGTACGATACATCAGATGTCATCGGATTCTTCCATTGGATTTCGGGTTCAAATCCTGTTGTGGAACATACATAAAAGATATCACACCTATTAATTAAAAATTTAAATGAAAACATGAGTGCACATTGGTATTGGAAAATCAAGAGTGGAAACACCTCTCGAAAATGTAGTTATTGTAGTATGCACATTGGAGGTTAGAAATAGAGAAGTTTGTATTCAAAATCAAACCAAGAACAAAGAACATTACTTATTTTTCCACAAAGATTCATGTTGGTGAAACAAATAGGCCATAGCCCTACCATTTATGGATCATATGGTGTCAAAGAGGTTGAATATGTGACCTAGATTCTAGAAATAGTTGTAGCACAATGAGGACAAAAGGGAATGGAAAATAAATCATTGCTCCAACCTACTTTTAGAAGCTTTAAAGAGGGTATCCAAAGGGATGTTTTTCCACTAATAACTACACCAACACCTAGGGGCCCAAGAAAACATGTTGAAAAGAAGAAATTGATGATTTTTTTGAAAACGCAAGAAGACTTCAAGTATGTCATCATCTAGAGAAAAACGTCCACAAAGATTTGGAATTGAGAGGAATCAAATATGGAGCAACAAAAATAGAAAAGGACTACACCAAAGACCAAATAGGTGAAGAGTTTACCTCTACTTTTCCACGGTTATAAACATAGTTCCAAAGGTGTTGCAATTTGTCTAAAGAACTACAAAAGGAGAGTAAGAACACGTAGGAATGAGCACATCCCTTTGCATTGTTTTCTTCCTCTATGTAAAAGTTTCAAGAACTCATTTGGCGCAGGTGGAGTAGACCGCAGCCAACCCCAACCAGCACTTCCAGTGTAATAACCCAAAAATTCATAAAAAAATTAATTTTTTTATGTAACATAAAATGTTTATAGTTGTCACTGCCTAAGGAACAATAACTGCTAGTGGTTACTTCGAATAGTAGTATTCAAATCTATCATTGAAATTTTCTGGTTCTAAATGATTTATTTGTTTACCTTGATAGTACCATGATACAGAAGATAAATTTAGTAGTTATGCTTAGAGGAAGAAACTATATTTGAACCTGGTACTAAGTGTATTTTTACTGTTTTAACAAATAGGAAGGTACCTTAGTTGAGATCGAAGCTTACTTAGCTTACAGGTAATGCATTGAAGTGATGCTTCTTTTACAGGTTCTAAACAGGTAAGTAGTTTTGTTACCAGTAATTCCAGATCGAGAAAATTCCTCAACTAGCATAGGATAAAATGCTAGTTAAATTGTTTGTTTTTGCAGCTTGACCCCGTAAGAGGTATTGTTGATATTTTTATGAACAGTATATTATGAACAGATCTACTTCTGCCATTAAGTGAATAGTAGCCTAAGAAATCTATAAACTAAAAGATATGTTAAACATAGTTGCGACCAAAACGACATTTTTATCGTTAGTGTTTGGTATAAGGTATTGTTTATAATTGTTTGAGTTATTTCGAAACTTTAATCATTCTATGTTAATGATTCTCCTTAAACAAGTATTTGTATTAAATTTTCTTGTATATAAAATCTCGTTTTATATGAGTTTTCGCTTTCAAAGCATATATTACAATTTTTAAATCCATTATTACACTAAATCCTAGCTCCAGGATATCTATGGTTAAGTATTTCTATATAAAAAGTTGGTTAATCCTTCATTGTTTGTATCTTACTAACACCAATAGTAAATGCTATGTAAAAATAGGAGAACCTAGATATGTAAAAGTTAAAGTTAAAGTTATGCATAGGAACCCTAGTGTAAATGAACAGCTTTCAAATACAAAGTCTTTGGTTATAAAAACAAAGAAATCAAAACAAGGATAATGATACTATGCAATGATATCATAAGGTTTTGAGTTGTGAACAAAATGATTGTGCAAGTTGGATGAGTTCAAATAGCATAAAACCCATAACTAGAAAATAATTTGGAGGACACGTGGTTGGTGTTTAATGATTAGGTTTTGTGTTGACCTTGAGGTGCCATATAACTTGTTTCAAACCCTAAAAAATCATGTTTTGTGCTTTGTCTCTGTTGTGGGGTGGTCAAACTACGAGCTCATGGATGCCAGGCTTGTTATCAGCTCTCAAATCTTTTTCTTGCAGGCCTTCATAAGCTATAACGAGCTCCTTTGCAAGTTTGCCTTTCAATATTTGGTACAGTAAGTGTGGGGACGGTGCTTGTTGCTGTCGTGAGGTAGTTTTAATTGTCGAAATAGAGTGTTGCAGGTTGGGCTATCTTCATCGTCATCTTTCTAAGTGAGTTTGGTACTTTGTGAGGGCTTTTGACCATAACCAGTGTGAAGGGGTTTTGTTGGAAGAGTGACTTGGATACTTTGTTTTATTGCTTGTTTCCTCCCTTGGGTTTTGTCCTTACCTCGTTGTGGCCTAGAATTTCACTCCCAAACACTACAAACTGCATTTTATTTTTGGCAGTGCTCCATTTCAGCTCGGCTTGTTGACGAAGGAGGCTATGTTGGCTTATCATGTCCGAAAGCTGTGTAAAAACCTCTGGTAAGAATCGAACTTAAGTAACATTCCTTCTTCCTATAAAGAAATTATTGTTTTGTTAAATTTATAAGTATTTAACATTCAGGTTTTGATTGTGCAGGATCGTAAGATAAAGGCTCAGTTCAGAATGACTCCACCATTAGGTTTTCATGAGGGCCTCCACCCCGGTAAGCCTCGGTTTCACCTGGGGTACTCCTGCAAGAGTTGTATGGTGTTTTTAGGAGAGTTTTTCCATGTGAATGATGGTTACTAGTTCAGTCGTGGCTTTCAGATGCTTTGTTTGGTCATTTGTTTTATTTATTTATTTAAAAAGCCCTAGTGGTTGTTTTGTAATGGAAGAATCGGGCTCTCACAGTCAAGACTTAATGAATTAGTTTTGAGCCTTTTCGACCATGGTTGAATTATAATGGTGTTGTTTTGGTACTGGCTTAAGCCATGACTCTTATGGACAGGCTATTGGGTCGTTTAAATGAGGATTTGTTTAGGGTTTAAAAAAAAACTGAATGGTTGTTCTTGCAGCACTCCTCTTTTTCAAAGAGCTTTCATAGCCGAAACATATGGTTGGTTTTTATGTGAACTCTGTTTGTATTTAAAATACTTTTACTCAGGATTTTAAGCCTTGACTGGTAATGTGAAAGGCCGTAGGCCGAGACTAAGTTTGTTCAGTTTTGTTTTTAATATAAAAAGAATCCTCACAGCTTAAGGTTGAATTAACAGTAACTCTGTTTGGTTATATTTATATATTATGTTTATGTTAGCTTTTTTTTTTTGTTATTTAGCTTTTGATGGTTAGGGTTAAATAGATTATTAAGAAATTTTGTTCCTCTTTAAAAAAAATATGATTTGAGGACCTTTGACAGTGGAATAATTTGATAATAGCATAATTATTAATACAGAAATGAGTTCTAGAAATAGAATAGAGAAACGAGATTAATTTGAATAAATGTACTTCTTTTCTGTACTTTCTAGAATATATGCTACTAGGTTTTGATATTATAAAATGTAAATTTATTTTGTTATGAAAGAACAGATCTTTTGCAAACCCTGATTCTTTTTAAAGGTTTACATAGCTACTAAATTGTTTCAGTTAACCCTAGTTTGCACTTTTTTTTACATAGATGAGCTAACTGGGTAAATATTTAACCTAGTTTACTGTTTTGATAAGTTAAACTTAGTTTGGATAATTTACTGTTTCTATATTATCCATTTAGGATTACATACTAGGTTTATAATATGTAATTTTGTTGGTTTTATTGTGTAAAATATTATACATACCAGTGTGTATTACTTAGGCTTTCCTTCCATCTTTATCTAGTTTATTTAAATATTTTAAGTAAGTATTACAAATACAACTGAAGTTCTATAAACAATTTATACAAAATCCCGTAGAAAATAACCATTTGCATCTGCATACATATTATATTGAATCCACAGTTTGAAAATAAACAAACTTACTGTACTAGAGTAGTACCTTGCAAAAGGTGTGGAAAAATACAGTTTAGGTATTTTCTTTCTATCTATCAAGTAATTCAGAAATTTCTCTACTAATTTACCCTAATCTAGCTAGTTACTAACTTTCACAACATATAATTCTCCTATTTATCCCTAACAGAAATATACTATATTATTGAAAACTCTTAAACTTTCCAGATATAGTAAATAATTTAAATGACTGTACTAAGCAAAACCTGGAAGTATAGATGAGGTGACAACAACTTAAGGAAGCTGTTCCTCCCAACCAAATCCTGGAGAAGAGCTGGACTGCAATTCTCAGGACCCCCGAGCTTGTCTCCTGGTCCACCTGGTAGAAGTACCAGGTGAGAGATGAAGTCTTGAAACGCTCTGCAACTCCACTGAGTGTTCAGTAGTAACTCAGTTCTGCATCCAGCAGTACGAGCTCAGCTTAGAATAGCTACACTAGTTCAGGTCTTTAGCACTTGTCCACTCAAGCTTACTTCAACTAGTCCCCTCCATCGAATTATCATGTACACTTCATTCACTCATAATGATTACGAATCCATAATGAGCAGCCTTAGCTGTCTTCAATGGGAAGTTTTATTAGCATGCCTGGGTCTTTTGGGTCAGTTTTTACTTAATGATCCACATGCTCCTGTTCGACTTTCTTGGGGAATCATGACCACAAAAATAGGGAAGTTTCCACCTGCAACAGCTAGAAGTAGTTTGAGGATGCTGCCACATGTCAATCTGCTCTCAACCCAGCCTCCTCCACTAAGTGACCAGTAAAACACTCATTTAACAGCTTCCCTAAGCTGTTGTCTAATCTTTCATTTATTTATTAATAAAATATTCTGCAATTACATTAAATTATCCTTGACCCCACTTGGTCATTAATTACAAACTTTAACATAAAATATAACATAATGTTCCTCAAAAACATGAAATTGTTTTGCAAATTGGGGCATGTGACATCTAGGATCTTTAGACTCCTACACTTAGCATAACTACCAAATTTATCCTAATGGACAAATTCTGCTCCAAATATTACCTCCTCACAATTTTTCCTCCGCAATTGTCATTTCGACACTCTGTTGCCGCAACAGGGTTTTGGTTGTTGGGTTGCAGGATGTGAGATCTCAAAACACCCAAAATCGCGTTCCGCAACGGCCTTCCCGAAATCGAGTTTCAGTATGCGAGATTCCAACTTCCCAAAGTTGCTCCCCAAAAATTCCTCCCCGAAATTCTTCCCCCGCAATTCTCCCAGCTGTTTGATCTTTTCGGCCTTCGTTACAAGCGTTTATCTTCTTATTGATGCGGAGCTCTCAGGTCTCCATGGATCTGTTAACTCCCTCACAAATTCTGTTGCAAGATTCTTCTGGATGATCAGATATTGATCTGGGGACTCAATCCCCACTGTTCATTCTCTACAAAAACTTGTTAAGGTGGAAAACCTGCGAGTTGCGCCGATTGATCATGAAATTGATCAATCCATCCTGCAATCATCCCAATTATTTAGCCTGACACTCTTATGCATGCATCTATGTTATAATTCAACTATTCAAGCAAGAAATTGATGCTTGAATACAGTAACTTCTCAGAAATACAGAAATGTTCATGAAAACGCCGAAGTCAGCTCTGCACAGATACACAGTTCAACACAACACATGCATAAAAGATAACAACCCATAAAACACGCGGATAATCCTTCTATTAAGAAACAAAGGAAAATGCACACAGCTTGGATCTCTCTCCTTCTGATTCTTCAAAATATTTACAAGTAGAACTAGACATACGTCTGTCCTTTACTCTGCAAATTTAGAATTCTAATGTTGAAGAGAAAAACCCCCTCTACATCTCTAAACTGTTTATTTATGCTAAAAATACGACCGCCTCAGTAGAGTGGTCCTACAACTGAAAACAAACGCTACGACACATGATAAAAATGTCCTTATTTGAAACAAACTACCAGTGGCTTGACCTCCATGTAGGGAGTCATGATCCGCAATGATTCCTACGCTGCTAATCAGACTATGACTCAGCACAAAATGGTTACAAAATATGCCACAACATGTGACCAACTCATCACATTGTTGGCATGCCACGATGCTCCTGCATCAGACTCGCAAGCTAGAAAATTATGAACTCTTGTTCATTAGATCAGCTACAGTGAAACCCTTGGCTTCCAATTTTGCAGAACTCATCCAAGTAGAATCCTCTGTTGGTCACTTCTTCCATTTGATCAGATTCTCCAGATAATCCTTCCTCATTGTACTCTTCGTCACTCTAGTGTCCATAATGGAATTGGTTGTGCAACAGGAATCTTCCCCACCCATTGTAAGTCTTCAGTAGGATCTTCACCTTCTACAGTTTCCCCTGCTACATAAGGATATAGATATGCTACATTAAATATTGGTGAAATACCCACTCCTATAGGAATCTCTAACTCATAAGCATTTGCTGAAAATTTCCTGACTATCTTGTAGGGTCCAATTTTCTTCATCTTCAGCTTGTTATACTCCCCTTTTGGAAATCTGTCTCTCTTCAGATATGCTAAGACCAAATCTCTTACTGCATAATTCTTTTCTCTTCTTTTGGAATCTGCTCTGGCCTTGTACCTAGTGTTACTCTATTGTATCCTTGCTTTCACTCTCTCCTGCAGCTCGCTAATCCTCGTAGCTAACTCTTCTCCATTAGCACTTCATTTCTCCAATTTTCCTAAGTCACGAAGCTCACACACTCCTCTTGGATGCGTTCCATACAAAATTTGAAATGGAGTCATCCCTGTACTCTTGTTTGGTGAATCATTATAGGCAAACTCAGCTTGAGATAATACTCTGTCCCACTGCTTAGGAATCTCTCCAATCAAACTCCTCAACATGTTTCTCAGACTCCTATTGACTACTTCTGTTTGTCCATCAGACTGTGGGTGATATGTTGAACTAAAGTTCAGTCTAGTACCCAAATTATTCCACAAGGTCCTCCAGAAATGACCTGTGAACTTCACATCTCTTTCTAATACAATGCTTCTAGGTAAACCATGTAGCTTCACAACTTCATCAAAGAACAAGTTAGCAACGTGTGTGGCATCACTAGTCTTGTAACATGGAATGAAATGTTCCATTTTTGTGAATCTATCCACGACAACAAAGATAGAATCATGTCCCCTCTCAGTTCTTTGCAACTCCAAAATGAAATCCATACTCACGGAATCCCAAGGCCTTGTTGGAATAGGAAATGGTGTATATAATCATGTGTTCTGGATTCTCCCCTTAGCATGCTCGCATACTCTGGATTTGCTTACAAACTTCTCAACTTCAGATTTCATCCTTGGGAAAAAATAAAAATGACCAACTGTCCAAAGGTTTTATCACTTCCAAAGTGACCTGGCATACCTCCATTATGTTTCTCCCATACCATGTTCTCTCTCACGAAACACCTTGGTACACACAATTTACTGTTTTTAAAGAGTAATCCATCCTGTAGGGTATACTCCATCCATGGCTCTCTATCCACCTCCACTGGATTCTTACAAGTTCTGTAAGCTTACTAGAAATCAATGTCAACTTCATACAAATCTATCCAATTCTCAAAACCCAAGACTTGGATCTTATTTTCTTGCATAATCAACACTCTCCTACTCAAAGCATCAGCTACTCTGTTTGACTGTCCACTTATGTGTTTAAACACAAAGGTAAATATCTGTAAGAACTCAACCCACTTGACATGTTTCAGGTTCAACTTAGGATGCTACATAATATACTACAATGCATGGTAGTCGGAATACAACACAAATTATCTAGGCATCGAGTAGTGCCTCCAATGCTTCATCGCTTGAACAATAGCATAACAATCCTTGTCATAAGATGAATACTTCTCCTTGGCATCATTTAGCTTCTCACTGAAATATGTTATAGGCCTGTCCTCTTGACTGAGTACAGCGCCGATTGCTACTCCACTAGCATAACACTTCAATTGGAAAGGGTGGTTGAAGTCTGGTAACTTCAATACTGGTTGTTCAGTGATCTTTTTCTTCAAGAACTGAAAAATCCTTTCAGCCTCTGTTGTCCATTGAAATGGTTGTCTATCCTTCTTAATTGTCTCAATGATACATGCACAAATACCACTGAAGTTCTTTATAATTTTCCTATAGAAACTTGCCAATCCATGAAAGCTTCTTACCTCAAATATTTTCCTTGGTGAAGGCCAATCAATGATTTCTCGCACCTTTTATGGATCCATCTTCAACCCTTCTCTTGAGATAACAAATCCCAAATATACTAGCTCTGTCTTCATGAATGTGTAGTTATTCACATTTATCAACAACTTTTCCTGTTGCAACCTCTCTAAAACATATCTCAAATGCTTCAGATTCTCTTCTTTTGTTTGGTTGAAAACCAAAATGTCATCAAGGTAAACTATCATAAACTTACCTATGAAATCCCTCAAGACTTCATTCATCAATCTCATAAAAGTGCTTGGTGTGTTGGACATTCCAAATGGCATGACCAACCACTCATACAACCCATTATTTGTCTTGAAGTTTGTTTTCCACCCATCTCCTTCTATGATCCTGATCTGATGATATCCACTCTTCAAATCCAGTTTTGAAAAGCATGTTACCCCACTTAGGCAATCCATCATGTCGTCCATCCTTGGTAATGGAAATATATATATGATATTTGATCTTATTAATGGCTTTGGAGTCGGTACACATCCTCCACACACCATCCTTCTTTGGTGTCAGTACTGCTGGTACTACACATGGACTCGAACTGTTTTGGACCAATCCCTTGTCCATGAATCCTTGGACCTGCTTCCTCAATTATTCATTCTCTTGAGGTGTCAATCTATATGTTTCCTTGTTTGGTAAACTGGCTCCTGGAATAAAATCAATCTGATGACTTATATCCCTTCTTGGTGGTAATTCATTGGGTAAATCATCCACCACAATGTCACTAAAATCACTCAACATCTCCTAAATCTCGTCAGGTAGATTTTCCACATTGGTCTTCATCATCACCACTCTTGGATTACATACCACAGCATAGTTTAACTCTTCTTCCTCAACCTACTGCAAGTATTCCTTTCTTGACAACATCATAACTTTAGGTGCCGATTGTCCTACTGTACTACCTTCTTGCAAAGGGTGTAGTACATGTGTTATCCCATTCTTCTCAAAACTATGACAGTTACTCCTACCATCATGAGTTACTTTCTTATCAATTTGCCATGGTTTTCCGAACAGTATATGGAAAACATCTATGGGCATCACATCACATAGAATCTTGTCATTATATGGACCTATTTGAAAATCAACTACACACTGCTCACTTACCAGGATTTGATGTCCTTTATGTAACCAAGATACTTTGTATGGAACAGGATGCTTGGTATTCCTTAAACTCATCTTTTCCACCATCTCTGTGGAAACAAGATTGTTAGTACTCCCACTGTCAATCACCATCTTACAACACTTCCATTGGACTTTACACATATTCCTGAATAAAGACTTCTTTTGAGAAGGCTATGCTTGCTCCTTCTCAGGTTTCAAGAAGACTTTAATCATCATCAATGACTCTCCTATCTCTGGAAAGACTTCCTCTAATGTCGACTGTTCTTGTTGCTGCTCATTCTGATCTACATAGGTTCATATTTGTCCTATGTCTTCTTTTCCTGGACAGTCAAATGACTTATGCCCCAACTGGTTGCATTTATAGCATCTAATGACAACTTCTTTACCTCTTCCTCTACCTCTACCTCCTTGGTAAGGTCCTCTTCTACTAGAATCACCTCCTCTACCATGCTTCTCTTGTTGGCTAGAGTTACTGGGCTCTCCTCTCTATGGTATAAATATTCCTCTTCCAGTCGATTTCCCTCTTCCTCTCGCTAAATCGCGACCTCTATTGAAGCTTTGCTTCCTTGCCATCTTTTCCTCTGCCCTTAAGGCACACTGATATGCCTCCTCCATCATTCTGGGCGATATCATGCTAATCTCTTCTTAGATATCCATCCTTTGACCATTCACATATCTAGTAGCCTTCTCTGCTAACTCCTCCACATATCCATCCCTTAGGTTTTATTTTCTAGAACTCTTCAGTGTACTCCCTCACTGTTAACAATCTTTGCCTAAGGTTCTATACTTGTCTATATATAATTAACTGGTAATATTTGGGAAATAACTTAGCCCTCATCTTTTCCACCATTCTATCCCAAATTTTTATCAATGACTTATTCCTCCTCCTTCTTTCTGTTTGCACACTATCCCACCACAAGGATGGATGCCATTTCAACCTCGTCACAGCCAATCTGACTCTCTTGTCTTCTTCCACCTCATCATACTCAAAGTACTTATCCATCTCACTGATCCAGTCAATGAGATGCTCCGCGACAAGACTCCCATCATAGGTAGGAAACTCTGGTCTCGGCCTTGAATTCGCTCCCAGAATGTATCTGTAATATCTTAATTCTAGTGTTTCCTGCATATGTGTAGCTTCTTCTCTTTTCTCTTCATCCTCAGGTTCACTTGCATCCCCTGCTTCTCAATCTCTTCATCTGTATGTTTCCATGGCTTCCAAATGTGCCCTTAACTCCCTCGTTTCCTCTAGAACTTCCACGTTCCCTCCTGTTTGACCTCTGTCATGACCTCTTGCTCTTCCAATGTGTGAAACCATCTTTTCACACTAAGCCTCTGCAATAACAGTTCTCTTTGACACTGTTACAACTTACCTCACCAAGCCTCTTCTCGGCCCTTGGTCTTTCGGCAATGCGGGTCCTCTATCTAGAACCTCTTGAGCACTCTTCCTTCCTCTTTCCAGTCTTCTACGACTACACTTCTCTCATCACGAGTTTCTCCTTGCTCCTTCATAAATTATACCCACAATCTCAACTGTGGAATTCCTCAACAGGAAATCTCAACTTCCTCGCTCTGATACCAAAATTGGTTCAGCTGGAGTAGACTGCAGCCAACCCCAACCAGTACTTTCAGGATATTCAGGTTCCTACACTTAGCAGGACTGCCAAATTTAGCCTAATGGCCAATTTCTGCTCCAAATATTACCTCCCTGCAATTATGCCTCCGCAATTGTCATTTCGAGTCTGTGTTTCCGCAACACGGTTTTCTTTGTCGGGTTGCAGGATGCAGGGTCTCAAAACACCCAAACTCCTGTTCCGCAACAGCATTCCCAAAATTGGGTTTCGGGATGCGAGATGCGGGATGCCAACTTCCCAAAGTTGCTCCCCGAAATTCTTGCCCCGCAATTTTCCCAGCCGTTAGATCTTTTCGGCCTTCACTCTGACCATCGATCTTCTTCTTGACGTGGGCCTCTCAGGTCTCCATAGATATGTTAACTCCCTCGCAACTTCCATTGCAGGATTATTTTGGACCGTCAAATCTTGATCTGGGGACTCAATCCCCACCGTTCGTTCTCTGCAAAAACTTGTTAAGGAAGAAAACATGCGAGTTACGCTAATTGATCATGAAATTGATCAATCGAGCCTAGTCAAATCATCCTGATTATTTAGCCTAACACTCTTATGCATACATCTACACTCTACTTCAAGTATTCAAGCAAGAAATTGATGCGTGAATACAGTAACTTCTCATAAATACACAAATGTTCATGAAAACGCCGAAGTTGGCTCTGCACAAATACACAGTTCAACAAAGCACATGCATAAAGGCTAACAACCCATCAAACACATAGTTAATACTTCTATTAAGCAACAAAGAAAAATGCACACAACTTGGATCTCTCTCCTTCCAATTCTTCAAAATATTTACAAGTAGAACCAGACATACATTTTTCCTTTACTCTACAAATTCAAAATTCTAATGTTGAAGAGCAAAACACCCTCTACATCTCTAAACTATCTATTTATGCTAAAAATATGACCTCCTCAGTTGAGTGGTACTGCAACTGAAAACAAACACTACAACGCATGATGAAAACGTCCTTGTCTGAAACAAACTACTAGTGGGTTGATCTCCACACAGGAAGTCATGATCCGCAATGATTCCTACACCATTAATCAAACTATGACTCAACACAAAATGGTTAAAAAATATGCCACAACATGTGACCAACTCATCATATTGTTGGCATGCCATGATGCTCCTGCATCATCATTTATCGAGTGTGCTAGAAAAGAGAATGAATCACAACATGCCACATGTCCAAGTTGAAGCTTTTGGGAATCAAAATTTTATACATGGTGATGTGTGATTTGAAATGGATTCAAATTAAACCCATCATCCAAACTTTGTAAATTAAATTTAGACAAAGTTTTCAATCCATAATCAACTTAAAAATAAAATGCCAAAAGGCCTTTAGAAGGTGAAACTAATCATCTTGATGGTGGGAATTCCAAGACAAGTCTATTAAAGCAAATGCTTGCTTGATGGAAAAGACAACAAAAACAAGAGAAGCAACAAAGGAGGAGAGAATGAAGAGGAATTATCCTTGAAAATAAAAGGACAAAAAATAATTTTGCATGTTTATGAATGAGAAGGATGGTGTCCATGAGTCAATACATTCACAAAAGATTAATGTGATCTTTGGATTCAAGTAATTATTGTTGATTATTGTGCATAAATAGATATTTCCATCGGAAAATGGGTTTCGTTATGATGTATCATTATCAGGGATATTATACGTTGGTTGTATGTTTGTCCCTTAACTTCTATTTTAGGGATTCATTTAGTGTATTCAATAATCCATTCACACTCTACTTGGTCACTGGCCTAGTGTTTCAGTGGGTTATTTAATTGACAACTACAATTCATTTACGACTTCCATTATTTTCCTACTTGAATCACTGGCTCACTTTCTTGGAGTTGGCATACTAATAATTAAAATAGAATTCAAAATTCATGGAAGTATTAATGGTTTTGGGAATGGTGAAGTTTCTCCTGTTCAAATCACATTCTACAAAACTATACCTCTAGGTCTATTCATTGGTACAAGTTATTAAATTACTATAAGCAATGGTATCTTTAACCATTTTCTACAACCATATATGAATTGTTTTCCTAATGAGTCTTTGAATCCTAATGCTCGTGGTTGATTCTCATTACTAGTGTACTGTCGAATTTAATTTAGAGACCTGTACAACATACTCCTATGGTTGACTCACTAAAATGAGTGTTAGAATGGTTGATGATGACCATCACACTAATTTCCATGTGATTGGATAAATGGAATATTTATTTATATGCCAATTCACCCTTGCTAGTTTGGTACAACTATATTCCTGTAGGCCACATGTGAAGACATGAAAATAATTTTAATAGCACAGTTTAAAGGGAACCCATAGTTCAATGCTTCCACATACACTCCATTCACGGTGTGGGTAGTCACCTATAGAAATTGTGACGGTGAGTGAAATCCCCTCACACAAAGGAAGAAGTGAAATCTATCTGTTTATTGGAGAGAATTTATTAGAGTGACCAATTGAAGGATTGCATAAATTTACAAAAGATTCTATCCAGAGTTGTAGAATGATGCATAGTTGAAGTGTTGCACAAGCACCTACTAGGAAACATATGTAAATAAATGAGAAAATCAAACCTCTAGCTCTCAAATTAGTTGCATTGTCAACTTTCTTGGAATATTAGGGTAATACAATTGCTTGTGTGTTGTAGTAATCATGTATACAGACATCCTTCTATAAGATTCTATATAGAGTTGCAAAATGAAACAAAGTTAAAGTGTTTCATAAGCACATACAAGCAACATATGTAACCGAATGAGCAAAGAAAACCTCTGGCTCTCAAATTGGTTGCATTGTCAACTTTCCATCCTTACCAAGAGGCAAGAAGCCACTAAAAGTGTCTTCTGGATCAGTTTACGGATGTTGTGAGGGATTCCCAAGGTATGAAAAATTGAAGGGAACATACATAAAAGATAGCACACAAATTAACTACATTTAAAAGGAATGGGTCCGTTCACATTTTTCTGGATGGATTCAATCTATACACATGCAAAATAGATAATCCTAGGGTAACACCATCACTATTGAGTAGAGGAAGGAAGAAAAATCATTCTATGTACACAATATGCTAGTTTTTCTTTAGATATGATTAGATTATCTAGGATCTTTATATGGAATAATAACAAGTATAACAAGATGCATAAGATATAAAAGATACATGAGACACACAGATTTTCACCAGGGAAACCATAAAGGAGAAAACCCTGCAAACTTCCTCAAAATAGTAATATGATCAAAAGCAGTACGAAGAGGTATTCAACAACTATATATCTCTCCTCCTATGTCTCTCTCTATCTCATGAAAACTTGAGAGTGTGAGGTGTGCATAAATGAGGGAGAGTGCCTCCCTATTTATACCCTTTCAATTCACTGACCAAACATAATATTGGGGCCCATATGTCTTTCATAACAGGGTCGACCTCTCCTAGAGAGACTCCAAATACACATTACATGATGTTACATTGGGGACTATTTCCCCAACCTACGATGAAGGTTGTACCTCAAGGTATAGACACAATTAAGACATCCCACAAGAGGGTAAACACATCCCCAATGGGGGTACAACAACATACAATGATAATATACATCAGAATATCTTCTGAAGTTACAGATACATCAACACTCACTCTTAACTAGGAAGGTATTCTCTCTATTCATAGTAATCAACACATCTAGTCAAGTATTCATCGCAGAGTCATCATCATGGAGTCATAGATTCATCATCATAGCCGATGCCATCATCTTCTTATTATTGATCATCGAGCAGTACTATCTGTCATCAGAATATTTTACAGAGTCAACCCTCTCTCGACTAGGTGTAGGCCTAGTCCTCATCTAGTTATTCATCACATCTCGAACAAGCCATCTTGTAGGAATGGTTCAGGACCTTATTCACATTGCCACAACAAAAAACATGCATCTCCTACATTCATCTCATCGTATCCAAATCATCTATTTTTCCCTACACAAATCAAGACAAAGAAAAAATATTTAGATGTTGACAACCTGCATTCTTTCACCATTGTAGTAAGCCAGGGTCATTTTCACATCATTAAGATAACTTGCAGCTTCTACTATGCTGGAATTTCCTAGGAGCACACTCAGTGCATTACGTCTTTGCAAGGTCAACCTGTGTTCTATTAGTAGAACCTCCTAGGTGCACCTCTCATTCTTCATGACCTTATGATATTAACATGGGAACACACACACACACACATATATGTAAGGACGAATTACGATCAAACAACCTGTTACATCAAGACCTTGTATGTTCTCTAGTCAACCTCAAGGACTTGTTACATTTGAACAACCTGTGTCTAGGATATTTAACGTTCAGACAACCTTCGAGGTGTATTACAACCAAGTAACCTGCGTACCACGCCAGGTCTCATTTTACACTTGGACAACCCACAGGGCATATTACATTCGAGTAACCTGTGTACCATTTCCAGGTCTCAATTTACATTTGAATAACTTGTCACAGGACGGATTACATCCATGGATAACTTGTGATCTTTGTTAGTACTGATTACATATGAGGAAAACCTACATGAATGATTACGTCCGAGCATCCTACTTCACCAGGTTTTTTACTGCTCGGACAACCTGCCACATTTCTCATGTGAGATATCATGCATTAGCTACTTCTAGCATAGAACACATCAAGATTGATTACATCCATGGATAACGTATGAGCTTCGCCAGGACTTATCCAAGGATAACATATAGGATTGATTACATTTGTGTCGCACCTACGAACTTCGCCAGGATGTTACACTCAGACAATCTGTCTCTCTAGCTATCCTAGAATACATCACTCCCTCTTTCGATGGATCTCGATCTAGATCACACCAAGTGTTTCTCTGAAGTACTCAAACTTCACTCTCACTAGAGGCTTGGTCAACACATCGGCTATATGCTCCTCTATTGCCACATACTGGAGCTTCACTGCTCCTCTCTACATGGCCATATCCTAGATATAGTGGAACTTGATCTCGATGTGCTTCAACTTGTCATGGAACACTGGGTTTTTTGACACCTCCACACAACTCTAATTTTTGCAGAATATATGAGTCACATCCAACTGGAAATCAAATAAGTCAGATAGTATCTTTAGTAGCCACACTGCCTCGTAAATAGCCGAGAAAGTGACAACATACTCTGCCTCGGTTGTACTTAAAGCCGCACATGATTGCTTCTTGTTGAACCAAGAGATCATGCCAGATCCCAAACTGAAGTAGCAACCTAAGGTTCTATTCCTTTCAGTGGTGCTACCTTCCCAATCCGAAACAACATAAACATGCAAGTTAATCTTCTCATTCACATCATATTGGAGCCCATAATCCACTGTACCTTTTAGGTACCTCAGAATATGCTTTGCAACTACCAGGTGTCACGTCCCCATGCCTCCGATCAGCGTAGAGGACGCGACTATAAGCTTAAACCACCTGGTCTAAGAGCCCCATAAACATGTACAGGCATAAAATTCCATAACAGAATTGCTTAAACATACACACACATGAACATTTATCATGCACAGATGCAATCATCTATCAAACACAGCGGAAACATCATACGTTTAAGCAAGCATTCTTTCAACATGTTCATTTCATTTTAATTAACAGTAAATATAGAATTGCAGAGGTAAAATACACGAGATCACTTATCTTATGATGAACTTGATCCGCAACCAGCTACGTCGCTGCAACGTTCCACCCAACCATAGACCAACGTGCTCCTTAATCTCTCAGCAGCACTGCCACCCCCGAGCTGGGCATGATTCTCCAAGGAATAAGGGAACAAGCGTGCTTACACATAGCCAAGGATGCACAAAACACAGCCAAGCCAACACAGTTGGGTTTATCAGGCCATTGAGGAGTTGGAGAAGGAAAATTACTAAGCTGGTGAGCTCATTACAGAGCCAAGAACACCTACACCAGAACTAGCCTGACCTCTAAAACACCCAAACACACCCAACATAAGGAATCAGTCCCTTCTCTGCTACACAGTCCCTCAGGCCCTGCATTCCCTTCTAGTGCTATTCAGGGGTGATGGAGAAGAAGGCCAGCCCTCTAGCTCTGTCTATGTGGTTTCCAGCCACCAGGTTTATCAAGCAAATCTAAGCCAACATCTCTGCTCCTCTCACAGTCCGAAGACCAAACATTGCACTCCGGCAATTAACTTAGCTGTCACAACTTAAATCAAGGAAAACGAATTCTGAGTCATTTTGGCCCTATCGTGGCCAAAATGACTCTTCAAACGAAATTACGACAGTCCCAAAGATGTAAGGAAGACCACGGCAACATAGCCAACAACGTGGAAAGATAACAGTGCCGAAATGTATCAGCGAGCACAGCTTACAGCAAACGTGGGGAAACCCAGAAATTCCTATGCGTGAAGATGAAAAACAGGAAAGAATCCCTCTGTGTGAGAATGCACAGCTCTCAGATCGCTGTATCAGCTGGAACCCAAGGAAATTCCTGTGCGTGAGGAAGAAATCCGACCCAGTGGGGGAGGGAACAGACAATGGAGGTCCTGCGTGAGGAATAAATCCGACCCAGTGGGGGAGGGAACAGACAATGGAGGTCCTGCGTGAGGAAAAACAGCTCCATTTTTGCCCGTGGGTGATCAACAACAAGGAAAAATGTGAATTTGCAGTTCGTGGGTGTTTTGCAACTTGTGGAGTGAATATGAGTATCTGCGTGAGGAGATGAATAGCCAAAATTGTGGGTAGAGTGTGCATGTGGGTGAGGACTGACAGTCCTGCCACCCCAGCCCCCAAAATCATTAACTGCTTCAACCACCAGCAGTAATTCTTCAATGAGAGTGGATGGAAAATAAAAACAAGGGAATAAGACACATGGGTTTTTCTCCTTTTGGCCAAAGTTGGACAAATCCCCCCCCCTTACCCTTGGGAAAATCATTCCCCATTCGATTTAGTTGCCGCGACCGTAGCTGGTTGTGTTCATTTTAATTAATTATAGATGCATATTTACATGATGATCAACATAATATATGCCGCATGCCCCGATATACCATCGGTGACAAATTTAAATCCAAGACATAGCATAACCGATCAATGGTGGGGCCTTGGCCTTTAACTCCACACCATGACCCTTTACCATATACACATCATATACATCTAATGTAACGGGGTCAAAACCGGGACATTACACCAGGTGAACATGTCTCAGATCCATAAGGAATTGGCTCAGGGTGTTCACTGCAAAGAATATGTCTGGTCTCATATTCTTCATATACATCAATGAGCCAATCATCTAACAATACATTGTGGCATCAACCGACTCAGCTGAAGAATCACTCAGAAGCTTCAAGTTAGATTCCATAGGTGTGGCTATCTCCTTGCAGTCCAACATTCTGAATCTCTTGAGAATCTCCACTACATACTTCCCTTGCTCAAGGAAGATTCCATCTGTACTCTGCCACACCTCCATGCCTAAGAAGTAGTGAATCATACCTAGGTATTTCATCTCGAACTCTATAGCAATTCTCTTACTTGCATCTATAATGATTTCCTCTTTGCCTGTCAGAAACAAGCCATCGACATATAGAAGGAGTATCACATGTATTTTGTCTTCCACCTTGAAGTAGAGGTTGGGATCCACTTTACTCTTGGTAAATCCCAAGCTCATCGGGAAGTTGTCCATCTTATTGTACCATGTCCTCGAAGTTTGTTTCAATCCATACAAGTTCTTCTTTAATTTGCACACATGGGTCTTGCTTTCATGTGTCTCGAATCCCAGTGGTTTTTCCACGTACACTTCCTCCTCGACTACACCATTCAAGAAAGTTGTCTTGACATCCATCTGGTGTATTTACCATTTCATAACTGCTTCCAAAGCAAGTTTGGTCCTAATGGAAATGTACCTTGCCACATGTGAAAATGTCTCTCCGTAGTCTATGCCTTCTTTCTGTGAGAAGCCTTGTGCTATGAGCCTTTGCTTGTATTTCTCGATGCTTCCATCTATAGCATGCTTGATCTTGTAGATACACTTCAAATTCACGATATAATTCTTCTCTGGTCTTGGAACCATCTCCCACACATCGTTCTTCATGATTGACTGATATTCCTCGATCATAGCATCCTTCCATTATTTATTTTATGTAGCCTCTTCATAGGTGGAAGGTTCTCTATCAATGATGTCACATAGTAGGGCCAGATAGCTATTGTAGGGATTTTCCCTCTTTCTCTCTCTATGTATTCCCTCTAGAGCGTCAGACCTTTCAGCTTCTCATATGAGCTCCCATTCCCATGTTATTTTCCTCTTGTGGGAGTCATTCTCAAGGAATTTCTCTATCAGATTGTGTGGTTCTTCCATCTCATGATATTTAGGGTCTTCTAGAATTGCTTCTCCAATTTCTACATATCAGACTCTCATCTCTTCAGGTTCCTCGAATTCCTGGATACGATTCCTCCTGGATGTGAAGTATGTTGAGTCTTCATCAAAGGTTACATCTCTACTAATGTTGATATTCTTGAATCATGGGAAGTATATTCGGTATGCCTTTAATTTATCACTGTATCCTACAAATATACCCTTCCTCCCAGAAGGATTGATCTTGGTCCTTTTCTCCTTTTGGATATGTATGTACATTGGGAAACCAAATGTTCTGAGATGGATGAATTCTGGTTTCTCTCTTGAGAAATATTCTTCAGGAGTGTTGTTGTCAAGTACTCAATGCAGAGTACAGTTCTGTACATACACAACTATTCTTGTTGCTTCCACCCAAAGGTGCATAGGAAGATCCTAGTCATGCAACATAGCTTTTGTTTCCTCCATGATGGTTCGGTTCTTTCATTATGCAACCCCATTATGTTGAGGATTGTATAGAGTGCTCAACTCCCTCTTAATCCTGGACTCTCTACAGATTTCGTAGAACTCTTCCGAAGTGAACTATCCACCATTATCTGACCATAGAGTCTTGATCTTCCTATCAGTCTGGTTCTTGACTAAGGCTTTATATTCCTTGACCTTACTGAAAAAATTCACTTTTCCATTTCAAGAATTATATCCAAGTCTTACGTGAGAAATCATCTATAAAGGAAACATAGTACACATACCCGCTTAATGAGCTAGAAGACATGGGTCCACATACATCCAAGTGTGTTATCTCCAGTATTCCTTTATCCTCAAATTCACTGCTGGGAAATGTATTCTTCACATTATTTTTTTGTGCACATCCTTTGCAAATGCCTTCATGCTTTACCTATATCTCTGGAAATCCTGAGACTGCTTTGCTTGCCATTAGTAGTGCTCTGTAGTTCACATGTGCAAGCCTTCTATGCCAAAGTTCACTTGGTTCATTGACTCATGAACCAATGCTTGTTCAATTTGTCCCTTTAGCTTGTACAAGCATCCGTCTTCTTCTCCAATCACTATTGCATCCTTTATTATCTTTCCTCTACGCCACATCAGAACTTGGCCATTGACAAAAGAAACCCTAATTCCCTTTGCATCTAGTGTAGAGATGGGGAGAAGATTCTTCTTCAATCCTAGAACATATAGCACATCCTGTTAGAATAATCAACCCATAGTTACCTACCTTAGACATTAATTTTAGTTATTTTTGTCTTATTACCTAGTTTCTTAGATTCCATTCTATGCTAGTTTCCTTCTACAAGTCCTAGAAGTCAACACATGCTAAAAATGAGTCATGGAGCACTTGGGAAACATCTTAGAAACCCAATTTAGCATGTCTTCTTTATTCCAAATCGTCCAAAGCGCATATCTGCTTTTTCTGAAAAGCTGGCTTGTTTTATTCTGATTTAAGGCAAAAGGAAAAGCTGGACTAGGTGTAGTTGACTTGTTTTTTGCCCACATCATCCTCCTTCCTTTTCTCCAAATAAAAGCATGTATGAGTTGTCTTTCCATCCCTATTTATCTTTCCCACTTGAATTATCAAATTCGTGAGCATCTTCATAGATTTGGAAACTGCTTTATGAACGTATGGGGGATTTGACTAGATTTAGTAAGCCTACTTTTTTACTATTTCGAATGGCATATTTATGCATTTGATTCACTCATGTAATGATATATTGTAGCAGCCTATTACTTCACAAGGTTGGCTATTGTACACTTATTGAATACAGATCAGTGTTATGCTCCAATTTCAGTCTCCCTTGGTGTGAATTTTGCATGTTTAATTAGCAATTTTGTGAGTGTAATTGTTCGATATCTTGGGTTCAATTTTCACATGGTATCAGAGCCTTTGTAGATCGATTTCTATCCTTCCTTATTGCTATTGTAGGTTCGACATCTTGACTGGGAGCACATTCTGCTGACTGGAGGGCACAATTTCTGAGCTATGGACCAATCTCAGAAGATCATCTTGACTCCATTCAATTTCTTTGAGTGGAAAGATGAGATGGAGATATTGTTGGGAGAGAAAGGACTCTACAGGCTGACTATGGAAACTGAGGCAAAGTCCAATGCAGCTGCAAAGAAAATTAAATGGCATAACAGGAGGGATGAGGCCTATGGTCTTTTGTGTTTGAGCATTTCAAGAGACCTCCTCTTCCATCTTGATGGATTGACATCACCTAATGAAGTGTGGGAGAAGCTAGAAGAGCTTCTTGGAAAGATAGATGAGATGAGAGGACATCAAATCGAGAATGAGCTGATCTCCTTCAATCCCAGTAGCTTTGAATCATTGCAACTCTGCTTTTCCAAGTTAAGGCCCTTGTTTTGTAGTTGAAACAGTGTGGGATCGAAAAGAAGGAAGAGAAACTAGTTTTGTCCATACTTTCTAAGCTTGGTCCTGACTATTCAGTGTTTATTTCGACCTTCCATGCCACCAAGTTGACAGCTTGAGCCTGGAGTATTCCTAATCTTGCAGATTTCATGGAATCCCTCACACAGGAGCAAGATAAGTTGGTGATGATGGGAACCATCAAACCTTCCAAATACCAAGATTTGGTTGCTGGGTATTTAAAGGTGGATTCAAAAATCAAGAAAAAAGATAAAAATCCACCTGAGCAAAAGAGAGACAAGAACAAGTCTCAAGAGGAGCCCCAAGGTTCCAAGAAGAACTCCCAGAAGAAGAAGAACAAAGGAGAAATGAGCAAGTGCGCATACTGCATTAAGGGCTATCATCCTGAGAGCTCTTGTATGAAGAATAAAATTGCCGTGTTGACCCAACTCCTGGTGAAGAATAACATCTCCCTTCCTGATTGCTCAAAGAAGAGGGAAGGAGGATCAAATTCAGAGGACAAAGAGAGAGTACATGCCTTGGTTGCTGGCACATAAAGCTCACCTAGCTTCATCATAGACTCTGGAGCTTCCAGACATATGGTTTTGGCAAAAGAGACATTCTCCTCTCTTGACATGTCGAAAGGTCCACCAATAATTTTGAGAGATGACTCTCTCACTGACAGTTTGGGGAAGCGAAGGATTGATCTTGACCATGGTAAGTTCAATAATGCGTTGTATGTTCCAGGTCTTGCCTCTAATATCTTGTCACTGTATCAGATGACTCATACTAGGTCTCCAAAGAAGTTAATCTTCTCCCCTAATGATGTTGAAATCACCAATATTTTGAATGGTAAATTCATAGAAAAAGGTGTTGTAGATAACACTTCGAAGGTATACAAGTTTTCCCATTTTCTACCCTACTCAAACCCCTCTGCTCTTCTGATTCATGCTAATGAAGCAAGCAAGTTTTGGCATGAAATATTTGGCCATCTTAACTACAAGTATCTTTCTGATTTGAGTGAAAAAGATATGGTCATATGGTTCCCAAAAATCAAGTTTTCTAAGGGAGTTTGTCAAGGTTGTATCCTAGGAAAACACCCAGAGCACAAGTATGAGAAAGCTAGTCATGAGAGAACCTATGCACCTCTTGAGCTCATCCATAGTGACATTGCTGGTCCATTTCCTCATATGTCCATGAGTCAAGCCAAATATGCACTGACCTTCATAGATGACTTTTCCAGGTATTGTTGGGTTTACTTCCTAAAGCATAAGTCTGAAGTTTTTGACCTCTTCAAAGTCTTTAGAGCCTTGGTTGAAAACCAGTATGGGAGGAAACTCAAGATCCTCAGATCTGACAATGGTGGTGAGTATGTCAATTCTGATGTCATTCAGTAGTGTAAAGATGCAAGTATTCAGATGCAGCATTCAATCCCTTACACACTACAACAAAATGGTGTTGCTGAGAGAAAGAACAAATCACTAAAGGAGATGGTAACCTGCATGATGGAGGCTAAGACTTTGCCACCAAAGTTTTGGGCCGAGGCTATAAAATGTGCATCCTACATCCAAAATAGGGTGCCTCATAAGCATCTTGATGGTATGACTCCTTTCGAATCTTGGAATGGGCACAAGCCAGATGTGACCAATTTCAGGATTTTTGGCTCAAAGGCTTGGGCTAGAATTCCAACTGAAAAGAGGAAGGATTTACAGCCCCAAAGCCAAGGGTACCTATCTATTGTGTATTTTGAATATTCAAAAGGGTACAAGCTGATAAACTTGAGCACTAACAAGTCTTTCATTGAAAGAAGTGTTCATTTCCAAGAAGAGCCTTTAGTAGCAATTGAAGTTAGAGAGTCTTCTTCACCACCAGATCCATTTATTGTAAGTGGAGAGACTAATGAGTTTGTTGATTCTGATATGCCTCATAATGATGATTTGATTTCATATCCTAAAAATCCTACAAGACCAAAATGGGCAGCAAAGACCATTCATGTAGCTGGGGAACTAGCTGAAAATCCTAGTGACACTAGGAGGACTAGATCTCAATTTGAGAGTGCCCTTTGTGTGAAAGATCCTCTATTTGTTGAGAAGTGATACTTGATCGTTGAATGATATCCATAGACATATGAATATGAAGCACATGATACAAGATGGAAAACAGCCATGAAAGAAGAATTCAGCTCGCTCCAGAAGAACAACACTTGGAAACTGGTTGATCTTCCCCCAGGGAGGAAGCTAGTTCAATGTAAGTGGGTTTTCAAGACTAAGTTTGCTACTGATGGTTCACCTTTGAAATATAAGGAAATATTGGTAGCCAAGGGCTACTCACAAGTACATGGTATTGACTACAATGAAACCTTTGCACCAGTGGCAAAGATGGACTCCATAAGGCTAACTCTAGCCATTGCAGCTTCGAAGCAGTGGGAGGTACATCACATGGATGTGAAGTGTGCTTTCCTAAATGGAGATCTTAGTGAAGAGATTTACATGCAGCAAAATGAATGGTTTGTTTCTAGTCCATCTTTGGTGTGCAGGTTAAAGAAATCATTGTATGGGCTCAAGCAGTCCCCCAGGGCTTGGTATGCCAATATTGATGGATTTTTGCTATCACTGAGTTTTGTTCGATGCAAGTCTAATCCTAATGTCTATTTGAAGCTGATTCATGGTTCTTTGATGATTATTGTCTTGTATGTGGATGACCTATTGATTACAGGAAAATCAAAGAAAGAGATTGCCTCCTTAAAGGATGCAATGAACCATGCATTTTCTATGACAGATTTGGGATTGTTGAGCCAATTCTTGGGTCTTGAAATTGTTCAATCCCAACATGGAATCAAAGTACATCAGTACAAGTATGCTCTGGATTTGCTGAACAAGTTCAACATGAAAGATTGCAATCCAAGTAAGACTCCCTTCCTTTTAGGAGTTAAGATTGAAGAAGCAGTTAGTGTGGCTTCGAGATACATGAGATCCACTGGAGAGCAGCCAAAAGGATCATAAAGTTTGTTCAAGGAACAAGAACTCATGGGATCTTCTACAAAGACAAATATGATCTTGATTTGATTGGGTTTACTAACAATGATTGGGCAGGTGACAACACAGATCAAAAGTCTACATAAGGATATGTGTTCATGCTTGCAGAAGGACTAATCAGCTGGTCAAGCAAGAAGCAGAGTGCCATAGCACTCTCATGTATAGAAGCATAGTATAGAGGAGTTGTAAATGCAGCAACTAAATGTTTGTGGTTGCAGGGGGATACTTGGAGAATGTGGTTTCGAATCATAGTTTTCAACTATTATCTACTGTGATAATCAGAACACCATTCGAATCTACAATGATCTAGTTCAGAGACAACAAGCCAAGCACACTGAGATCCATATGCAGTACATTACACAGCTTGTGCATGATGGCACCATTGATCTACTCTTATGGGCATCTTCAGAACAAGTAGCAGACATCTTCACCAAAGTTTCTTGTGAAAAGACCTTCAGAAATCTCAAATCACTGCTGGGGATTGCTGATCATGCTGTGAAGCATGATTGATGAAAATATTTCCAAAAATTTTGTTTTTCCTGTCCATGTTTAAGGGAGGATTTGCCCACTGGGTTTTTGCCTCTTTCCTTGGTTGTATAGACAAGCATTATGTAAAGGGTGACTAAGCCTTTTTTCTAGGCCCTATAGTTTTCTAATATTTACTCATAAATTCAAGTATAAGGGGGGGTGTTAGAATAATCAACCCATAGTTACCTACCTTAGACATTAATTTTAATTATTTTTGTCTTATTACCTAGTTTCCTAGATTCCATTCTATGCTAGTTTCCTTCTACAAGTCCTAGAAGTCAACACATGCTAAAACTGAGTCATGGAGCACTTGGGAAACATCCTGGAAACCCAATTTAGCATGTCTTGTTTATTCCAGATCCTCCAAAGTGCATATCTACTTTTTTTGAAAAGCTGCCTTGTTTTATTCTGATTTAAGGCAAAAGGAAAAGCTAGACTAGGTGTAGTTGACTTGTTTTTTTCCCACATCCTCCTCCTTCATTTTCTCCAAATGAAAGCATGTATGAGTTTTCTTTCCATCCCTCTTTAGCTTTCCCACTTGACTTAGCAAATTCATGAGCATCTTCATATATTTGGAAACTGCTTTATGCACCTATGGGGGATTTGACTAGATTTAGTAAGCCTAATTTTTGACTATTTTGAATGACATCTTTATGCATTCGATTATCTCATGTAATGATATATTGCAGCATCCTATTACTTCACAAGGTTGGCTATTGTACACTTATTGAATATAGTTCAGTGTTATGCTCCAATTTCAATCTCTTTTGGTGTGAATTTTGCATGTTTGATTAGCAATTTTGTGAGTGTAATTGTTCTATCTCTTGGGTTCAATTTCCACACATCCCTCATATTTATAGATTTCCTGGAGTTAATCTTGTATGAATTTTCTCCACTCCCTTTTATGGGGTATTATTAATCATCACCAAGTTTCAACTTGTGAGGTGACTCATGTTCAGATATATTAACGAACGATTCCAATCACTGCTCTTCATGTGAGAGAGAGCCCATAAGTGATACAATTAGCACATACTCTTCATTTGAATCATCCTTATTTGATTTGTTGGTCCATCATCTTCAACAATATGAGCATGGTGTCTCCTTTTCCTAATGGGACAATCTCTTACAAAGTGTCCCTTTTCATCACAAGTGTAGCATCAAACATTTGAAGTGTCTCTCTTGGTCTTATTCAGTTTCTTATCCATATTATTGTTGTGATGGAAGGTTTCATTCTTCTCCTTCTTCTTGAAGTTCTTCTTGTTGTGAACTATGAGATCTTGATCTTCAGTTTCTCCCATCTTCTCTTCTCTTGTCACGAGTCGAGCTTCTTGTTGTAAAAATTCTTCTCAAAGTTTGCTGAAAGAGTTTAGACTCCTTCTTGCACAAATCCCTTGAATGAATGAGTCCCATGATATAGGGATACCATTCAATATAGTCATTACAATTTCTCCTTCTTCGACACTTTCTTCAACCTATTCAAGTTGTTCTTTGATTTGAGCAACCCTTGTGAACTAAGATTCTATAGTCTCAGAGTTCTATATCTTCACATTCTTCATCTAGTTCCTTAAAGTCATATTTTGGTTGATGTTCTTTCCTTCGAGCATCTTTTCCAAAGAATCATACACTTCCTTCGGTTTCCTGAATGTAAACACATGGGGGATGAGGTGATCCTTAATAGAACCTGTAATGATTCTCTTAGCCTTATCCATGCTTCTCTTATGAGAATCGTTAGCCTCATCTCCCTCTGGTTCTGGAACTTCTCCAGTGAGGAACTGATCTAATTCATTTTCTTCAAGGATCAGAGAGATTATGTACTTACATGCTCGAAAGCTATCAACCCCTCCAAGCTTGTCCTCAATTTGAGTATGGTGAGTCATATTTTCAAATGAGAACCTTAAATGGAAATAGAAAAATATTTAGTTCTTACCAATTTGAGGTGTCCGAACTGGTTCTGGAGCTGGCTGACCTAGGGTTTGTCAAAGAAACCTTAATTTTCCAAACTTGGAGTTTGTGAATTCTATTTGGATAGAAAGATGCGCCTCCTTGAGGAGAGTTGCTCAACTAGGTCCTTTTTTAAAAGCTAAGGTGGAAGGCCTCTGAAACTTGATTCCCTAGTTCCTCCTGGCACTAGTGACATGGTAAAAAATGAAATTTCTTCAATTCAAAAACCACCTCCATCAAAATATGCACCCCACTAAGGAGAGTTAACCTATCCCTCTTTTCTTGATGACCCATGGAGAGAACACCTTGAACTAGGAAGCCCTAGTTTCCACAGCTTCATAGTGCCTTCTTTAAGAAAGGCTCTGATACCATGTTAGTTTTTCTTTAGATCTGATTAGATTATCTAGGACCTTTCTGAAAGAATAGAAAGTACAACAATATGCATAAGATATAAAAGATATACGAGACGCAAATATTTTCACCGAGGAAACCATAAAGGAGACAACCCTGCAAACTTCCTCATAATAGTAAGATGTCAAAAGAAGTAATAAGAAGTATTCAACAACTATCTATCTCTCCTCCTCTATCTCTCTCGCTCTCTCTCATGCGGACTTGAGAGAGCGAGGTGTGTATAAATGAGGGAGAGGGCCTCCCTATTTATACCCTTTGAAGCCACTGACCAAAAATAAGACTAGGGCCGACGTTTCTACCCTAACAGGGCTGAATTCTCCTAGAGAGACTCCAAATACACATTACATGATGTTACACTGGGGGCTATTGCCCCGACTTACAACAAAGGTTGTACCTCAATTTCTATACACAAATAGTACATCCCACAAGGGGGTAAACACATCCCCAATGGGTGTACAACAACATACAATCATAATATACATCAGAATATCTTTTGAAGTTACAAATACATCAACACAATACATAAGTTGAATCATTAAATCAATAACAAGTACTCAAAGGAAACTCGACACATAGAGACTAGATTGTGTCAGTCACCATGTTAAGCAATTTATAACTATTTTTAGGCTACTTGGATGAATGAGAACTCTTTTCAGGTATGAGTTAAGTAATCTGACAATTTTGAAGGAAATCCATCACTCTTGTTAGGCTGAAACTTATACTACCTCTAGTTATACGAATTAAAATAATGAACTACGGGTTAATTAATAAGGTGCAGGTTGACAAGTTGAAGAAGGATTGAAAGGCTAGAGAGCCTAGAAATCAATATTGTAAATGCTATAAAAAAAGGAATGAAGGATATAAATATGTATACTAACCTGAGCGCTTACTTGAAAGTTCTGAGATCGAGAGAAAACACCAACTCTTTGATTGCTTGCTCCAAAAGCACAAAAGACTGAGAAAAAACCCAAAATATTTGATATCTTGCTACAAAAGACCGAAATGCATATCTGGAAAAAAAACCAAAATCGTATTTTGATTTCTTGGTGAAAAATCTTGAAATGTACATTTCGAAAAAAAACCCAAAATCATATTTTCATTTCTTGCTGCAAAAGCTTGAAATGTAGATCTGGAAAATGAAACCAAAATCATTTGAGTTATAATTAAAACCCAATTCGAAAATTAATATATATGAGGCGAATAAAATTTAAAAATGGGATTCAAGTAGAAAATTTCGATAAAATTACCAAGGACCTCGATTTCCATGATCAATGGTGGGCAATATGACACCCAGCAACTGCCATTTTCCCAAATCTGGGCGAATGAGAGGTAGCTTCCAATTTTCTTCGGCGATCAGAGGTCCAAATCAAATTTGGAAGGGGCTAAATGGTCTAATTTAGGGCAGACTTTATATATTTTATGGGGCTAATCTCCCATTTTTTTTAAATAAAAGAATAAAATGTGGCTTAAGCTTAGGAAACAAGGGTTTAGTAAAAAAATTGGCCAAAAATTAAAAGCTTTAAATTTCTCCCATGGGCTAAGATTAGCCCCTAAAATTTTCCCTGTGTGGGATACAATGAATTAATTGTTTGAATCCAAGAATGAGAACCGCAAGATGGAACTAAAGACAAGCCACATAATGCCAAAATGAGCAAGGATGAGGGTGTACCCTCCTACTTGACTCATGTGGCACAAGTCAAGGATGAGTTAGCATCTATGGGTGAGATTGTTCTTGATTTAGAATCGGTGAGGATATCGCTGAAGGGTTTCACCAAGAAGTGGGACATCTTTGTGAATTTCATTGTAGGTAGATAAAAGCTTCCTAATTGGTCCAGATTGTGTGAAAATTTTTCTCAAGAGGAGATCCGAGAGGGGTGTCAGGATAGTTGGGTCAGTGAAGACATGGAGAAGAATGCGGCACTTGTAATAAAAGCTAGCAAAAAAAGGGTAGTAAGGTCAATGAAGAAGTGGAGTAGAACGTGGCACTTGCAACAAAATCTAACAAAAAGAAGAAGGACATCAGTCAGGTTAGATGAGACATTATGCCTCTAAATGTCCCGAGAAGAAGAAAGGGAAGACATAGAGAGACATGGTAGCATCTGCAATGGTAGAAGGCTATGTAGCAAATTTTGAGAAAGAGTTTTCTCTTGTTTCTATTGATTCCAGTATAGGGAGCTTTGTTTTCTAGCATGTATGTGTTATTGACAGTGGATAAACTAGACATGTGACTGGAATCTATGATCCCTTCATATTGTCGCGAAGTTGGGACCATGACACTATATTCAAACAGATATTGATAGTGCACATATTACGATACAAGGAGTTGAAATAGTCAGGTTCCAACTAGACCTTAGTGAGGTCTTGGATATACAAGGAGTGATCTTTGTTCCTTGGATGAGAGTTAGAAAACTCTCAGTGTCATCCTTTGAGTATGAAGGTTATGGGATGATGGTGAGATTTGTTCATGTTTTCCTAACATAATTGGTACTACCATTATGTTAGGAAATCCCAGGGACAAGCTCTATATTTTGAGAGGGAATATTATACATCTAGGAGAAGGTGGGTGGCTGTCAAAGTGGGTGGCTATCAAATTTAGAGGATGAGGTGAGTGTTGCATATGATGTGCATGTTTCTATTGAGGAGAGTGATTCTCTCCAGAGTATTGACAGAAGAATCATCCAGTCTAGTGATGGTGATGATGAGCAGGTAGATGAAGCTCAGGTCAAGTCTTAGGCTTCATATTTTTAGTATGGTGTTGAACACTTGTATCTGACAGATATTCCAAAGCAGGAGGGAGTTGTTTCAAGAGTCAGAGATGGGGGTGTTGTGGACCTTCCTTATTAGGAGTGAGTGTTGGAAAATGATAACTCTGAAGTTCCTTTCTCATATTTTTGGTGTGAGTGTTATGAGAAGGATTTTTAAAGGACTTGTCCTTTGTATTTATGTAAAAAAGTGTCGTTTATATAAATAAAGTGATTTTTGTCTTGTACTTTATAAAGTGGGTCACCTTAAGTAATGTATTTAATAATTAATGTATTTAATTATTTAAAGTGAGTTTTAATGATGACCCTTGATCTTGAAATTAATTCTCAACCCTAGATTAGGGTAGTTAGGGTAAGCAGTTACAAATTTGAAGTATAAGACAAAGTGAAAGGACATTGAAGACACACACAATCAGAGAGGAAGAAGAAGGAAAGAGAAGGATAAAGAAGAGATACCCTAGCAAAGGTGGAACCAATTCCAAGAGAACAACAACAACACAATTCCCTAGGTAGCTCGCAGAGACTGTACAATAGTACCCAGTGCATTATTTTTATTCAGACGTGTGGGAACGAATCCCAAGAAAGTGACAGTAGCATTTATTACAAATTTCACTAGTCATACAACATTTATTGCATACACGTGTGTGCATGAATTTCGAGGATGAAAATACACCAAAAAGTATAGTTTCGTACAACACATGTGGACAACGACATAGTCGCTAGTTGGCACAATTTTCAAGGTAGAGTGTTGGTGAAATCAATGTTTGGAATTTTGTCATTGAGGGTTGTAAGAAAAATTTAGTGTATTGAAGTATTCTTCTTTAATGAGAAATTCTCTTCTTTAGGGTTTTCCCCAATCTGGGGTTTTTCCCAGTCTTTTGACCAAAAATTTATGTGTTTCATGTGTTTGATTGATACTTCAATTTTCAAGAAGATCTTGAAGTGGTGGTTTTAATTTTTAAATTTGGGAGTAAATTTTAATTAAAACACTACATGTTTAAGTATTTGACATAATGTGTGAATGAGAAGTTTTCATATTAATGTCAATTTTTTATTCACCTTCGGCTAGAGGCCTCATGATTACTTCATCAATTCCAAGGTATTCAAGCTTGCATTTTTGGACTCTATTCATTGCTTAAATCATGCTTGGCTATTCAATGCAATCGTCTACTAATAAAATATTTGTGCATCGATGTCCAAGGAAGATATGAGAGGGAACTCATAGAGTTATCCTCAATATCTTTGGCCTTCATCACATCTTATTTGAGTTGTGTTAATGTCTTCTAAGGAAACTATGAGGAGGAACTCACAATTCTCCAGCCGAGGAAGTGGGGAGGATATACATCCAAAAAGTGACCACATATTAGTAAGAACCAATGTCATAATATTTATATAATTATCAAAATGATATAGTTATAAGAGAATATATATATATATATATATGGAGAAATTCATAAAAAAGGAAAACAATGAATGAAAGAATTGTATTATCAAGGATTTGAACATTACCCTCTATGTGAACTAGATAGATGGTTTCCTTGATATTTCCCACTATCACACAAGGAACATGGTTTCCCATTCTTTATTACGTTTGTAATGAGCAAGAAAAACCACAATGAAGAAAAACCAGAAGATGCTAGGAAGGAACATATGAGTGGCTTGTTATATAAAATGTAAAATAAGTGATCTTTATAAAAAAAATTAGAGATGTGCAGGAATAGTGTAGAACCAATCAAACATGCCTACTTATACCCATATAAATCATAATTATATCCATATAGAGCACTTTTGTTTAGGTATTAACTAAAAATAGCTATCAGTGGGCGTAGTTCCTACATAGAATGGCCTAACACCCCATACATATCATTTGTGTAGGAATAATGCATTGTATTGATCTATATGCATCCTAGTGCAGGGAAATCCATTCCCAAGACCTATTTTTAGGGGGATAATGAAGTTGTAATATTAGAAACAAAATATGGAGGAATCAAAAGTCATCCAACAAACTATGATTGTATGCAAGAGATATGCAAAATTCTAGAAACATTGAGACAATCCTTTCAGGGTGATTTTTTGCTACATGAAATACGTTCCTGATTAATGTACATAATAGATGAATTGATGAAAATATACAAAAGATAGATAATCACATTGTAAGAGAAAGAAAACTTAATTCTTTGAAATGTGTGCAAGAAATACCATGCATAGTAGTCATCCTTATTCCAAAATTTTTTGAGGTTATGATATTAGCTCCAACTTTTTGTGCCCAATATTGATGTTAGTTGGGGTATCCACATTATGTATTAGGTTGAGAAGTGGGATCCCATTTGACTGAAGATACCTTTGGGAGTCCAACGAACTAAGAGGAATCATATGTTGAGCGTGACACTCTTGAAGGGTGCTCAGATCATTGGGTCTCTCCACATGATGATTCAGATCACTATTTTTACATGCTTGCTTTTGTGGTGGAGGTTTTTCATTACCATTGAATCCCTCCAGTAACTTTGCACTAGATTTAAAAAGCTATCATTCACTCATTTCTAACGGGGGAGGTGGTTTCAGTTTGGATTTGTATACAAGTGTTGAAACAAAATGATAACATGAACATTGAAGACACTTGTGAACATTTGGTAGACCACATTTATCTTGTCAAATTTTGATAAATCACGCCTGTCAACATTTTAAAATGGTTTTAAATTAAGTTAGTGTCTAAATGTCAGTTAACTATGCAGAGAGATACAAGCTTTGGTGAATTCTCATGATAATGTGAAAGAAAAAAATATTGAGAATGCACAATAAGAAATACTAATATTGAAATTGTCCACTTTTGTGTTAAAAATTTTTCTTAAAAGAAAAAGCAATCACTTTACTAACAATATCTGTTGCATTGGAAGTTTTGGTAATCCAACACTTTGGATATATTTCTAAATTTTTAGCTACTTTTATGTGAATAGAAATGACAATGACATTGTACTAGCCAATACTCTTCTTTAGTCAAAGGAAGAAATTGATTATTATTCTTTTATAAAAAACTCTTATTGAATCTTCTTTACACTTAGGAAAAAAGAAACGTATAACTAGTAAATCAATAGAGTCATGATATATAAGGAGGTGGGATTTATTTCTTAAACTGACAATTTATTCCAAAATTTAGTGGATATCCCTTGCAAAACGAAAGTTATGTTTTTCCAATTCTATTGATCTGCTTTAGTTTAAAATAATAATACCAAAAAAATGCAATTAGAGAGTTCATCCTGAGGATCAATATTGCATATTTGTTCAAAACAAAGTTGGAAAACTTATTCGCAGTAAATTTGGATTGTACTACATTATTTGTATCGAGTGAGGCTCCTACGTGCATTGCAATTGCATTAGACATGATCACCTATCTAACAAGTGTGTGTTTGGACAAAGAGGTTGCATTTGCTAATAAAAACATGTGAACTGTTATTAGATTTATAGTTCTTAACTCCAAAACAAACATTAGAGATCAAAGCAAGGACTAGTTGTTATGCAACTCTCTGTTGTCATCAAGTATTGAGCGGAGCATTCTTTTTAGAAAAAATATTGTGAGATTGTGGTAGATAGACAGTAAAAAATTCAATCGCAGTTTTGAAGACAATAATTATAACATTGTAGCAAGGAGGACCACGAAGTAGTTACTGGAATAGATGCTAGATTAAGATAATTTTGTAGCAAAAGGACCCTCTTATTTACTAATAAACAAGGAAAAAGTTTAAGCATCAGCATATGTATAATATGACAAGTTTTATGCATGGTGAAATAATTTTGTTTAAGGTTTTTCCTAGTTACAAATCTATCCATTTCATCAAAAGTTTGGTCAAAGTTCCAGATCGATGATATCTCCAACTTTTTATATCACCATATTATAACAATTGGAAGAAAATTTGATACAAGATTAAATGGCTCTAAATCTCATCATCAAGTTAGCATGAGCATTTTTCAATGGAAAAATCAGAACCATACACAAGGGATTTGAATATTTCATGATTTTTTCAAGACAAAAGAATACTTAACATGATTTTTTAAGCTTGAGTGAGGTTCCAAACCACTCAAGGTTTTTTATATCCCAACCACCATATTCCACTGGTAAGGATAAGGTCTTCCAGTCAACCAAATGCATTTTGGACCGGCCCTCAAAACTACCCCACAGAAAGGAGAAGATACATTGTCTCAAATGATTCAAAATAGACTTAGGTATCCTTGCAAGTGCAAACCAATGTACAGGCATACCTATAAATACAACTTTTATAATAGTGAGTCTACCTCCCAAGGTCAGAAGTCTATAGGACCAAAGACTGATTTTTTTCCAAACCTTTTGAATAACCATCTCCAGTCCTTAGTTCCATAGTGTGTAGGTCTTAAATGAAGCCCAGATACTTGAATCCTTCATCAATGTGGAACATCTTGTAAGGTAAGAGAGCAGAGATGTTGTCCATCATCAACTGATCAGTGTTCACGATAGACATGTTGAAACTCCAGAGAGTGAAAAGAGGTTTTGAGGGAAGTTATTTTTTCACACCGGCCATCTAATTCCAGGACTGACAAGGATTCTTTGTTGTTTTCCCAATTGATAATAATAGAGGAGTTTCCATAAATGAAAAGTGAAGGAATGGCAATTTCTGCAGCCAAAAAAAGCAAATTCCAAAGTGCAAGCAGCTTTGCTCTTGTGTTTGTGTTGGCTTCGTGGCCCAGCTTCAAGCAGAAGGAGTGTAAGTTAATGATAGCCAAAACAATGCCTGCACCACCAACAGAGTTCTATGAGGCTCCATTGAAGAATCCATGAGGGTAGTGGAGGACGGGAGGCGTACCAACCAGTCTCATTTTTTATCTTTTTCGGATAAATGGAAATGAAGATAACATATCTGAAATCCTGTGACACGTAGGAACAAACCCCATCCTTTTGTATTCAAAGAGAGTACGACTGCGGGATATCCAAATGTTCCAAAGGATAAAAAGAGGTAGATGAGAGGAGGAAGAAATATTCCTATACTAGGCCTCGATATTTTCCAGGATTGAAGTATTCGATCATAAGATATCCAAATTGCGTCAACGCTTAAGTTGTTTTAACAAACTTTTCACAAAGGAACACGATAAGAATAAATGGATGATGGTCTCCTCTTCATTTAAACAAAAACAACAGTGGCTTGGTCCTGACCATCCTTTCCTCCAGAGAGTGTCCCAGGTGTTGATACAATTCTTCAGAAGAAGCCACAAAAAACATTTAATTTTTAAAGCAATATTGAATTCCCATATTTTCAGTAGAGCTTTGTTATTGGAGAGTGAAACATGAGCATATACAATAAAGTCATAGGACAATGACGCTGAAACATCACCATTTTTGTGGTTGTGCATCCATCGCAGAGAGTCGAGAGTCTTTGAGAGTGATCCCATCGTGTGAAAGACCAGAGATGTACTCATCCCATTCCTTCTTCCACCTGCCACCCAGATTCAATCCATCGGAGGATAGACAATAAGAGAGCCTTGGGGCAGCCTAGTTTACAAAAAAAGCATCTCTCAGAGTGTGTATTCCAACATCTTCGAGGAATAGTTTAAGGTCCTTAGATAGTAGAAAGGAGGAGTTGAGTCCCACAATTGGGTCCACTCCCAGCCTGATATGATGACCATTAACCACTTTCCAACCAAGTTCTATGCTAATCCAGGAGAGAGAACAAACAAACCCGTTCCATAAGTAAGAGGTCCCAGGAATAGAGTAGTAGTGTTTGCGCATCCAATCATCCAAAGTCATGTTTTTGAGATATTTAGCTTTGTTAATTTGGTTCTAGATACCAGTTCTGTTGATAACCGTCCAAAATTTTTTAAGCTTGAGTGAGGTTCCAAACCACTCAAGGTTTTTTATATCCCAATCGCCATATTCCACTGGTAAGGATAAGGTCTTCCAGTCAACCAAATGCATTTTGGACCGGCCCTCAAAACTTCCCCACGGAAAGGAGAAGATACATTGTCTCAAATGATTCAAAATAGACTTAGGTATCCTTGCAAGTGCAAACCAATGTACAGGCATACCTATAAATACAACTTTTATAATAGTGAGTCTACCTCCCAAGGTCAAAATTCTATAGGACCAAAGACTGATTTTTTTCCACACCTTTTGACTAACCATCTCCAGTCCTTAGTTCCATAGTTTGTAGGTTTTAAATGAAAGCCCAGATACTTGAATCCTTCATCAATGTGGAACATCTTGTAAGGTAAGAGAGCAGAGATGTTGTCCATCATCAACTCATCAGTCTCATTGAAGAGAAAGGAGGATTTCTTCAAACTGATACACATACCAGAGGCCCGATAAAAGAGTTTCAATGAGTCATAATAATCTTGCCATTCACATAAATACCCAATACCGAAAAGAATAACGTCATCAACAAAGAGCAGATGTGTGACTGCTAGATGAGAATTGATCCTCAACCCTTTTATTTTCCCGAATATGTGTGTGTCCTTAATAATGAGGCTGAGGCCTTCAATCACCAGGAGGAATAGGAGAGGTGAGAGGGGGCATCCCTGTCGAATGCCTCTAGAAGCATAGAAGAAACTGGTAGGAGTTCCATTAATAAGGGCTGAAAAGTTTGTGGAAGCTAAGAAGCCCATGATCTAGTTCACTCCAGTGAGGGGGACACCAATTTGCAGCAGGATTAGTCTCACAAAATTCTAGTTGACTCTATCAAAGACTTTAATAAGGTCAAGCTTGAGAACAAGCGCTGCAAGTTTTTTGGATTTGATGGTATGGAGAATATCTTATGTGATCCCCACTGGATCCAGAATACTTCTATTTTTTAGAAACCCAAACTGTTCATAAGAGAGAGAACTATCCAGGAAGGACTTAAAATGAGTGGCAACAATCTTAGAAATGAGTTTATAAACCAGGTTGCAGAGGGGTATGGGTCTAAAGTCAACAAAGGAGGAGGGATTTTCAACCTTGGGAATAAGAGTGATGAAAGTAGAGTTTAGGGGAGAGTGAACCCTGCCCTCTCTTCTGGAAAGTTCCACAACATCAAGAATATCCTTATCCATCATGTCAAAGTACCAAAGAAAAAATTCAACTGGCCACCCATCAGGTCCAGGATTTTTGTCCTTTTTAAAGCTTTTGAGAGCTCCTTCGACTTCTACAATGGTAACTTCTGAAGTAAATATATGAGCTTCCTATTTGGTAATAAAGGAGGGGAACAATTTGATGACCTTCAATTGAACTCCTATATTAGTACAATCATCATTTTTGAACATAGTAGAAAAGTGATGAATACCCAAGGATTTAATTTGGATTTCCTCCTCAAGTAGATTACCCTCATCATCATGTAAGGCCCAAATGGCATTGAAATTCCTGTGGGCATATGCAAAACTATGGAAGAACTTGGTATTGGCATCCCCTAACTCCATCCAGTGAACTCTGCTTTTAAGTTTCCAGGTGAGGGCCTCATGTATAAGAAGCTTTTCTTTTTCACTTTTGAGAGCTATGAGAAGGGTTAGCTCAGCTTTGGAAAGGATACCCGAGGGGGAAGCCTCCAATAAGTCAAGTATTTCCTTATCAACATCCAGTAACAGCTTGGATCGAATATTTTTTTGAGTTTTCTCCCATGACTTAACCTTTCCCTTAAGTCTTTTGAGCTTGAAAACCAACCTGGACATGTCATCCAAATCCCCCGAGGGAATATCTTCATGCCAGTTGGCCATGACAACCCTGTTAAAAGACTCCTCAAGAAGCTAAGCCCGATAAAATTTAAAGGGATAGGAGTGTGTAAGGGGTAGAGAACTCCACTCAAGACAGATCTCATGCTTATGGCCAATCTTGCACAGACATCCACTTTCAACCACTACACCGGCCCCGTCCAACGTGAAATGAATGACCATAATGAAATCTTAACAAATAAAGTCATGCAAAATTGAAAATTAAAAGAGAAGGAATCAACCACGTGCATTAATAACTTAGAGGATGACCTTTTCTATAGCTAAATGGGCTTAATTAAACACCTTCAACACAATTAAATAAAATAAATTTGCAATCAACATTTTTTATTTGTGTGTTTATCATGACTTTTGAATGCATTAATAACTCGGAGGATGACCTTTTCTAAAGCTAAATGGCCTTAATTAAACACCTTTACCATAATTAAATAAACTAAATTTGCAATCAACATTTTGGATTTGTGTGCTTATCATGACTTTTGAATGCATTATTGAAAAAAAGTAGTGAAACACTTCATGAAAACAACCCTTAGAAATGGGCGCAACGAAAAAATGTATTAATGAAACACTTGACACAAACCCTTAACATATAAAAAACTTGATAACTACTCATTCTGGCAAACAAAAATACAACCCTAAATTAATGGGTCACTGTCATTAATTTTGACATCATTTCAAAATATTTCTTACTAAACTTGTTACTACTTTGTATAAAATCCCATGGAAGATAATTCCCTCATGCTACTTAGCATGTAGTGATGTATAACCATTGTAGTCCAATACGGTTGAAAGTTTACACCTATAATAAGGTGTAGGATTTGGAGCTTAGTTAATGGGGACTAACATGGGTGGTTAAAGTGGACTAATGATATTTGCTTCACTTAGAGTTACCTTTTGCTGGGTTGATTGAACTTCACAAGAATTTGTTTCATGTGTTTTAAGTGGATAAGTTAAGTGTCATCCTTGAAAAATTTGGTATATAAGATTTTTTAAAGATAATTGCTTAGTCAAGAAATTGTCTTCATAAGTCTATGGGTGAAATTTCTTTTATTGAATGAAGCATTCAAATAAATAAAAAAGCACTTGAAAACAAGAATTAGTATCGCTATGAAAGAAAACTAGATTACATATGAAAGTCATTTCTTCTTGGAAAATATTAAGCATCAAGTAGACTTTCAATTTGAAAACCAAGATGTGATAGGTAAGATAGATTTGACTAAGAAATATCTAATGTTTCAAATAGAAAACTCTTCATATCAATGCTTGAGGTAGAAAATCGTGACATGGTTTGTTCATTCTTTTCCTTCCTCACAAATCACAAGTAGTAAGTTGTGGATGACAAGACATTATCTATCTAGTACTCCAATCATGGTACACTTCCTTTACCCTTATTTATATGAATACACTGACAGACAACAAATTTTACTTATTAAAATTCGACGACCCAACCATTGTTGAAATTAACCATCAAATGTAATATACCAAACATATTTACATTTATTAATAAATTATTAATTATCAGATTAAGTTATTAATTATTATTTTTAATATACCAAACGTATATTACATCAAATGTATTGAAACCACATATTTTGATCACTCATATGCATTCAACAACCTCAAAATTCCTTAATATACCCAAATTATGCAATATATAGATATGCTTATTTTCACCAAATAGGGGTCATATTTATGTTAAAATTTATCAATTTTGACCTCCATTTTTTTGTCTGACAAAAAAGATGTAAATAAGATGTAAACATTGGCTCATTATTCTACTCCCTATTTATATATAAAAGATCATCTATATTGATGGCTATATGAAGAATATTTATGAATTCATCATGGATGGATGGTCATAGTATCAAACAAGTGGCCAAGGTTAATGGCTTCATATCACACTTCTCCTATATTTTATGATCTATCTTAACTTTAAATTTATCAAATGTTAAGAGATCAAATTCTTCGAAAATTAAAATTTTCTTAAACATATGTAATTTTAAAAATATTTTATCTTGAAATATCTAATCCCTAATAGATATGTGATTGTTATGAATATTGGTTAATATATACCAACACATTGATATTATAAATTTATTATTATTATTGTCTTGAAAAAACATTTTAATTAACATATGCTATACCAACATATGCATATACATGACACATAAAAAAATCCACTTTAAAAAATAATTAAATTTATTTTCATAATGTCTTAACAAAAAAACATTATTGTTATTATTTTTATTAAGTAATGTTTTTTCCTATATTGACTCATCCTCTCATTGAGGATAACATCATATCATAACTTTCACTTCGAACATACAAACCATACGATTTAGCACATATCCTAGAATTTCTTGCATGTTCGTCCTAATCTTTTAGTAATAATTTAATATGGTTTTGTGTATTTCATATAGTATATGGATTGTGTATGAGTGGACCTAATGGTTAAGAATATGTGTTTCCTCTTAGGAGGTCACAGGTTCAAATCCAGAGGGGGTAGTGTATGTATACCTCTGTAGACTTTAGCAGTTAAATCGTTGCGTAGAGAGGGGTCCCTTGTCCCACAAACAATGGGGTCTTATACACCAATTTGGTGTCTCGCTTGGTAGTGACCTTAAAAATAGATTATTATTATTATGTATCAAATTTATATGGTTAACATGATTAGTAAATAAGTCTAAATCTCTTTATGGGTGTCTAAAGAGTTAGTGGTGTTTCCACTAACACAATGGTTGATAAATAGATTGAAGAATATACATATTTGTTTAACTTTATTTTACTCTTTTGTAAGACACATTATATAAACAATTACTAATAATAAATTAGAGAATTAATAAAAGATATATTGTGTTTGATATTGAAAATAGATAAAATTCTTAAGAAGAGGTATTGAAAGGTAATGTTCTCGCAACCTAATTCTTTTAGGAATATGTTGAACTCAACTAAAGATATTATAAGTCCAAAGCCTCATAACCATGTTTATGCCAACCTTTGTTCAACCAGAAAGATATGTTGGTGAAATTATTACTTAAGCAAATAAGGTTGAAAGAACATTTGTTGATATAGTTTATAATTGAAAGAAAATAACTTTGGTATAGCATTTTTACATTTCTAAGCATCACACATATGTGGAGACTCCAAGGTTATTATAATATATTTTTTTTTCATAAAATAAAGAATGGAATGAAAATTTAAAAAATACAAATAATATTAATTAAGATGATGGTTTGAAATTAAAGATTTCTTAGAAGTCTATAATTCAACATCATAAATAATAACTTTCATCAGAAGTAATTTTATCGACCTATGCAAAATTGATGAAGAATATTAATTTGTGATATATATACTCATTTAATATCATAGTCTAAATGTTCAACAAATTGGTTATTTTCGACCATTCGAAATAACTGAAAGGGAAACCGAGTTTTTTTACCTAAAATCCAATAATAATATTTTTTGATGAATTGAATTGTAGATATCAATCATTAAAAGTGCAACACTTGTCACTGAGTGCAATAAGGTTATTTGAGGATGTTGAATCTATTTTTACATTAAAAACGACAATTTCAACGATCTAAAATTACAATTTCAACAAAGATTTTATTATTGGATTACCTCTATTAATTACTCCTCAAGTATAAATATGAACGCATAATTTGAATATTATCCCTTAAGATGAACCATGTTTGTAAATAATAATTTTATTAGTTGGCTTGTGGTTACTACAATATTGCTTTAGAGTGGATAATAAGGGAGGCTAATATTAAATAGGATTGAAGTTAAGTGGATAATAACATTTCTAAGTATGATAGCTACACAAAATAGTCATTGCATAGAGAGTAGAGAGGTG
>LPNX010715069.1:0-276196 GCA_001517045.1 Pseudotsuga menziesii | reverse complement strand
TCTTAAACTTAGATATATCAAGCACCCAAAGGGATATATATATATCTTAAACTTAGATATATTAAGCATGGAGAGGGATCAAGTATCTTGAGTTGTAAATTTTATCTTAAAGTGTTAAAAAATCAAGATAAAAAAAATTACACCTTAAGAAATTGGATCCCTATGAATGCTTGATAAATCTAGGTTTAAGATGGATTTATGTTGACTATGGTTAGATATATGTTAGTATATATAAATATTTTTATGCGTTTCTTTGTTATGTATAAAGTATATATTTAAAGCATTCTAATTAAGTTCACTTAGATGTAGTTTATATTTTTTTCACATGAAAATATGCCGACACCTCTTATTCCTAAGAGTCAAGATATGACCACATAGATATAGTTTATATTTAGAGATGATTTTAATTATATTATTTCATCACATTTAGAGTCAACTTTAATTAAGTGAGATAATTAATTATTTACTTTTTAAAAATAAATAATTAATAAAACAATTTAATTATTATCTTTAAAGATTTAACTAAGATGTGGTTCTAAATGTTCCTGATTTTTTTTCACTTGACTATCCCAACAAAAACATATTTTATTGTGAAAATGGGAAATAAAAAATAAATCAACTTAAAGGTTAGAAACATTGAAAACTATACATGAACATAAAAACATAAGTTCTCCTTACTTTGGTAATCTTCTTATATGAAGCAATAAACAATATATAGGTTTATTTGGAAGCCCTACTTGTTCTTGACCATGTGGATGACATCTTAAGGGGAGTTTCCACTTACTCCCAAATCCCTCTTCTTTATACATGGTTTATGGTTACAATCTTAATATATATTTTTCTTTTAAATTATAATTTTTTGTAAATTAATTAAAACCTCTCAACTCTTACTAACTAAAAAATTATTGATATCTAAGTGACTTACTAACTCAAAAACTACTGATATATATAGCTTACCAATTAAGTTACTAAAAAAAATGGTTAGAATCTCCTCTCATTTTGATGCATTAAAGATAAAATTTGACGAGTAAATGTCCGTCATAGATCAATTTACTCATCAAATACAGCCAAGATTTTATGGAGACCGTCAAAAGACCGTCAAAATCTGACTTAAAATACATAAAACATTTCAAATTTTGATTGTTACCAACAATTTTGACGGGTGTCCGTCATTTGAAATTCCTACATGCATTCATTCTCTCTTCATTGTAATTATCCAAAAAAACAAAGAGTGACAAGGCGGAATGTAGCTACATCCATCTAGATTCGAAATAAAAGAGAAGGCCACGAGGCAACAGTGGACGAAGACCAAAGAATCAGACCAAATGACGTGGCATTTCCAGCTGTCAGGTTATGATTGATAGACCTGTCATGATTGCCTTTTTCCCTGTCCTCCCTGTCCACGTGTCAGGAAAAACATTAAACTGTAATAAAAAACAATGGGACCACGATTACACCGAATGAACCGTCGACACGTATGTCGGCGTTCCCACTAGATGAGCTTTTGTCTTCGATGTCTGTTTTGAATTTTCCTAAAGTTGTTGCAGCGTGTCTACGTGTCAGACGAGAGTTCCTTGTCACCAGAAAAACGGGACGCGTGCAACGTGTCGGACAAGAGTTTCTTGTCACGAGGAAATCGGGACGCGTGGATATCCAACGCATGATTGAGAGACTTTGAGACGCATGAAAATGCTCTACTCCTACGCCTGTGCACTATCGAAACGCGTTATGCCCCTTCTTTTTATTCGGAAATTAAGAGATACTTTCTCTACTAGATCGCCAGCTAAGCTGTCAACTCGATCCCGCGTCGTTTGACGTTAATGGCACTAACGTGAATCTTCAACGAAAAAGATGAATAAAGATCTTAAATAAAAAAATCAAACTCGGTTATATAGCTTGCTGATTACATATCTTCTTCACATGTAGATTCTCAGAATGATGCTTGAAAGTGCTTGGAGCACATTGGTGGTGCCCTAGAGTGAATTCATAGAATGATGGCCCTTGCTTGACCTTGCCCGGAGCCCAATGATGGCTATTGCTTGAGCGCTTTCAAAGAGCAATGGTGGCACCTAGAACGAGTTTGTAGTACAATGTTGGTCCTCACTTGAGTTTGTATAACGTGAAGATTGGGGTTATAGACCATCGTTGTAAGAAATCATCATTATGCTTTGAGTACGTTCAAGTAGGTCTCCCAAATCTACAAGTATGTATGGTAAGACTTGCCAAGTAATTGCTCATTTTGATAATTGGGATGAGAGTGGCATGTACTAGTTCTTGGTCATCATCATTGTGCTTCGAGTGTGCTCAAGCATGTCTTCCATGCCTTTGAGATCTATATGTGGGTAGGGTAAGACTCACTAGATAATTGTTCGTCCTAATCACTTGCAGAATGTACTCTCTAGATAATATTGTGTTTTGACAAAAATATAAGACCTAGTCAAGCCACTGACTATTATTAGTTTCATAATCGTTTCAAAATATTTCTTGATAAACTTGCACTACAATGTATAAATACCAAACTGATATAATTTTCTCATGCTAACTATCATGCACCAATACATAACCTTTCGAATTCAATACTATATAAACTTTACATCTACAACTTGAGCTATACAAGTTGGACTGTGGTAAATGGGGTCTTCTTTGGGTGGTTAAAGCAGAGTTATGATATCCACCGCAACTAGGGTCAACTCCCATTAATGACATGATTTCCCCTTGTTGGGCCAAGAAATTGACTTCATAAGTGCACCGAGTAAAATTCTTGTCAATAATAGAAGCATTTCAAAAAAAGTTAAAAAAACTAGCTTCAAACAAGTGGTTGGGGTCAATGCCCTCATATCCCATTTCTCCCATATTCTCAACTGCGAATCTATAAAGCATTGAGAGGGGTTGAATCTCCAGTGGCACAAACTTTTCTTCAAGTTTTTGCATCCTAGAAAAGTTTGAACTTTGAGGGATTCATTCCCTCTTTATCTACATATAGACACACATCTACATATATGTATATTATTGCTAATAATATGATGACCATATATATGTTGCTATCTTTCTTGATAAACTTCTAATAGAATGTATAAATATCAAAGGTAGATAATTTTCTCATGCTAACTATCATGCACCAATATATAACCATTCAAATCCAATACCATGTAAATTTTACATCTACAACAAGCTATATAAGTTGGACTTTGGTGAATGGGGTCTTCTTTGGATGGTTAAAACAAAATTATGATATCCATCCCAACCAATGTCAACTCACATTAATGACATGATTTCCCCTCACCTTAATGACATGCTTTCCCCTTGTTGGGCCAATAAATTATCTTCATAAGTGCAGAGAGTAAAATTCTCATCAATATTCAAAGCATTTAAAAAAAAAAACTTGTTGTAGCTTCAAACAAGTGGTTGGTGTCAATGCCTTCATATCCCACTTCTCCCATATTCTCAACTACGAATCTATCAAGCACTGTGAGGGGTTAAATCTCTGGTGACACAACCTTTTCTTCAAGTTTTTTGCATTCGAAGGAAGATTTTCACTTTGAGGGATTTAATCCCTCTTTATGTACACACACCTCTATATCTATATATATATATTATTGCTAATAATATGATGGCCATATATATTTGTTTTGTTTTTTTAAATTAATTATATATATATATATATATATATATGCCACATTAGTGACTACAAATAAAGGAGACACATCTCCCTTCCATTGCCTTGTAGAATGCACCTCTACAACAACAACAACAACAACATTTTTAGTTGACATACCACATCAAGTTACAAATATACATGAAACATTTTCCAATATTGTGTGTCTTGATGTACATGGCCCAATTCATTTATTGTGGAAAGAAGGTCCTTTAGAGCTACAAGAACAAGATGGTTTAATTATTCTTGACTCAATGCCATGTTGTTGCTGTGTTCATAAGTACTCTAGGGAAATATGTTGACTCGAAAGATATCATTGTTGTTACTAGGGGTCTTTGATGATAAGTATGATGATATTCTTGATGTTTTCTCTAGTCCGTGTGGAGGAGCCAATCTTGATTAGGGAGACATTGTTGCTAGCGCATATTGTTGTAGGAAGACTTCGAAAAAGTAGTCCTAACTCCCACATTAATTACCAAATCGTCCCTACAATAGAGGGTGTTTCCTCCACATTTTTACACACATCATTAGTGTCACGATGTCATATGTGAGAAACATAAAATGAATGATTTTAATGGGATTAAATCAATATATTTTGGGGTAATGTCTATCCTATTGCAAGAAATGAGAAGCTTGTCCAACTACTTTTACAACGTCTGCTCCTTGCAGGAATTAAAAATACCAAGGAATTAAAGCTAGGATCTTGTGTAATGACAAGCCCGAGTACATAAAATGGAGACCAAGTATGCAAAGAACAAAGGGAAAAAGTAAGCAAGTGAAAAGTCTTTATGGTCTAGTTGTTGGTTCTTAAGCTTTTGGTGATAGCACACAAGTATAAAGTAGGAAGCCAAAACCAATAAGGGAGTATGTATAGATGCACTAAGCAAAGAGAGACTTGCTTAAAGGACATGAGATCTTTAAAGTAGGTGCTAGGAAGGAAAAAAACCTTGAAAGGTAGTAGGTTGTATGCATTCTCTATCAACTGCAGAGTTAATGATATACTTGGAGTTTTATTCCCTAACAAGATTTCTCTAGTGACAAACACTTTATGTGCCATGTAGTGGCATTTCGTAAATCTTGTGTATATATTGTTTTTTTTTTATCTTGGATTTTTGTTAAATTATAATACTCCCCTACACACAAACAAACATAATGGGTAAAGAAATCCATTAAATTGCAATTCAAAGTGAGTGCCTTTGGAAGATTTGAAATATTCCACTGTGTTTCAAATGAATTAGTATCAAAGATTTGTTTTGTTTTGATTCCTAAGCAAAAAAATAATGGTGAATAAAGTTTTGGCTACACTATGAATATGGACCCATTGTTCATTTGAATACCATTTAATAGAGCTCCAAGTAGTAACATGGAAAAGGAATGACAGGTAGACCCTGTTGAAGCTAAGGTTAGTAAATTGGAATCTTATGTGGATAACAATGTGAAATTATATAGTCCATAACTTAGAATTACTGAGAAAAATGATAAAGAAATTCGTAATTCTACACAAAGAGAGAAACATAGGTTGTCCAACCTGGCTTGAGCACTGTAAAATCTACCCTGGATGTGATGAATCCCAAGCCTCCAAGAACCCATTCAAGGTCAAATCCAAGGTGGATATCAAACCATATGATGGTCAATTAAAAACATATTATGGTCAGTTAGGCCCCAAGAAGCTAAGCAATTGTTTAAGAAAACTTGAAGTTTTCTTAGGCTATCATGGATTTTTAGAGGTAAAGAAGAATTTTCCCCACTAAAAATGGAGGCCCTTGTGCACTATTGTGGTGGCAATGTTTATGCCAAGAAATACATCTTACTAGACAAAATCTAATTGTTGAATGGGAACATTTCAAGACTCATCAAAGGGATTTTGTAACTAGTGAAATATGAAGAAGAGCATGAGTTTAAAAGGTGTTACATGAGATAGTGACAAGGATGACAAGTGTCAGATTACATGACTAAATTTTGAAGGAAACACATTCGATTGGGCATTGACCAATTTAATAGTGAGGTGATGACTAAGCATATGAATGAGTTGCATAGCCATATTAGAAAAGTTATCCTTTCTAGGTTATAACTCTTAATGACGCTTGTATAATGGAAATATATATGAAAGTACATAATGGTTGGAAGCTTGTTAATACAACCAATACATAAAAATAAGATGGCAAGAAACCCCAAAATGAAGAAGGGAAAAAGTAGCAAGGTCAAAGGAAATTTGGAAATGCCACCCAATAGAAGAATCTAAAATGGTGAACATTTAAAAAACAATGGCCATGAGAAAGACCATTCTTGTGCATTGCAACTTGAACCTATTCCTAAGAACAACATTGGTAAAATGTTCCTCAATATTTTTTCTAAAAGGTAGATGGTTAGAAGATTGAAAGAACATCCGACCTCAATGACAAGGTCACATTTGAAGGTTCAATTGAGAATAGAAAGAACTGCTAAAAATAAGGTTGTTATATCCATATACTTTGAAAAAAATAAAGATTACATGCCAATAAGAAAGTGTTGGATGTCAAGATAGAGTTTTTAATGTGAATATACAAATCAAGAACATTGCCACGAGAATAATCTTGGCATGGGAAACCAAAATAACTTAATAACTGTCTTTGAATAATAATACACATCTAAAACCATATATTTCTGGGTGGTTGCGGAAATATGTCACAACTTCAAGTCACCCACAAAGTGTAAATTCAAATTCTACATTTCAATCCACTTGATTGATGAACTATAATACATGGTCGATCTATTAAATGCATGCAGAATTTTGATTGGTAGCTCACACTTTTGGGATATAGATGATACATTTTTTAAGAGAGACACAAAGAGGAAGATGATTAATGAAGATAAAACTTACTTGTTATCACACTAATTTCATCCACCTGGAACATTTACATGATTTTAAGTAAAGACGTCGTAAACTAACATTAACCGCATTGAATTCACCCAACACATGGATTATAGGCCAATTACACACCTCAAATTTGAGTCAAACTTCAAGTTAACTATACAATAGGCCACATGATCAATTCTTTATTAATTGCGAGACCATCATATGGGTTGTGTGACTTGTTCTTTAATAGTCACACTTACTAGAAGGTAGCATTTATTTTGATACCCACATGGTACTTGTAGTTGCATGATTTGTGAACTTTTGTGATTCATTATTTCCCCAGATTGCCTAAAATGATTGGAGGATGAACATATAGGTATGTTCCAATCATTCCTTCTAATCAATGGAAAGGCACTTATCCTTCATGTGAGTCGTGTTAGGGTCATGGGAGCACATGGGATCTCATGTCTAAATCTTGGGCATTCTCACTTGAACTATTCACCTTCAAGCTTATATTTATCTTATAAATACAAGTCTCTTCCATGCATTTTATGAGATTCTTGGTGTTAAGGTTATGTTGTTGACATTTTTGTAGAGGGTGAGAAATCCATTTCTTCCACTCACATATTCTTTTGTTTCTTTACAATCAAGTGATCCATTATTGTTGTTTAAAGCAAATTTTAGATTCATTGTTTGAAAGCTTTTTTATCGGATATATAAATGTTTAGGGATAGATTATATTGAATTTCATTGTTATTGACCTACATTTTTCACGTCTCCACTCTAAACTTAGTTGAGATTAGTTTTTGGTACACACAAGAAAACCCATATGTAGAATAACGACCATACAAAGGATTAGAGACGTTTCCTTTTTTTTGGTTGTTTCTAAGCCTTCCATTTGCTTTCTATTAATTTGCAACTTAATTTGGAGGAAACACTTATTTATTTAATTGTAAGAGTTCTCACTTCTTCCAAGACAAGTGAAGGAGAGCAATTGAATATTCTCATGAGACGGCCCTTCCCAGTTGCCTCGCACTTATGAAGAGAGAAGCTAGAAATGCCATGGGTAAATAAGTTTTCTTTACCATAGATTCGAAATAAAAGAAAAGCCCACGCGGTCAACAGTAGACAAATACCAAAGAATCAGGCAAAATGACGTGGCATTTCCAGTCGTCAGGTTATGATTGCTAACCTGTCATTACTGCTTTTTCCCGGGCCACGTGTCAGGAAAAAAACATTAAACTGTAATAAAAAACGAAAGGGACCAGATTAAACCGAATGAATCGTTGACACGTATGTCAGAGTTCCCACTAGAGGAGCTTTGGTCTTTGATGTCTGTTTTGATTTGTCGTAAAGCTGTTGTAGTGTGTCTACGTGTCGGATGAAAGTTTCTCGTCCCACGAAAATCGAGACGCGTGGATATCCTACGCGTGATTGAGACGCATGAAAATGCTCCTCCTTCGCCTGTGGTCCTGTGCACTATTGAAATGCGTTATGCCCTTTCTTTTCATTTGGAAATCAAGAGATATTTTCTCTCAAAGGTCCCTAGCGAGGTTGTCAACTCGATCCCGACTTGTGTTTATTCGGAAATTAAGAGATATTTTCTCTGAAAGATCTCCAACGAACCTTTTAGTTGAGATATTTTCACTTGAACACATTGTAGAATGAGAAAGCATGCATATAACTTATCAAGACAATAACTCAGTTCAAGCAAACCAATCATATAATTTAACATGAATCCTAACATATCAAGTCATGCCAATATTGATGTACATGGTCCAATTCATTTAGTGTGGGGAGAAGGTCCTTTAGGGCTACAAGAACAATAAGGTATAATTATTCTGGATTCAATGCTGTGTTGTTCTAGTGGTCATGAGTTCTTTATGGAAATAATGTTGACTCGAAATATATCATTGTTGTTGCTAGGGGTCTTTGATGGTAAGTATGATGATTTTCTTGATGTTTTCTTCTAGCCTATGTGGAGGATTCAATCTTCCTTGGGGATACATGTTTGCTAGTGCATATTATTACAGGAAGAATTCAGAAAAAGTAGTCTTAACTACCACATGGATTATCAAATGGGCCCTACAATAGAGGGTGTCTCCTCCACATTTTTACACACATCATTGAAACATAAAATGGATGATTTTAAGGGGATTGAATCAATAAATTTTTGGGGTGTAATGTATCACCTATTGCAAGAAATGAGAAGCTTGTCCAACTGCTTTTATAACCTTTTCTCCTTGAAGGAATTGAAAATACCAAGGAATTAAAGCTAGGATCTTGTGTAACAACAAGCTTGAGTATAGAAAATAGGTACCAAGTATGCAAATAACAAGGGGAAAAAAGTGAGCAAGTTAAAGGTATTTATTGTCTAGTTGTTGGTTCTTAAGCTTTTGGTTGTAGTACAAAAGTATAAAGCAGGAAGCCAAAAACAATAAGGGAGTATGTATAGATGCACTGAGCAAAGAAAGAGCTTGAAGGACATGAAATATTTAAAACAAGTTCTAGGAAGGAAAAAACCTTGTAAGTCAGTGAATCCTTGAGGATATAGTAGGTTGTATGCATTCTCCATCGATTGTAGAGTTAATGATATTCTATTCCCTAAGAATATTTCTCTAGTGACAAACACTCTGTGTGCCATGTAGTGGCATTTTGTAGAACTTATGTGTGTACTGTTTTTTATCTTTGATTTTTGTTAAATTAGAATACTTACCTACACACAAACAAACATGATGGGTGGGAAATCCATTAAATTACAACTCAAAGTGAGTGCCTTTGGAAGATTTCAAATATTCCACTGTATTTTGTTGACGTATTTGTAAATTCGGAATGTATTCACTTGTATATCTTATATTGTACCTCGATGTTCCTATCGGGAGAATCAATTGTATTTCATTGTACCCCAATGTTCATATCGGGAGAGTTATTAATATAATAAAGTCATGTAAAGTCATTGAGGTTAACCCTCCATTGTAAGTCGAGGAAATAGTCCCCACAATTGAGTTAAGGTTAACCCTCCTTGTTGATCGGAGGACAAAGTCCCCACAGTTGAGGGGCACTAGGGTTATTAGACTCTCCTAGAGATGTCAACCCTAGTAAGTAATTGTAAAAGTAAAAAAATAGTATAAATATAGAGTGAGACTCTCTATTTGTCACACACACTCACTCAATTGGGGCGCATGAGTGAGAGAGGAGAAGCTCTCTCAAGTGAGAGAGAGAGAACAGTTGTTGGAGATCATCTTTTCTGTCTTTGGGTTTTATTGCTGCCATTGGTGCACATTATATCTCTGAGGAAGTTGCGGGGTTTTATCCTTTATGGTTTCCTCGAGGAAAATTCTTTGTCTCTTGTCTCTTGTGATTATTGTTGTGCATGTTATTCTCTCAGATAAGATCCTAAGAAGATATTGCTTAAATGATAAAAATCTAACATGGTATCAGAGCTAACCTGAGAAGAAGACACTATGTAGTTGCAGAAGCTAGGGATTCTTACTTTTTAGGTCTCTCTCCACAATCCATCAGCAAAAGGATGCTAGGCTAACTCTCCATTGAAGGGCGCATCTTTTTGTCGAAGCAGAATTTGATTCCGGGCATTTTCAGTTTTTGCTGCGGGAAATTAGGGCTTTTTACAGAAGATGAATTTTTGAGTGAACCCAGCATAAGATTTCTCTCCTCATAAAAATCAAAGTTTAGAGACCAAGTTCAAGATTTTTGGTTGGGTTAAAATCCAGGAAAGTCAAACCCTATTTTGACCTCGGGCCCGAAAAACCCTAAAATACTAAAATGGGTAGTTTTGGTACATTCGCTATATCTCGAGATTGAAGAAGTATCAAGGGCCAAAAGCTTCACAGGCCGAAGATAAAATCCTGATGTACCATATGTAAAAATGTTAGCCTCAGATTCGCTATATTCTGGGAGATATGTTTCCTCCAAATCAGGGTTCCAGCCTCTTCCATGATTCATCCCTAAACAAGACACCTAGGGATAATTGCTATATCTTGGGCTACAAAGGTCCAAATGAAATTTTAGAAGATGTTCCAGATATGCCACAGACTTTAATTTATGTGGTAAAAGTTTCAGACCCTGATGTTGAAACAGGGACACATGGGAGTCTGTAGAAGTTCGCTATGTTAAATAGTCCTGAAATAAGTCACCTTGGGAAAACTCTCATCAGGCCCAATTAGTGAAACAAATTCTAGTAAAACCTATGGTGTTGGAAATATAACGTACGAGTTTACCTCAGTACAAAATTTCAGACACATAGGAGCAGAAACAGTATCAGGAATTTCTGCAAAAGAAATTGGTAAACTAGGGCTTGCTGTTACGGGAGCTTCCATCCATTGTTTTCAGAAAAGGAGTACATTGGAAAACTTGCCTTGAAGAGGCATATATTTCTATCCAATCAAAATTTTGAAATTTCAAGTTTTGAAAATTAGGGTTTCTCTAACAAACCCTAGATCAACCAACTCTGGAACCAGGATGAACACCTCAAATTGGTAAGATCTAATCTTTTGCTATTTACAATTGAGGTTCTCATTTCAAAATGAATAATCACACCAGATTGATGACAAGCTTGGTGAGGCTAACAACTTCCAAACATGGAAGTATAGGATCTCACTAGTTCTTGAAGGAAATTAATTGGACGCCTACTGTTGAGTCCTGGAAAATATCAGGTAACAACAGTTAGGGATTCTCCCCAATAAACGTTCCCAATTAGCTCGTTATTGTTTGGTATGGGGAATCTGTCTGGTTTACGGTCCGGATACCATAGGTCAAGTAACAATTAAAGTGTTTTACTGGTTACGGCACAGTCCCCCGTGTGTGTTTTTAGTTTTTTGATGTTTAAGGTATGATGTGCAAGTACCTAACTAACATCCAGGCGATAGAGATAATGAGGAGGGTCACAATGTGATGCGTACGTTCTTACCTCTTGTCTTACCTCTCTCGCTTCTAAATCACAAACAACATGAAACTAACTAAGACTTACTAACCTATCCCTAGGGAGAAACACTATAATTAAGGGTGAGTAATGTACTGCAGTGCATGCATAAAGAAAAATCATAGATAGCTGTTATTGTTTCAGAAGACATGAACATCAACAGAAATATAAACAACAAGATAGCTTATTGTTAATTAAAACCTTCATTACTCAATGTGGAAATTTCACAGAATAAACCAGAGTACATTCATAACATGAAAAGAAATTCAATGAGTTATAATGATCTCACAGTTAATGGAAACAAGCTGAAAAGAAATAGTTCATATCCAACTGGCCAATAGAAAACATTTGAAAAATCAACAGAACTTTCTCCAGTAGAAACATATGACTCTTTATTGTAAAACGAAATAGTTCTTCTTACAATACTTTCTCAAGATAGTCTGGGAAAAAGGTCATTTCTATCTAAAACTCTCCTGTATTTATACAAAAAACAAAACTCTTGGGCTGCCCCTCATTGTCTCTTGAGCTTCCCTAACCTTTCCTTTTCCAAAATTTTGTCTCGTAGCTTGTGCACATAATTAATACAATATATTACATTTCAAATCAATATTTCCAAAACACTTTATGAGGAAGGGCTAGCTTGCTCGCTGATGAGCTTCTTCCATGCATGAGCATCTGCTGCTATGCCTTCAAACCCGGAAGGCTCAAGAAATTGAATATTAATTTCATATTTAGCAGCTTGGGTCTTTATCCCCTCTATCCTAGCAGGACTTAGGCACAGCTGGTCTTCTAATAGATGCATGCTCATGGCTACTTGGGCTACCACATTTTTCAATATCCATTCATATAGGTCCTTGACTTGCTGGATTTCTTGCTCATCTTCTTGGTACCTGTCTTGTAGATTTTTTAGAAACAATTCATACTCTGGTAGCACATCTAATCTCTTTTCTGCAGAATTCTGACATCGATTGTATATGGAGAGCACTCTCCTGCAATATTCAGCACATGCCGCCTTTGTTTTTTTCACGGTTTTCTTGAACTCCTCTGCTACATTAATTGCAAGTTCCAGTAATTCATACTCTTGTTTTAGACTTGGCTAATCCTTTACTGGTAGCTCCGCAAGAGATTCCTTATTTGTTTCTTCCCAGACCATTCTTCCTTTTAGAATCTCCAAAATATCTTGAGACCTATCCAAGAAGTATGAAGTGGTGTCTATAATTTCTTCTAGTCTGGTATCTATCTGCAAAATTTTACACCTTTCATCTTCTATCTGTATCTGTATTTGATGGATCCTTTTTCTTTGAATCAGAACATGGTCTTTCAAAGGTTGGATGTCGGTTTTCTACTCCATGGAATCCTTAAGTGATGCGATCAATGCAATGTTTTGCTCTTCTAAGGCTGCCACCTTTATCTGATACTACTTCTCCTTTTCCTCGGTAGTATCCTTCTCCATTTCTAACTCAGTAACCCTACTCTCCAACTTGTTCTTCTCTAGCACTTAAATTTTCATATGATAACTGAAGATCATCCTTTTCAGTCTTTAACATCTGATGCTCTAGCTGTAGATTTTGTAATTAAGCTAAGGTAACTTGAGCACTCTTCTTTGTGTTCTCTGCAGATATTTCTAGGGCATTCTTATTCGCTTGCAGAGTTTGGCATTCTGTTCTTGAAGTCTTGACTTTTCCCATCATATCTTCATACTTTCTCTTTAACTTTTGGCTCTAATCTCTTTCCTTATTTAATGTTTCCTTTAGCTGGGCCGCATTCTTTCATGACTCCTTTAGATAGGTCATGAGCCTGTCCATGTTGTCTTCATTTGCTAGGGTTAAAGCTACCCCGGCTCTTGCTATCAACCGTGGGTCTTTATGCGTACCATGTACCAATGTTTTGTCTGTCACCATTTTCCCTGACCCCCCCCCAGTATCTATCTTCTTCTTGGTTCTTTTAACGATTCTTTTCTTTTCTTTGTCATAAAAAATGGTACTAAAATCAAGAACCTCCTCCCCTTCGGTAGGCATGAAAGGGATCAAATTCATTTCAAAAATGGGAGCTCTTCCCAATATGTTGCCAGAAGATGCAGCAGGTTCTGAGGGATCAGGATCAGATTGTCCTTGCTCTTGATCTATTTGATCTTATACTCCTTGTGTATCAACTTTCTCTATAGTCTGTCGATTCTTTTGGGATCCTGTTAGTCTCAAACCCTCACTTTCTTCTTGTTTCTTCTTGATTTCAACTTCTTCTTTTCTTTTTCTTTCTTCTTCTTCCTTCCTAGATGCTTCCTCTACAGCTCGCTTATTTTCTTCCTCTTCATTTCTTAACCAGTTTTCTAGTTCATGTGCCAGTCTTCTAGCATCTTCTTCTCTCTTCTTTGCGTCTTCTTCTTCCAATTTATTAGCGTTTTCCAAAGTTTTTCCTTTTCCACCCATGGTAGTTATTTTTTGCTTGAATCTCCTCTTAAGGGCAGTTATGTTCTTTGCATTTCGGAATGTCTCCTCATCTTTGTCCCAAAAATCAGTATATTCAAAATGAATCCCTGCTTCTTTGCAGTAGTGAGCTACTTTGTTGTGGGAGTCATTTCTATGAAAATTCATTTCGCCAAAATGAAAATATTCCAGCTCCTTAACAAATTTTGCCACCTGCTTTACCCTTGAAAACTTATAGCTTCCAAGTAAGAAAGGTACTGCAGGATATGTTTCCTTCTTATGTTCAAACAGAAAATTGCCTACACCATCAATATATAGCTGTCTAACTTCCTCTTTGTGGAGTACATAATCTGTGGCATACTTTGGGAGTAAAAAAGGAGATCTGGAACCACCATACATCCTTACATATAACCCATCCTCCATCAAGTAATAATCTCCAAACTCCTGTATGACCTTGAATGCCTCTTCAGACATGCAATTACATTCAGTTAAGAAAATGAGGGTATATAAGGGCATAATGAAATGCTCGCAAATTTCCCTGTAATAACTATGGTACTTATGTGCCCATAACATTTTATAGGCCGCGTACACTGGGGTTCTGTCCTTCTCCCAGTTACATCTTAAAGCAGGAAAAGACTGATATCACAATATGCAATCAATCAAGATAGAGCTCATATAAAATTCTGATTTCTTTTGAGATACCCCTCCTAAGGCTGCTGATATACATGTAGAGATGATGTTTGATACTATATTTACCCAGTTAAAGATGGTTCCTTGGGTAGCCACAATGAAAATAACTAGTATCCAAGCTATCTTGAAGCTCTTCCCATGTGCTCTGCCAAAAAATCCTATTGAGCATCAATGCAGTGAACCTATAGGGAGCACGAAGAGCAGAGGTGTCATATTCTCCAAAAGGTCTAGTTTGGAAATTCTTTCCTAGTATCATCATTGTTTTTACAGTCTCCACCAGGTCCATAGCTATCTCCTTTAACCAACTTTCAGTCAAATAAACCTGGGGTGAGGGTAGATGATAAGCCATGGAGATATATGCAGGGCTATATGTAGCATAGCCTTGCTTAGCAGTGTTCTCCAGAATCATTGTTGTTACATCTACCCTAGGCATAATCTATCCTATTACTTATGAACAAGAAAATAACTTGAGCCTCGTAGCTACTTTCATTAGGGCTGACTTCTCAATATTGGCATAGATCGCCAGCTCCTCAAAACTAGCATCAGGTACATTCTGATTTGTGATCATTCTATAGATTTCTCCCCACTTGTAGTCTAGTTCAACTCTAGTAGAGGCTTTGGTATCTTCGTAGATGAACTCTACTTTGGTGATGATTTCTACTTCAGGCTCTCCTTCAACCATAGGAGCTTTCTTCTTTTGTCTCTTTGGCATGTTTTTCGTTATAACAATCACCCTGTCATAGTCAAAGCATTTTCTTACACCAACTGATCTATTAGCAAGTGTTTAAACAATGCACAGAAAAATATATCAATTTATTTACCTCCTCAACATGCATGCTGAAAAATAAGCTAAACATAGTATTCTACAAATCAAAGACTTAAAAAGGAAAAATCCTGTAAGCTGCTTCCTAAAATGCCTAAGTTCCATTGTCTGAAAACTTCAATTAACCGAACAATTCTCGGTCTTACATAGGGACGTATCAGACTAATCCTACCGCTCATTCTCAACACCCTAGTCAAAAAATACTAAACCCTATGCAACGCTCGTCCTCAAGAAAAAACCCTAACCAACCAAAAAGGAAAATCCTCCCGAATCCCACGAGATAAGGTAAATGCAAGAAAAACGGCTTAATACCCCTTGGTCGACCATGAAAAAATCAAGAAAAGGGTGGTGCAGACAACGAAATGCTTGTCTACACCGTGACCTATCTACTCGCGCTGGAGCAAATGCGTCCATAATGGTTCAAAAATCACACAGACTCAGACTCTCCCACTAAAGAAATTGCAAACAACTAAAAATCCTCACCCTCAAAGTAAAACATCCATGAAAACCGTAAGGGAAAGCATTTCCTTTTATGCAAAAAACGTAATGGTTCACAAATCAACCAATAAAAACCAAAAATAGCAAAAACTATGGTTTACCTACCTGGCAATAGCAGTGTAGTCAACTGGATGGAACAAACTTCCACAAGACCAGAGCAAACAAACCAGTTTTTGATAGCTAGGCATGCGTATGGTGCAAACAACATAGACCAATGCAAACAAAAAGTCACAATATGGATAAACAATATAATACATGTTCATCTATATATATAACACTCGATGGGAACTTATGGGCGGGAAAAACTTATCAACAGCCAAAACTTAAATCAATAGGAAGGATACATGGGAGGACTACCGCAACGGCGGGTGCAAACAAAAATACAGACTCGAGATACATTAAGTCCATCGGTCATCGAAAATACTAAGCTCTAAGTTCAGAATCTCGAAATTGATCCTCCTTTGCAACGTCGACAATGTACAGTTGTACCATTGCGACTTTACTTGTTCTAACAGGTATCGAAACTCGAAAATCCTGAGCTCTAAAGTGTCGACGAGGAAAAACAAGTTGTTTTCGGAACGTCTCAGCACTAGTCTCCCTCAACGTCGACAATGATAAACACTAGGACTCCGTCTCAAAACATCTTGACAACGATATAAACATAATCTGATATTGAAACCACTAAGTGTTAATATTGGAACATTGAATTCAATGAGAAGAGAAAATGAGCTCCGATGTATCGGTGTGGGAGTCTGAAGCTCTTTCGGCAGGCTTGACAGTTTGGCTTCCACAACGTCAGAAATATAGTCTATTATGCTTCCGATATTGGAAGGATAGTCGACTAATATTCTGACACAGAAAATGAAACAGGCCAAGTTTTTAAAGGAAAAAGTGAAATTCAAGGCATCTTCGGTGAAAACAAAATACTACTAGGCCATATTTAATACAAAACAAATAAAAGGAGGGGCCCTAAAATTGAAGATTTTGGGGACAAAAGTTGTAGCTGCAACAATTGGTGACTATCTGGTGAACATAGATCTCTAAACAATTTACTCTTTGATTAGCAGATTGTTTTGATAATACCAACATGCTAAATTCTTCAAGATATCTAGAGTTCCCAAAATGTCAGATGCATTGATTATATTCCAAGTTAAGGAACAAGGGAAGCAAGATTTCAAAGTCTAGATATCTCTTTTGAGGCCAAGAATATGAGTTTCATTTTACCTCTGTCTTTGAGTAGTTTCCAGCTTAGACACCACAGGATTGTAACATATGGTAAACAGAAATATCCGTTTGTTCCTCATTCGCATGTCATTTTTCACTTTTTGTGCTTTTGGACTTTCGTCCTCTTTTGAGTCCTCCTGCCTACCTTCTTTCTGAATTTTAATTCAGGCTCCTCTATCCATAGTGTCCTTTTGTGTGAGAGATATATTTAGTTTTCAACTCATGGATGGAGAAGAGCTTTGGAAAATATCCTATATGTACTAATATGGTTCAGTACTTGCTTTGATACATATTGCTTTTTCGAGGAGATTTTGACTCTTATTTTCCTTTTGGCTTTCAATTCATGGCATGGAATTATTTAAATATGATATATTGTTTACCTTGCTTCCTTTCCATGGGTCTTTTGTTGTCACCCCCTATGACATTTTTTAGTGTGAGATGAATGGAGCCTCGAAATAGTATTCTGGACCCTTTTATCTTTAGTTATTTCATAAGGATTAAGCATGACTTCAATGTGTTCATAACCATTTAGGAAAACTACTAAACTTGAAGAAGTTCTTTCAAATATCAAATGAATTAATAGTACGCAGTCTTGTAATCAAATATTTTAGTTAACCCAAAATTCTGATGAACTCCACGCAACCAAAAGTCGTGCTTCTTTATTAAACATTGCACTCAATCAAACTCAAAACCCTAAAAATAAAAAAAACCAAATGTTTATTTATGTACAAGACAATCAAAATAAAAGATCAAGAAAAATAAGGTTTGAGAACTAAACCATTTACAGGTAAGTTCTCTTTCCACCCCTGTAAGTCTTGCAATTTGTAAGTCAAGGGGCCTAGCTTTGGTGCAATTTTAAAAGGGCCTACCCATAATTGCTGAAACTTAGTGTGCTTTCCCTTTTGATCATGTGGGTGATCCCACTTAAGAACCAAATCTCCTACTTCGAATTATTTGTTCCCAGCTTTGTGTTTGTCAAACCAACGCTTCACTATTTCTTGTTGATGCTTAAACCTTTCTTTGGCTTTGGACCGAGACTCTTCTGACTTCAATAGGAAGATGGCAATAGAATATTAGGAGGAAGGACAACTTATTTTCCATAAACAAGAGTGTATGGTGACACAGCTAAGGAATTCTTAGGTGTGACTCTAGAAACCGAGAGAGCATTAGGTAATGCTAAATGCCAACTTCTTTGATTTTCTATTACGGTTTTCTTTAGAATTCTAATCATATTTTTGTTTGTGGATTCCGTCAAACCATTTCCTTGGGGGTAATAATTTGTAGAATAATGCAACTTGATTCCTCTTTCATTAGAAAATGCAATTAATCTAATAGAAGAAAAGTAAGTAGCATTATAAAAAACTAGGGAAATTGGGACCCGAAACCTGGTCATAATGTGATTCTGTAAGAAATCCATAACTGCATCTTCGTTTACTTTTCGTAATGGAATAGCCTCGACCCATCTGGTGAAGTAATCAACTGCTGTTAGAATATGCTTGTGCTGCAAGGAAGAATTTGGGTTTATTTCTCCAATAATATCGATTCCCCATTGTTCTAATGGTTCTAATATAATTACTGGTTTTAACGCTCCTGCTGCTTTAGCTTGTCTTCCAACACATCTCTGACAAGCATCACATTTTCTAACATGAGCTTGAGCATCCTTAAACAGTGTAGGCCAATAATACCTAGATCTGAGAATCTTATGTGCTGTTGTGTTTCTGGGAAAATGACCTCCAGTAGGCCCATCATGTAATTCTGCTACGACCTTCTTTGCATCTTCTTGTTCTAAGCACCTGAGAAAAACTCCATCGTTGTTTTTTCTAAACAACACTCCATCAATTATCTGATATAAAGTTGATTTCAGATGTAATTCTCTTCTTTGCTTGGGACTCCAATGCTCCAGCAAATATCCTTCTTGGAGGTAATGGACTAGGTCTCGATACCAGGAATTTGGAGCTATAAACAAAGGACATACATCCACCATGTGTAGCTTAGCTTCATTATCCCAGTTGCTTTCTTCATTGTTCTGACCTTCATTCATTAGTTTACAAAATCCTTGTCCTTTAACTATGGATGTTGGTTTGAACTCAAGATCGTATTCTTGTAAATCAGTCACCTAGTTGCCTCTTCTTTCTCCTAATTCCTTTTGTACAAAAAGGGATCATATAGTTGGGTGTGGAACTATTACTTTGGTGTGATTCTTAAGTATATATGGTCTGAATTGTTTTACCGCTTTAAAAACTACATAAGCTTGTTTGTCAACTGCTGGATAATTCAATTAAGCTCCCTGCAGACTAATGCTTATAAATGGTATGGGGTACTCATCTTCCCCATCTTCCTTCTGTGTAAGCACACCTGCTAACGAATCATCGGATGCAAAATTGTACAAAATAAAATCCTTTTCAAAATTTGGAGTTTTGAGTGATGGTGCATGAGCGACAGATGTTTTTATTTTGCTGAATGTGTTCTTCTCCAAATCAGTCCATTTGAATTGTACACTATGTTTAACCATTTTATGTAAAGGTTTGATGATCTGAGCAAAGTTTGGTAAAAACCTTCACACAAAGTTGATTGTCCCCATAAAAGATTGCATACCCTTTTTATTATGGGGTAAATGGATCTGTTCTATGGCTTTAATCCTTTCTGGGTCTATGGAGATCCCTTCCTTAGAAATAACATGACCCAGTAGCTTTCTTTCCGTGACTGCAAACACGAATTTCTTAGGATTTAGTGAAATACCATACTTTCGACAACACTTGAAGATTTGTTTCAAATGGAATGCATGCTCCTCTCTCTTTTTCGAAAATATTATGACATCGTCTAGATAAACCACAACACTACGACCAATCAGACCGTGGAAAGCTATATCCATGGCCCTCTGGAAAGTAGCTCCAGCATTAATAAGTCCGAAGGGCATTCTCCTATACACAAAAGTTCCCCACTTGGTTTTGAACGTGGTTTTAAGCTTGTCTTCCTCAGCAAATAATACTTGATTATAACTGTAGAATCCATCTAATAATGAAAATAATTCAGAACCTAAAACTATATGTAGTATTTGCTCCATGGGTGGGACCGGATAATTATCTTTATCTGATGCACGATTAAGATTTCTGAAATCTACACAGAGCCTGAATTCTCTCGACTTTTTCCGTACTGGCACCAAATTAGAATCCCATTCTGAATGTCTAACTTTAAATATGATTTTAGCATGCAACAATTTTTTTACCTCACTTTGAATTAAAGGTTCCAGCTCAGGATGCATCTTCCTCAAAGGCTGCTGGTAAGGCTTGATTCCACCTTTAATTGGGATAACATGTTGTATGATCTTTGTGTCATAAGTTTTAAGCTCTTTATAATTCCAAGAAAACACATCCTTGTACTGCTTGAAAAGACTAATGAACTTACTTCTTTCACCTGGAGAACAACACTTCCCCAAATTTACATATTTGGGTTCAGATTCAATCCCCAAATTTATCAGCTCGAATTGTAAGGACGAGCTATGGGTCTTGACATTTGCTGGATTTCTGAATTTGTTATCTAAATCAAACATTCGTTCCAAGGTCCTGACTCCTTTAGGAATAAAGTTCCCGAATTTTAATTTTGCTTGATGTTCTTCATAATCTATTATTGCCCCTCTGAAAGTATCGTCATTCATCAAACACTCCAAAATTTGTTGATCATCATCAAAAACCCATAGATTTGTGATCATATCTAGAATAGAAGGCCTGAAAAGTAATTCAGTAGAGCATCTATTATTTGAAGGTACTAGCCTTGCAGCTGAGGTAGCTAGTAAATCAGCTGCTGCATTCTTTAATCTAGGAATGGACACAATATTAAATGTATGAAAATTTATAAGCAAATCCCAAACTTCATTTTGTTAATCTTTCAAATGTGGTGAAGTACAGTGTATTTTGTTCCGAATCTGCTTAACAACGATTTTAGAATCTCCATATACTTTCAGTTCTATTGATTTTTTAAGTCCTTGAACTAGTGCTTCATATTCGGCTATGTTATTTGTGAATTCAAATCCTAACCTACAGGAAAGAAAATGTTTATTTTTTTCTGGATCAATCAAGACACAACCAACCCCTGATCCTTCCAATGTTTTAGAACCATCAAAATAAAGAGTCCAAAAACTATCTATCTCTACTGAATTTGAATTACAGACTACATCTGAAACTAAATCTACTATGTTACAGTCAATCTCATCAGCCCATGAAAATCGAAGGAGATCGAGCTGGGTATCAGGTATACTACCGACTTCTTCAGCTTGGTAATTTCCCAGTTCCAATTCAATGAAATAATTTCCCAATATAGAGTTTACTGGTTCATTTTTTCCCTCTAACCAAGTGACATTGTATTTCATTTGAGGCTCTCTTAATACTTTTATCTGATTTGGAATCCCCTTAAAAGGAAACTACATATGTGACCAATATGATGTAAAATATCCTTCTAACCTTGCTAACCAGTCTCGACTCAATACCAGTCCATAAGCATCTGGTATGTCTGCTAATACAATGTCGATGTATTGACATACCCTCTCATCTATGTATACGCGAATCAAAAAATCATCCATTTCTCCTATTACCTTCATGGCTGTTCTGTCTAATTGAAGAACTTGCCAAGTGGATGGTTTAGGTTGACCATTGATTTTCTTGCAGACTGAAAGTGGCATAACATTGACTGATGCTCCTGAGTCCACTAAACAGTTTTGCACATTATAATTGAAAATTTCAAAAGTTAGAAGAAATGTTGGAGTTTTATACTTAGACTTCCCTCCTAAACTTGCCTCACCAATTTCTTCCTCAGGTTGGTTTTCACTGGGAGGCTCCTTGTCCGATGTCTCAAGTGCTTTTAAAAGCTTCTCTTTTTGCTGAGGTAAATTGCACATTTCAAACAATGACATATTCGCTTTATATTTTTTAATGTCTTCCATAATATCATATCCCATCTTAGGTTCTTTGAGATTCTTCTTGACATTATCAATCTTAACTTCAATAGGCTTAAGAGGTGCGCTAATTTTCTTCGGATCCTGACTTGAAATGACAAATTCAGGTATTTTAACAGTTGCATTGTTGTTTTGTATCTTCTTCATGTTTTCTTGAAGTTTCTTAATCTTAGGAAGTATTGAATTATCTTCTTTTAATAGACTCTGACTTCTTGTTGTTACATTAGTTTGTAGTGTTTCCCCTTATATCCGAAAATATTCCTCTTCTATATCAAACATAGAGACACAGTCCCATAAAACTAAAGTATCTTCCTCTTGTTTTTCTGTAGGTTCATTATCCTTTTCTTCCTCCTTAGCAGTTTCTGTCAGTTTGGAATCCAATAATTGATTCATTACTAATGTCATAGAATTAATCCATTGTGGGCAATTCTTCTCGGAATGAGGCTGCTGATGAAGGTACAAAAATTATCCATGCCTACATCAGTTAAATTCATTGCTACAGGACTGTGCGAAGGAGGTTTAGGTTGGCTGTTGTCTTCCCTTTTTTTATAATAAGGCTTATATGTTTTATGAGCCTCCTTTTCCTTTTCTAAATCTATCACTATGTTGGATAATTTCTGCATCATCTTCACCATCCCTTCGAAATCCCGTGATCGCTCATCCTTAGGTTTAGTCAGTAATAAAGGTTTATTGTTTCCAAAAGTTTTTTCTTCTGACTGCACAGGGTAATTTTCTATACTCTCCATCTCAGCCTCTTACCTTCTCAGCTTCTTCATAGGTTTCTACTAATGTAGGTCTAATTGATCTCTTGTCAAACATGGCTAGATCAGGCCCAAGAGTTGAGGTATAGTATTCAATTAGAGAATTTTCAGATGGTTTGTTAGTTGCAGTGAAATTGTTTAGGTAAGAAGAAAACCTTTGAGTGAAATTATGCACTCTTTCTTTCCTTAGAGCACATAACCCTTTCATTAAAGCTGCATGAGTTTTCTGGACTGCATATTTGCTTCTAAACATTCTCTCAAAGGTGTTCCAATATGTGATTGAATTTGCAGAAAGGGAAAAATACCATGAGGCTGCTTTTCCTTTCAGGGTGTGGGGAAACAATCTACAGACCACATCTTCATGCTCTCCAGCTCGTAGTCCTTCTATAGCTAAGTAAAAACTCTACAAATGATCATCTACCATAATTCCCTCACTTGGTTCAAACTTAGGTAACATCTTGTCAAAATCCTGAGACAAATTATGCAAGGGAGGGGTCAAATTTAAAGGCGACCTAGCCCTCCAAGTAGGTTGTGGAGGTGGTTGGTTTGCATTTACATTAGCCATGATTCTGAGTAGAGTATCGGGTTGTGACTAAACAGGGGTCTGGAAAGGTGAACAATAAGGTGAATCTGGATCCAATTGATTTAAAGGTTGGTCAAATTCTTGTAAGGCTTCTTCTACTAGTTCTTCAAGATCTTCTACCAACACTGAGTCTTCTAATTGAGGGCGATCCTTCTTTTGGTACACTCTTCTAGGTAGGACAGATATAATAGGTAATACTCCTATCTTTTTCGCATATGCCCTGGTAATTCTTCTTAAATCATCAACCACTTTGTTATCGACGGGATACAGATACCCTTTATCTTTATCTTCATGAAGTGGGTTTGTGAAGCAAACTACTTTTAGAACTGTCACCGGTGGAGTGATTTTGAGGAAGCGGGCTTCCTCGGCCAGCCATGCACTGGTGGCCCTCCTTCTAGCGCCAAAAAATGTTGAGGCCTGAAAAATCGCAGGTAACAACAGTTAGGGATTCTCCCCAATAAACGTTCCCAGTTAGCTTGTTATTGTTTGGTATGGGGAATCCGTTCAGTTTACGGTCTGACTACCATAGGTCAAGTAACAATTGAAGTGTTTTACTGGTTACGGCCCGGTCCATAGTGTGTGTTTTTAGTTTTTTGATGTTTAAGGTATGATGTGCAAGTGCCTAACTAACATGCAAATGATAGAGATAACGAGGAGGGTCACAATGTGATGCGCAGGTTCTTACCTCTCGTCTTACCTCTCTCGCTTCTGAATCACAAACAAAAAGAAACTAACTAAGAATTACTAACCTATACCTAGGGATAAACACTATCATTAATGGTGAGTAATGTACTATAGTGCATGCATAAAGAAAAATCACAGATAACTGTTATTGTTTCAGAACACATGAACATCAATAGAAATATAAACAACAAGATAGCTTATTGTTAATTAAAACCTTCATTACTCAATGTGTAAATTTCATAGAATAAACCAGAGTACATTCATAACATGAAAAGAAATTCAATGAGTTGGAATGATCTCACAGTTAATGGAAACAAGCTGAAAAGAAATAGTTCATATCCAACTGGCCCATAGAAAACATTTGAAAAATCCATAGAACTTTCTCCAGCAGAAACATATGACTCTTTATTGTAAAATGAAATAGTTCTTCTTACAATACTTTCTCAAGATAGTTTGGAAAAAATGTCCTTTCTATCTAAAAATCTCCTATATTTATACAAAAAACAAAACTCTTGGGCTGCCCCTCATTGTCTCTTGAGCTTCCCCAACCTTTCATTTTCCAAAATTTTGTCTTGTAGCTTGTTCACATAATTAATACAATATATTACATTTAAAATCAATATTTCCAAAACAATTTATAAGGAAGGGACAACTTGCTCGCTGATGAACTTCTTCCATGCATGAGCATCTGATGCTATTCCTTCAAACCCAGAAGGCTCAAAAAATCGAAAATTAATTTTGTATTTAGTAGCTTGGGTCTTTATCCCATCTATCCTAGAGGGACTTAGGCACAGCTGGTCTTCTAATAGATGTATGCTCATGGCTGCTTGGGTTACCGCATTTTTCAATATCCATTCATCTAGGTCCTTGACCTGTTGGATTTCTTGCTCATCTTCTTGGTACCTGTCCTGTAGATGTTTTAGAAACAATTCATGCTCTGGTAGCACATCCAATCTCTTTTCTACAGAAGTCTTACATCGATTGTATGTGAAGAGCACTCTCCTACAATATTCAACACATGCTTCCTTTGTCTTTTTCACGGTTTTCTTGAACTCCTCTGCTACATTAATTGCAAATTTCAGTAATTCATACTCTTGTTTTAGAGTTGGCTGATCCTTTAATGCTAGCTTTGTTGGAGATTCCTTATTTGTTTCTTCCCAGACCATTCTTCCTTTTAGAATCTCCAAAATATCTTGAGACCTATCTAAGAAGTATGAAGTGATGTCTATAATTTCTTCTAGTCTGGTGTCTATATGCAAAAATTTACACCTTTCATCTTCTATCTGTATCTGTATTTGATGGATCCTTTTTCTTTGAATCAGAACATGCTCTTTTAAAGGTTGGATGTTGGTTTTATGCTCTATGGCATCCTTAAGTGATGCGGTCAATGCATTGTTCTGCTCTTCTAAGGTTGCCACCTTTATCTGATACTGCTTCTCCTTTTCCTCGGTAGTATCCTTCTCCATTTCTAACTCAATAACCTTGCTCTCCAACCTATTCTTCTTTGTACTTAAATTTTCGTATGATAATTGAAGATCATGCTTTTAGTCTTTAGCATCTGATGCTCTAGCTGTAGCTTTTGTAATTCAACTAAGGTAACTTGAGCAGCCTTCTCTGTGTTCTTTACAGATATTTCTAGGGCATTCTTATTTGCTTGCATAGTTTGGCATTCCATTCTTGAAGTCTTGACTTTGCCCATCATATCTTCATACTTTCTCTTTAAATTTTGGCTCTTATCTCTTTCCTTCTTTAATGTTTCCTTTAGCTGGGCCGCATTATTTTGTGACTCCTCTAGATCGGTCATGAGCCTGTCCATGTTGTCTTCAGTTTCTAGGTTTAAAGCTACCCCAGCTCTTGCTATCAGCCGTGGGTCTTTATGAATACCATGTACCAATGTTTTGTCTATCACCATTTTCCCTGACTACCCCCCAGTATCTATCTTCTTCTTGGTTCTTTTAACGAGTCTTTTCTTTCTTTGTCATAAAAAATGGTACTAAAATTAGGAACCTCCTCCCCTTCAGTAGGCATGAAAGGGATCAAATTTATTTCAGAAATGGGATCTCTTCCCAATATGCTTCCAGAAGATCCAGCAGGTTTCGAGGGATCGGGATCAGATTGTCCCTGCTCTTGATCTATTTGATCTTATACTCCTTGTGTATCAACTTGCTCTGTAGTTTGCTGATCCTTTCGGGATCCTATTAGTCTCAAATCCTCACTTTCTTCTTATTTCTTCTTGATTTCAGCTTCTTCTTTTCTTTTTCTTTCTTCTTCTTCCTTCCTAGCTGCTTCCTCTCCAGCTCGCTTCTTTTCTTCCTCTTCATTTCTTAACCAGCTTTTTGCTTCCTGTGCTAGTCTTCTAGCATCTTCTTCTCTCTTCTTTGCCTCTTCTTCTTCCAATTTCTTATCCTTTTCTGAAGTTTTTCCTTTTCCACCCATGGTAGTTAGTTTTTGCTTGAATCTCCTCTTAAGGGCGGTTATGTTCTTCGCATTTCAGAATGTCTCCTCATCTTTGTCCCAAAAATCTAGTATATTCAAAATGAACCCCTGCTTCTTTGCAGTAGTTAGCTACTTTGTTGTGGGATTCATTTCTATGAAAATTCATTTCGCCAAAACAAAAATATTCCATCTCCATAACAAATTCTGCCACCTGCTTTACCCTTGAAAACTTATAGCTTCCAAGTAAGAAAGGTACTGGAGGATATGTTGCCTTCTTATGTTCAAACAGAAAATTTCCTACACCATCAATATACAGCTATCTAACTGCCTCTTTGTGGATTACATAATTTGTGGAATACTTCGGGAGTAGGGAAGGAGTTATGGAACCACCATACATCCTTACATATAACCCATCCTCCATTAAATAATTATCTCCAAACTCCTGTATGACCTTGAATGCCTCTTCAGACATGCAATTACATTCAGTCAAGAAAATGAGGGTATATAAGGGCATAATGAAATTCTTGCAAATTTCCTTGTAATAACTATGGTACTTATGTGCCCATAACATTTTATAGGCCACGTGCATTGGGGTTCTGTCCTTCTCCCAGTTACATCTTAAAGCAGGAAAAGACTGATTACACAATATGCAATCAATTAGTATAGAGCTCATATAAAATTCTGATTTCTTTTGAGATACCCCTCCTAAGGCTGCTGATATACATGCAGAGAGGTTGTTTAATACTATATTTTCTGAGTTAAGATGGTTCCTTGGGTAGCCACAAAGAAAATAACTGGTATCCAACCTATCTTGAAGCTCTTCCCATGTGCTTTGCCAAAAAATCCTATTGAGCATCAATGCAATGAACCTATAGGGAGCACAGAGGCTAGAGGTGTCGTATTCTTCGGAAGGGCTAGTTCAAAAATTCTTTCTTGGTATCATCATTCTTTTTACAGTCTCCACTAGGTCCATAGCTATCTCCTTTAACCAACTTTTAGTCAAATAAACTTGGGGTGAGGGTAGATGATAAGCCATGGAGACATATGTAGGGCTTTATCCATCATAGCCTTTCTTAGTAGTGTTCTCTAGAATCATTGTTGTTACATATACCCTAGGCATAATCCATCCTATTACTTATAAACAAGGAAATAACTCGGGCCTTATAACTACTTTCATTAGGGATGACTTATCAATATTAGCATAGATCGTCAACTCCTCAAAACCGACATCAGGTACATTCTGATTTGTGATCATTCTATAGATTTCCCACCACTTGTAGTCTGGTTCAACTCTAGTAGAGGATTTGGTATCTTCGTAGATGAACTCTACATTGGTGATGATTTCTACTTCAGGCTCTCCTTCAACCATAGGAGCTTTCTTCTTTTGTCTCTTTGACATGTTTTCGTTATAACAATCACCCTGTCATAGTAAAGGCATGTTCTTAGAACAACTGAGCTATTAGCAAGTGTTTAAACAATAAACAGAAAAATATATGAATTTATTTACCTCCTCAATTACATGCATGCTGAAAAATAAGTTAAACACAATATTCTACGAATGAAAGACTTAACAAGGAAAAATATTGCAAGCTGCTTCCTAAAATTCCTAAGCTCTAATGTCTAAAAACTTCAATTAATTGAACAATTCTCAGTCTTACATAGGGATGTATCAGACTAATCCTACCACTCGTTCTCAACACCCAACTCAAAAAATACTAAACCCTATGCAGCGCTCGTCCTCAAGAAAAAACCCTAGCTGAACGAAAATGAAACTCCTCCTGAATCCCATGGGATAAGGTAAATGCAAGAAAAATGACATGATACCCACTGGCTGACCATGAAAAAATTAAGAAAAGGGTGGTGCAGACAGTGAAATTCTTATTTGCACCGTGCCGTAACTACTCACGCTGGAGTAAATGCATCCATAATGGTTCAAAAATCACACAGACTCAGATTCTCCCACTAAACAAAATGCAAACAACTAAAAGTCCTACCCTCAAAGTAAAACATCCATGAAAACTGTAAGGGAAAGCATTTCCTTTTATGCAAAAAACCTAACCAATGGAAAACCTAACGGTTCACAAATCAACCAATAAAAACCAAAAATAACAAAAACAGTGGTTTACCTACATAGCAATAGTAGTGTAGTCAACTGGATGGAACAAACTTCCACGGGAGCAGAGCAAACGAACCAGTTTTTGACAGTTGGGCACGCGTGCACGGTGCAAACAACACAGACCAATGAAAATGACAAATCACAATATGGATAAAAAATATAATATGCGTTCCTCTATATTTATAACACTCGGTGGGAACTTATTGGTGGTCAAAACTTATCGACAGCCAAAACTTAAATCAGTCTGAAGGATACATTGGAGGACTGCCGTAACGACGAGTGCAAACAAAACTACGGACCCGGGATACATTAAGTCCATCGGTCATCAGAAATACTAAGATCTAAGTCTGGAATCCCGAAACCAATCCTCCTTTTCAACATCGGAAACGTACAATTGTATCATCACGGCTTTACTTGTTCTAACGAGTATCGGAACTCGGAAATCCTAAGCTCTAAAGTGTCGGCGAGGAAAAACAAGTTGTTTTTGGAATGTCTCAGCACTAGTCTCCCACGACGTCGGAAATGATAAACACTAGGAATCCGGCTCAAAACATCTCGACAATGATATAAATGTAATCGGATATCGAAACCACTAAGTATTAAGCTTGGAACATTGAATCTGATAAGAAGAGAAAATGAGCTTCGATGTATTGATGTGGGAGTCTGAAGCTCTTTCGGTAGGATTGACAGTTTGGCTTCCATAGCGTCGGAAAGATTTTATACTATGCTTCTGATATCGGAAGGATAGTCGACTAATCTTTTGACACAGAAAATGAAACAGACCAAGTTTTTAAAGGAAAAATTGAAATTCAAGGCATCTTCGGTGAAAACAAAATACTCCTAGGCTAGATTTAATCAGAAACAAATAAAAGGAGGGGCCCTAAAATTGAAAATTTTGGGGACAAAAGTTGCAGCTGCAACACCTACATAAGTAGAGAGGTTCCAGGTCCAGAGGGAGATAAGGCTAAATCCTTACACAAGAAGAACTTGGTCAAGGTGAAGAAGATCATTGCTGATTCAATCAAGGATCACCTTCTACCAGAAGTGTCTTCCCTAAAGACACCCAAAAAGATGTTTGATTCCTTGACCAAGCTATTTGAAGGGAAGAACATAAATCGAAAGATGAATTTGAGAAACCAGTTGAAGAATGTAAAGATCTAGAATGCAGAGACCATACAGTCAAAATTTACAAGGGTCTCTCAAATCAAAGAACAACTTGAAGCAGTGGGTGAAGAAGTAGAGAATACAAAAATTGTGATAACCACCTTGAATGGCCTCCTAGGATCATGGGATTCATTCATTTGAGGAATGTGTGGTAGAAGGAAGCGGTTACTTTCAGCAGACTTTGGGAAGAGCGCACACAAGAAGAAGCTCAACTCAAATAAAAGAAGAGAAAATGTGAGCAACTGAAGATCAAGCTCTCACCATCCAAAGAAGATCCCTCAAGCGATGAGGAATCCGAATGACTCAACTCTTGAAGAACCTCTTATCCATATTAGCATTTGGATAAGAAATGATGTTTTTATGAATGAAGAAGATGATGAAGCTGAAAGAAGGGGTCTATCCATGAAAAAAATAAAGATAAGTATTCAATTGTCATTTCATGATATTGTTTTGTTATGCACTTATTTATGTTCAATTGATGGTTATGCAAGATAGAATGTTTGCATTAATGACAGTATACTACTAATATGCATGTGATGGGTAAGTAGCTCATGGTGCCATACAAAATATCCATTGCTACTTATCTAGAATGAAGCCTCTTTGATGACATATTGGGTTAGTGCACAATCTAAATGATGTCTTGGTAGAGATGGAAGGCATATAGAAAGTTTTCGTGAGATATGGATGAATGTTGTACTAGCTAAAATAGTTTCATGATTATATATTTATGCATAAGAATTTACCATTATTAATATGCATTATGAAATGTTTCTAATCATACAACTGGTGCATTTGACTTGTAGGAAAGGTCACGTACAATTTCCTACAAGAAAAGAAGGATGAGACTTGTTCTGAAGAACAAGTGACGACAGTTCAAGAAAGAATCCAAGATGAAGAATAATATGATGATACTTTCAAAGAAATAAAGAGGCCTTAGAGAAACCCTAGTATGTGACACTGTTGAGCAACATCATTGATGCAGAACCTTCCATCTATGAAGAAGTAGCCAAGAAGAAAGGGAAGAAGAATACCAGTTCAAGAAGAATGATGTCTAGGATGCAATATCAAGACCCGAAGGGAAGTCCATAATATATTCCATATGGATCTACATGATCCAACATGCAGTAGATGACAACATCGTGGGATACAAGGAAATATTCGTAGCACGAGGATTCTCACATAAGGAAGGCATAGACTATGAAGAGACATTTGCAACCACTAGAAGTTAAGACACATGACAGGAAGAATCATGTGTGCAAATGAAAGAAGGCCTTGTACGAGCTTAGAAGACACCTATGGGATAACACATACATGAGAAGCTTGAAGATCGCCTAGAGTGATGAATATCTTAACCTTTTCTACAAGGTTGAAGATGAAAGCCTTTAGAGGATGACATGCTCACAGATGGGTACAAGAAGACCTTTTGAAAAGGTTCAAGATAAAAGGATCTTGGTATCTAGTTACCCTATATGGATACATAGAATATTAGTAACAAAGGAAGTTACTTGTCACTCTGGTACATAATGTTTCAATGCATAGAGTATGAAAGGAAGAGGGAGAATGATTCTCCACTTCAGAAGGAGTGACTGCAGAAGATCTTGAGTTTCGACATGGTACGACGAGATGGATAGCTTACTGATGGCTGTAGGATTTACTGAGAGTAAAGAGGATTCCAACCTTTACTTCAAGGTTGAAGGTTGAAGACCAGTGATGCTCCTGTTTCATGTCATGACTTGTTCTTGACAGAAAAGAGGAACTCATTAAGGTTGCAAGAAGAAGACTTGCTGCTGAGTTCGAGATGAAGGACTTGGATATGATGCACTACTTTCTAGGCATGGAGGTGTGGTAGAATGCAGATGGAATATCCATGGGGCAAGGGAAGTATGCAGTAGAGATCCTGAAGAGGTTCAGGATGATGGACTGCAAGGCCATGACCACACCTATGGCATCAAACCTGAAGCTATTGAGTGTTTCTTCATCAGAATTGATTGATGCCATGATGTATCGTCAGATGATTTGTTCCTTGATGTACTTGATGAATATGAGACCAAATATTTTCTTTGTTTTGAACACATCGAGACATGTTCACATGATTGCTACAAAGCATATTCTGAGGTACCTGAAGGGTACAGTTAACTATGGGATCAAGTATGAGTCGAATCAAAATATTAACTTGGAGGGTTATGTGGATTCAGATTGGGTAGTGCCATTGATAGGAAGAGCACTTCAGGGTGCTTCTTTAGTATGAGATCAGGTGTGATCTCTTGATTTAGCAGGAAGCAGTCCTGCATGGCGTTGAGTACAACCAAGGAAAAATATGTTTCCACTTGCTCGGCTATTTGGGAGGTAGTATGTTTCTTTTGAAAACTACTATTTTATGTGATTGATCTAACTTGCATTTTTTGTATGATGCAGAGAGGAGCAGTGAAGCTCCAGTATGTGATCTAGATCAACATCTCTTGAAAGAGGGAGTTATAGCATAGCCGATGAAATAGGTTGTTTGAGCATAAAATACTGGTGAAGCTCATAGGTTGCTCAGTCGTAAATGGTCCTGTAGGTTGTCCTTAGATGTAATCAGTCCTGGCGAAGCTCATAGGTTATCCTTGGATTTAATAAGCCCTGATGTGATTCTATGCTAGAAATGGCCAGAATAAAGTTCGAGTACTTTAGGGAGAAGCTTTGTGTTCTCCAGATTGAGGTTCCCTCCAAGGGGAAGTGTTGAGTCTGTGTGCCCTTCTGACATGGTGATAGGATTGGTTCCTTCCATGGTCAGATATAAGTGCAGATCCATTCTCATATGACTGTGGGATTGGCTCCCACATGATTAGATATAAGTGCAGAGCCATTTTGATATGACTATGGGATTGGCTCCCACATGATCAGATATAAGTGCAGAGCCATTCTGATATGATTGTGGGATTGGCTCCCACATGATCAGATATAAGTGTAGATCCATTCTGATATGACTATGGGATTGGCTCCCACATGATCAGATATAAGTGCAGAGCCATTCTGATATGACTATGGGATTGGCTCCCACATGATCAAATATAAGTGTAGAGCCTTTCTAACTAGGTCAGATGTAAGTGTGGAGCCCTTCTGACATGGTGGTAGGCGGGTCATCCCATGGTAGGATATAAGTGCAGATCCTTTCCCTGGATGATAGATGGTGTGTCCTATCATGTCGATGGATGTAAGTGCATAGCCTTTCTCTGGATGGTAGATGGTGTGTCCTACCATGCTAATAGATATAAGTTATGAGCCCTTCCTTGGATAGTAGATGGTGTGTCCTACTATTCCAGAGGATGTAAGTGTTGATCCTTTCTGACTGGGTTAGATATAAGTGTTGTTCCTTTCTATGGATAGTAGATGGTGTGTCCTGCTATGCCACTAGATGTAAGTGCTGAGCCTTTCCTTGGATGATAGATGGTGTGTCCTATCGTGCCAGTGGATGTGAGTGCTGGGCCTTTCTGACATGGTGGTGGATGTGTTCTTCCCATGGTCAGATGTGAGTGATGGGAGTGCCTTTCTGACATGGTGGTGGATGTGTTCCTCCCATGGTTAGATGTAAGTTTTGGGTGGGCCTTTCTGACTAGGTCAGATATAAGTGCTGAAGAAGATGAAGACCTACATCGAGGCTAGGCCTACAACCAGCATGAAAAAGGACTGGCTCTGTAGAAATTCCTATGATGAGAAGAATTGGGAGATAGCACCAGTTGATTAAGATAGCGGAAGCAATGATGATCATGATTTAGTGATGATCTAGCTTTGATGATGATCTAGTGATGATGATCCAATGATGATCCAGCTTTGATGATGATCTAGTGATGATGATCCGATGATGATCCAGCTTTAATGATGATTCAATAATGATCCAGACTTGATGTTGATCTAGTGATGATCCAGACTTGATGTTGATCCAGTGATTATCCAGTGATGATCCAACTTTGATGATGATTCAGACTTGATCCAGAGAAGAAGACTTGTGCTGATGAATTGTGTCAAGAGAATACCTTCCTAGTTAAGAGGGAGTGTTGATGTATTTGTAACTTTGGAATGTATTCACTTGTATATCTTATATTGTACCCTGATGTTCCTATCAGGAGAATCAGTTGTATTTCATTGTACCCCGATGTTCCTATCAGGAGAGTCATTAATATAATAAATTCATGTAAATCATTGAGGTTAACCCTTTGTTGTAAGTCATGGAAATAGTCCCCACAATTGAGTTAAGGTTAACCCTTCTTGTTGATCGAAGGGAAAAGTCCCCATAGTTGAGGGGAACTAGGGTTATTAGACTCTCCTAGAGATGTCGGTCCTGGTAAGTAATTGTAAAATTCAGAAACTAGTATAAATAGAGAGTGAGACTCTCTATTTGTCACACACACTCAATCAACTGGGGTGCATGAGTGAGAGAGGAGAAGCTCTCTCAAGTGAGAGAGAGAGAACAATTGCTGGAGATCATCTTTTCTGTCTTTGGGTTTTACTGCTTCCATTGGTGCTCATTCTATCTCTAAGGAAGTTGCGGAGTTTTCTCCTTTATGGTTTCCTCGAGGAAAATTCTTTGTGTCTCTTATCTCTTGTGATTATTGTTGCGCATGTTATTCTCTCAGATAAGATCCTAATATCATATTGCTTAAATGATAAAAATCTAACATATTTGAAATGAATTAGTATCAAATATTTGTACTATTTTGATTCCCAAGCCAAAAAGATTATGGTGAAGAAAGGTTGGCTACACTATGTGTTTGGACCCATTGTTCATTGGAATACCATGTAATAGACCTCTAAGAAGTAGTAATATGGAAAATGAATGAGAGGTAGACCCCATTGAAGCTAAGTTCAGTAAATTGGAATCTCATGTGGATAACACTATGGAATGTTATAGTCCATAACTTAGAATTACTAAGAAAGATGATAAAGAAATCCCTAATTCTACATAAAGAGAGAAACATAGGTTGTCCAACCTAGCTTGAGCACCATAAAATATACCTTAAACGTGATGAATCCATAGCCTCCAAGAACCCATTAAAGTTCAAAGCCAAGGTGGATATCAAACCATATGATGGTTAGTTAGGCCCTAAGAAGCTAAGCATTTGTCTAAGAAAAGTTTGATGTTTTCTTAGGCTATCATGGGTTTTTAGAGGTAGAGAAGATTTGCTTTTCCCCATTGAAAATGGAGGCCCTTATGTGTTGTTGTGGTTGAAATGTTTATGCCAAGAAAGACATCTTACTAGAAAAAATCCAATTGTTGAATGGGAACTTTTCAACACTCATTAAGGAACTTTTTAACTAGTGAGACATGAAGAAGAGCATGAGTTTAAAAGGTGTTATTGGAGATAGTGACAAGGCTCACAAGTGTAAGATTACATGAATGAATTTTGAACGAAACATATTCAATTGAGCATTGAACAATTTAATAATGAGGTGATGACTAAGCATATCAATGGGTTTCATAGCCATATTAGAAAAGTTATTATTCTTTTCTAGGTCAAGACTCTTAATGACGCTTGTACAATGGAAATCTATATGAAAGCACATAATGGCTGGAAGCTTGTTAATATAACCAATACATAAAAATAAGATGGAAAGAAACCCCAAATGAAGAAGGGAAAATGTAGCAAGGTTAAAGGAAATTTGGAAATGGCACCCAATAAAAGAATATAAAATGGTGAACATTGCGTGAAGAATGGCCATGGAAAAGACCATTACTGTGAATTACAGCTTGAACTTATTCTTAAGAACAACATTGGTAAAATATTCCTCAATATTTTTTCCAAAAAGATAGTAGGTCAGAAGATTGAAGGAACATCCAAGATCAATGACAAGGTCTCATTTGAAGGTTCAGTTTAGCACGAAAAGAACTACTAAAAGTAAGTTTGTTATATCCATATACTTTGAAAAAAATAAAGATACATGTTAAGAAAGTGTTGGATGTAAAGAACGAGTTTTCCATGTGAACATACAAATCAAGAACTTTGTCATGAGAAACATCTTTGACATTGGAAAACCAAATAACTTAATAACTATGTCTTTGAATATTAATACACATCTAAAAACATACTTTCTAGGATGGTTGCAAATTTAAGATATTAAACTTCAAGTCACCCACAAAGTGTAAATTCAAATTCTACATTTCAACCCACTTTATTGATGAACTATAATACATGGTGGATCCATTGAATGCATGTGAAATTGTCATTGGTATCCCACACTTTTGGGATAGAGATGACACCTTTTTTAAGAGAGACAAGAAGTGAAAGTTGATTAAAGAAGATAAAACTTACTTGGTAGCACACCACTTTCATCCACCTGGGACATTTACATGATTTTAATTGAAGACATTGTTAGAAACCAGGACCACAGAGCAATAATAGATATAGAGTTAAATCATTAAACAAGATGCAAAACACATTAAACACATTACAGAGAGACATAGATATCATGTGGTTCACCCAAACGATGGGCTACGTCCACAAAGAAATTGCCAGTCCTTTTATTATTGTCCAAAAAGATGAAGGGATACAACCTGTAACAAAACTGTTGCACTTCCTCTTCAAACTCTTACAGTCTCTCTCACACAATCATAGAGATTGTTTTCAATTCTATAATAACATACACAATCGTTTTACAATGATTTCTTTTATAGGGGAAAAATACCATTGGAAAATACTACGATTAACCCAATACCATGGGTTCGCATAACTGTTGGCCAATACACATCCAATTTTTTTTTATCGGGGGCTTTGCCCCCGAACCCCCTTTTTTGGGGCGCTTCCTTGAACCCCAAAGAAGGGGGAACGAAGTGTGCAATACACTTGGGGTACAAACATGACTGAATAATAGCTCTGGATCTAGAAGATCATGCTCCACAAACCAACAATCTCTCACTTGGAGACTGATCACAACAACTCCACCGTTGCTGCACTTGTTAGACTATGCTCTAGACCTTGGACTTGAAAAATTTATTTTTTTCACCTTCATGCTTGAAGGCCAACAGAAACCAAGCAGGAACTCACTTTCTCTCTGGTTACTCCCTTTGTCAACATGTCTGCAGGATTCTAGCTAGTATGTATCTTTTCTAGTTTTAACAGTTCTTCATCTAGAACAGATATTATGAAGTGGTACTTGAGCTGTATATGTTTAGTCCTCAAACGAAAGGCTGATTTATTTGCAATATGAATGACACTATGGCTGTCACTGTACAACTTACTATTCTCTTGCTTCTTACCCAATTCTTCCATGAACCTTTGCAACAAAATCATCTCCTTACTAGCCTCTGTAGCAACAACATACTCTGATTCCGTTGTTGAAAGTGCAACAACCTATTGCAATTTTGAAATCCAAATTACTGTTGTTCCACCCATAGTAAACACATACCCTGTGGTGCTCCTCCTGCTGTCTTTATCACCAGCCATATCTGCATCAACATTTCCCTGTAGAATAGTGTCTGAACCTCCAAAACATAATGCATGAGAAGTGGTACCTCTCAAATACCTGAGAATCCACTGTACTTATTTCCAATGCTCTTTACCTGGATTATTCATATACCTGCTCACAACTCCCACTGCATGTGCAATATCTGATCTTGTGCACACCATGGCATACATCAAGCTTCCAACCACCGATGAATAGGGAATCCTGACATGTAATCTATCTCTTCCCGTGTATCTGGACACATATCCTTACTTAGTTTGAAATGACTAGCTAAAGGTGCACTGACTAGTTTTTCATTCTGCATTCTAAACCTCTGCAACACCTTTTCTATGTACTCACCTTGAGAAAATGTCAATTTGCGATTTTTCCTGTCTCGTGTTATTCTCATACCAAGGATTTGTTTTGCAGCACCCAAATCCTTCATCGCAAATGATTTAGCTAGTTTTATTTTGAGCACATTTATATCCTGCATGTTAGACCCCACAACAATCATGTCATCCACATAAAATAACAAGATAATATATCTTCCGTTATCTATCCTCTTGAAATAAACACAGTGGTGAGAATGACATCTATCATAACCTTGTTTTGTCATAAACTTATCAAATTTTAAACACCACTGCCTTGGAGCTTGCTTCAGGCCATACAAGCTCTTCTTGAACATGCAAACCAAATTCTCCTCCCCTTTGACCTCATACCCCTGTGGCTACTGTATATAAATCTCTTCCTACAAATCCCCATGGAGAAATGCCATTTTTACATCTAACTGTTCAAGATGCAAATCTTCTACTGCCACTGGACTTAAAATAGTTTTAATTGAATTCATTTTAAAAATAGGAGAAAATATTTCATCAAAGTCTATACCTTTTTTTTGTGCAAACCCCTTTACAACAAGTCTATCCTTGTACGGATTCTTTCCTCCATATTATTCCTTCAACCTGTAAACCCATTTATTCTGCAATGCCCTTTTTTTTGTAGGCAACTTTACCAGATCCCAAGTCTGGTTTCTTACCAATGAGTCCATCTCCTCATCCATGCCTTGCTCCCACTTTTTTCTAGTTTCTACCTGCATTTCTTCTTCAAAACATTCTGGTTAACCATAATCATTCATCAATAAATATAGTGAAAAAGAGAATCTTTTAGGGGGTCCACTTAAATTCATAGATTTTCTTACAGTTCCAGGAGTTTCAGGTACATGCTGTTGTTCTTGATTTTCTGGTGCCGTTGGGAATTCATCTTCTTTGATTTCATCAAGAACTGTGTACTCTGTGTTTTCCTTTTCCACTTTATTTTCCTGCAATTGATCTTTGTACATGACCTTTTCATTGAATACTACATCTCTACTCCTAATGATTTTTTTCGTTTTTCATAATCCCATAAACGATAACCAAAATCATCAACCCCATATCCAATAAAGGTACATTTCTTGGATTTAGCCTCAAGATTTGTTCTATCATCTTTATCAATATGGACAAATGATTCACAACCAAAAGTTCTCATAAATGAGTATTTTACATGTTTACCTGTCCATGCCTCCTCTGGAATCCCACCATCCAAAGCGCTTGAAGGCCCTCTATTTATTAAATAAACAATAGTGTTTACAACATCTGACCAAAACTATAAGGGAAACCCTGCATGCAGTCTCATACACCTTGCACGCTCCATGATCATTCTATTCATCCTTTCTGACACACCATTTTCTTGTGGTGTTTCAGGAACTGTCTTCTCTCTGTGAATCCCATTGTGTGAACAGTAACTATCAAACTCCTTGCTGCAGTATTCACCTCCATTATCAGATCTGAGACATTTCAAATTTTTTTTGTCTCATTCTCAGCCAAAGATTTCCACTTCTTAAAAGTATCAAACACATTAGATTTCTATCTAATGCATTAAACCCAAATTTTTCTAGTTGCATCATCAATAAAAGTAACATAATAACGAGAGACACCAAGAGATTGTACTTGAGCTGGTCCGCATACATTTGTATGGACAAGCTCTAACTTTTCACTCTTCTTTTGTTTCCCAACCCTGAGAAATATAACTCTCTTTTGTTTTCCATAAACAAAGTTCTCACATAATTCCAAACTTACCTGCTTCAGATCTAGAAGCAGTTTCCTTGAGTGGAGAATTTGCATCCCCTTCTCACTCATGTGGCCAAGCCTATGATGCCACAATGCCGCACCTGTTTTTGTGGAAGCTACAGAGATAGAATAATCAGTATTATGAGAACATAAATATAACGTACCTATCCTATCTCATTTTTCTATTACCATTGATCCTTTAGTGACCTTCCACCACGTTTCCCCAAACGTAGACAAATAGTCACCATCTCCCAACTGCCCTGTTGAGATTAGATTTATTTTCTTAGCAGGAATGTGCCTTACATATTTTAGCAGCCATTCATTTGCATTATTTAACCACTAGTGGAAAATGAGATATTAGTGACCAAAATCCACATATCAATAACCACTTTTGGTTTGGCAATCGTTGGTGGCTAATTTACGGTCTTTTATTACGCGACCAAAATTGGTCATTTATAGCTTGTCATTTGGTCATTAATTTGGTCATATATTTGGTCATATATTTGAATCAATGACCAAATATATGACCACATCTATGACTAAATTAATGACCACATGACAAACTAGAATATGACCAAATTTGGTCGCATAATAAAAGACCGTAAATTAGCCACCAAAACTGTTTTTTGGTCATTGATATGCGAATTTTGGTCGTTTTTTTTGTCATTTATATCTCATTTTTTGGTCACATATGTCTCAATTTTTGGTCATTTTATATGCAAATTTTGGTCATTAATCTCATTTATTGGTCATTATAGTAATTTTTAGTTATTTTATGTGTGGTTATTATATTTTAGTAGTTTTAATGGTGTCCATTATTAATCAATATACATTTTTAATATGATATTATGTTTAAATTAAAAGAGAGTCATACATTATTTATCATCATCTAATACACATGTGAGTTATGCAATGTCACATTAATTAGCTAATTAAAACACTTATAAATAATATAAAGTACAACCATATAAGTTTTAAACCGCACAAATTATATTATATGAAATCTCAAGTATTACAATAAATATGAGTTTTCTTAAAACCTATCTCCATATAACTTTACATGAAAATAATCTAGTACATCGATGAATTTTCAAAATATTACAATGGCTAAACCATCCCACTTGTACTTGGTTGCTAAGCCATACTTAGATCCCATGACAGCTTCAAAACCATACTTAGCAACTTGAAACCCTTAACAATAGGCTCTTCATATTCAATGGAAAATCCTCAGAAGCAGGCTCTTCATACTCAATGGCCCACTTTCTAAGCTTTCTATCTGCGCATGTGCTCTTGTATTCGAACTGCACGTGCTTCTAAGATTTTTGAGCTTTATATTTGCGCACGTGCTTCTATATCCACACTGCAATAGCCTCCCTCCTCATGTTGTTATAAATATTGCGAGTAAGTTTACCTACAAACAACACATATTAAGCAATAAATTTTGCTTCTCGCTAAAAAGAGAAAACAAATAACTAAAAAATGCACATAGTAATTTCACAAGATTTAACATGGCAAAAAGAAACAATTCCAACAAACAACAGGTGTACTCAAAATGCATAAACATTTATAACCAGCAAACCTACAAATACATGAACATGAAATACCTCTCTATAAGGCTTGAAGATCAATGGCAACATTGCGCAAAACAAGAAATTCATTCCGAGCAATATATGAATGAACTTTGCACTGAAATTTTTTTCCCGAATTTCCCAATACCTCAGTTCTTCTAACATCTAATTCAGCCATTTGACCTGCTCTAAAGAAAACCTTGGTTTTCCCTATTTGAATAGTAAAGGAAATTTTAGGTTGTTTTTATTAACATTTTAATTGAATAAAACAACCTTAGAACTTCCAGCTTCTTGGGGAAGCATATAAATCATGATCCTGGGTTCATTACATCTTTGGATGTTGAGAATACCATTTGTCAAAGAACGCTCATAATAATATGCATAGGCCATTACTTTGGTCCAACGAAACAAGTGACAAGTAACCCGCACTTGGCAAAAAATAAAGGAATTAGCTAATCAATAAATATGTAAATATATACACAAATACATACAAATGTGTATGTCAGTAATGTGTTCAAATATAGGTGACAATGCTTGTCTTTAAGTATACATGCATTAACTTCAATATCTAGATATGGTTATAAGATTTATGGTTGAATGCATATCAATATGACAAAGCTTTCAAATGATTTTAGTATGCTCCAAGTAATCAAAAAAATATGTTTCTTTTATACCCTTGCAAATGATCGTGACAACAACATATACATCAATAAACATGTTAGAATCTTGATATGAATTCAATGTACCAATATGAATCACTGTGACAATGATTAGAAAACCTTTTAAGGTATATGACTGTCAGAAAGTGTATTGTGTAGTTATTCCAATGTATGCCTTATATATATCAGACCCGAAGATATGATTGAGATTAGTGTTTAGAACATGACATGCTTTGTGTCAATGATAATGATATCTTTCTCATATAAAAGGGCTGTCAAACAAGAAAACTTTCAGCAGTAGGAAATTGTGAATGTAGCTATCATAAATGTCATCTTCAGCAATCCTAAAGAGCTCAGAAAAGACTATCCCATAAATAATGTCAATAGTGTATAACGAAATCAATCCTTCTTTAGTAAGACATGTGTGTTTTCTATTCAAATAAAGAAAGAGGAACTGATGTAATTTCCAGCCATGACATACAAGTTTCAATGACTGTCCATAGGATGCTATTTCCAATCAAAAGGAGGTGAAATGTAATTTCCTAGCACAAGGTAATTTGCAGCCAAGGAAATAGCCTGAATTTCTTTCCCAAACAAGGTGATTTGCAGCCATCAATTACTAGACAACTAGGACTATCAAACTATAATAATTTCCAACCAAATAATGATTGTCTAAAATGACAAATTCCAACTCCTACAGTGACTATGCCTTGATGTTATCTTAGACTTTCAATATGTAAGTATGTTTATAATTTCAGAGGGGTCGGGAGTTGCTATTAGGCTACGACTTAAGGAGTGATGTTAGGGAAAGAAAAATGTGCCATGTATTAACCTAGTATCAAATTGATTTAGGACATAGAAATATCCTTGAGATATGCACATAGGAAATAACTTTTTTTGGCATCTTGTTTTCAGACATGAGTATGCTTTTACTCTATTTACAATACTGAGTATTCTATTACTCAATTATTTAGCTGATACACTCACTTTTAGTGAAAATTTTAACTTCTTTAACCATGTATCCTAACCATGGGTTTTACTTAATACCCATACATGTATCCTTCTCTCACAAGACTTGATCGTTACTCAAGATCCAAAGTGAACATGGCCCACCGGCCTGCCATAGAACTCATTTATTGTTGGTATGACTCTGTCAAAGATGGTTAAACTTAATCAAGCTCACAAATCCTCTGGAACTTGATAGTAAATTTTGGTCAATAAGTGGTTAAACATCAGACCAAGTTGGTCATAATTGGACTAAGAAGGTCAAATCCAATCAAACATGCCACTATTTTTGTTTTTTATTGTTCTTTCTTATGTAATTTTTAGTTTATAATTTAAATTTGTTTTATGAATGATACTCTAAAAACTAATAGCAAATAGAGTACTCTCTAAAAATATCACAAGTTAGGTATTTATGTTGATCATTAGAAGAAAAAAAAATTGAAGGGAAAATGTTGTTTGATATAATTTATTTTTTCTCTTGGAATCTACGTAAAACTACCCTTTAGCTAAGAAGATGTAGTTCGAGGGGCACTTCTATGCCATCAAAATCACCCAGTGCTTTCACCTAGCCTTATCCACACCCACTCAGCGAGTTTGAAACCCGAGTCTGAGTGTTAATAGAAATTCGAGCACCTCAGAACACACCTGTGAGCTTATTTTATGTAAGTAATTGCAAACTGTACTAGAAAAATATCAACAGAATGAAAAATAGTAATTTAAACTTGTATTATGTAATTATAAAATATCTCTCAGAATTCATTTTTATTAGATGTAAGACCCCGGCTTGTAAACTAATGTGTATATTCAATGTCTACAGTTTCACTTTCCTATTTAGGAGTGTATGCCTATTTAATGTCTAAATGATAGATGTCACATGGAATGAAATTATAAAATATCTATCAAAATTCATGTTTATTAGACGTAAGACCCAGCTTGTAAACTAATGTGAATATTCTATGTTTACAGTTTCACTTTCCTATTTAGGAGTGTTTGCCTATTTCATGTCTAAATGATAGATGTGACATGGAATGAAGTTGTCTCTCTTTTTGCAATAGTAAATATAATTTCTAGTATGCCAAGATTTTTCCAAGCTTTAACCAAGTCCCGTGCTGATTTTTACACTTTGTCTTTTCAAATGTTGCTTTCTCCTAGTCATGTAACTCTTCCCAATATACAAGAGATTGTGTACATCAATCCCATTCAAACAGGTTATAGAAATGGCCTAAGAATCGACACCATAGAACTACAAAATTGAGTACTTTCTCTTCAAGGTTGTCAAAAAACCTTTAGCAATCTTAGCTCTAGAATTAAAGCTTTTTCCATGTAGCACTTGATTTTTATTACAAGGAAGGATGAGAATAAGAAGTGAATGAAATACTCAGTTGACTAAACTGGTGACTTCTATTTCTGACCTTTTAAACCTATATTTCATATTGTCTATTGAAACTTGAAAGCTATATTACTGAGCTATAAATGAATCTTCTTCATTGACACACAAGACATTAGAAGTTAAGTTATCTTCAATGTAAAGAAATGAGAAAACTTTAAATTAGAACTTGTACACCATCATCCGTAAGTTCATAGCAATTATTCAAAGATATCAATGGGCGCATAAGACCTAGATATGTAAAACAATTGTGGCATTCTAATCTAGATGTATGCACTACAGTACAAATTTGACAACAAATGGAGAATAATCACGATGTCCATGAACTCAATATTGCATTGACAAGTTTCCATGGTCACTTGTAATAATAATACATTTAAGTATCTCTGTTGTTATAAGGTAAGTACAAGCAATGCAATAGCCTACCACACATGCCTATGTATTGTTACAAAAAGGAAATAAATTCACCAATTCTGATAAATTCTTCAACGTTGGTAAAAATTTGGGTATTCTTTACTCCTGCATAGACCCTAAATGATGCTAAATACTTTATCATTCATGTGTGAGGTTTTGACTAGTTTGAAGTTTATCACGGTAGACAAGAAGGTAGTTTGCAAAATATATAAGATTAATCCCCAAAAGGCATGGCACCACTATATGTATAATGAATGTGATGGAAAATAATTTGCTAGATAGGTTGTGTCCAGATGTTCCCAATCAGGGTCCATCTCAGAGCAAGAAACATTTCAAACCACAAAGATTACATTCACTAGAAGAGAAAGCCTATCTTAGTGACTGCATTTAGTACCTTCATCCAATTTCAAAGAATTATAATGTGCAATATGAGCATCAAATAGAGTACAGATAAAAATGAAAAGAATACCTTTGATTTTAGTGAAGCTTGAATGATAATGTACTTTTCTCACCTCCAGCATCCTTGAAACTTCCTTCCCTGAATCGTAGGCCCTTATAAACTGATATTCAATATCCCTAGTAACATCATTCAAATTCTTCATCCTGCTGGAATCGAAACAAGCAAGATCCTTCTTCTCTGAACTAACTTCATCACCTAAAGCATTGACTGTCTATACTTGTTGTTCACAAGTTACTTCAATTGATTTATTTGCACCAATGACAAGCAATTTCTCATCAACATTTTCTTCATCCCCATCCCCATCACCGTAACCAAAAAAATAAGTGTCAGAGGCAGTGCTAGACCGCTCATGGTCATTATCTAAATCCTCTGTAGATGTGGTGCCATGTATAGGTCGTTCCTAAAATTGCATTTCCCTCTTCTCCTCACCATGATCATCCTCTTCAAGATCAGGAATCCCTTCTTCTTTCCTTACTTGTTTCAAATCATCTTCGGAGTTGTGAGGAAAGAAGAATGTGCCATGCATTAACCTGGTATCAAATTGATTTAGGACATAGAATAAACAGAAGATGTTTACAATTGCTGAGAGATGAAGAATAAACAGAGCACATATCAAACTCTCTATAACTATTATATATAATTGCTTTTATAATGTGTTCAAGAAACCTGAAATCAAGGGTCATTAAGCCCTATTAGGGCCCTCTAAAGGAGGACAGGACCTTACTTCCTGCCGAAAAGAACCTTTTCAATAAGTTAATTATTTGGGAAAATATGTGTGGAAACAATTATGTAGATGCATGAGAAAACACTAAAATAAAACATGAAAAGTTCATAAGCATTTACAAATACTATGTAAATACTAAAGATTTATAAAACAAAGATATATTTTTCTGTTTTCATAGCCCAAGCAGAGAAAAAGCTTTGATTTCAACAAGCTGTCAAGAGTAAAAATCCTATAGTTTTTTTGTTTTAGAAATTTTATTTTGAGTTGACGAAGATCAAGGTTCAAACAACCCCATTTTATTATGCATCCATATTTGCACAGTGGTTTGGGAGGAATGATTGTTTTTTGATTGTTAGAGTTTATCCTAATAGGGGGCATACTAAGCCTATATGTTGATAAGAACGACCTACAAACTATTTTCTTGATGTAGGGATTGATCTGATAAAAATGCAGGAAGGATATCACCATGATAATTAAATATAAATGGAAACCAAGTCCTATAGAACGGCATCCATGATAGTTTCAGTCTCACCTTCGCAGAGCTTGCCGCAACTAACTGTTAAATATCTCCTCCAACAAGATCTGAAGTTGGAGTAGATTTCACAGGATTCTTGAATGGGGTAAATGTTGCCAACAACCCAAAACAAATATCGTCAAAATTATAGAATAAATTAAAGTGCTCGCTATGAGATTCTTTCTAGTATTCCTTCCTTGTTCTTTATGAATTTATTCGCTAGTGTCATAGCTGAATACTCAAAAAAACATAGCGTAGTCATAAACAAACTACAAGCTAAAAAAATGAAAAAAGCCTCTATGACTCATACCCGTAGAATTTGGAGCTTCAGAGTCAAAAAAATTATTATTCACATATTAAAGTATATCCAAAAAATTGAGTTTAGATTTTAGTAGCCTGTGGGAAACAAATTTACTTGCATCTTGCACAATAGACAGACATTAATTCATCTTCGAAGGAGAGATTGAGATTGTAGGGGTATCTTGGTTTTAAAAAATGTAAAATAACCTGAAAATGTTGCAAAATTCTCAAGAGGGTGCAAAATGACCTAGAAATCTTGGCAAATGTAATTTGGTCATCTTGCTCCTTAATAGCCTAAATGCCATTTGACAGGATAATTGCATCATGATAATGTGGAATAATCTGGAAATGCTTAAGAATACAGAAGGACATACAATTGAATCCTCTTGAAAGAATGATTCTTTCTATGCTCCGCCACCAATAACCATAAGCATCATCACTTTTCAACCTAAAATAAGGCCTAGAATGGTAAACATGAATAGGCACATACAATTATATATGAATAAGATTCAGTAGTATATCAATCTGTGGCTAAAAATCACAATACTAGTACATTAAGTTCTCCTTCCAATGTTCATGAAGCTAAATTGTTTGCACTGCCAAGAAGTACCATTTCTTTGCATGAAACCATGCAATATATCCTAAAATGACTTTGACTAGTTCAATGCCATATGAATGTTGCAACAATTTTACAAACATCAAAGACAAAGTGTATTTCAAACGATTCATTGCCTAAGATATCATGGTTCATAATGGAATTATGTCTCTAGAAATGTTGGGAGAGTTAAATCAAAATATACAATTTTTCTTCTAAAAAGAAAACAAATTTCTAGTGAAAATTGTACCTTCATTTCTTCAAAGAGTTTTTTCTCTCATGCCAACAACCTGTCTAATGTTGATGCATGGCTACAAAAAATCATGCTACAGTATTCAACAAAATCACTATTACTGACATCAATGGGGTACTTTGAATTGGATGCAAAATCAAACTTGGATAATGGATACCCTGAAGACATTGATCGATCCCAAGTGATAGCATTGAGAACCTTTGCAGAATGTTCTACATTGACAGACAAGACATTAGAAGTCAAGTTAACTTCAATGTAAATAAATGAGAAAACTTTAAAATAGAACTTGTACACCATCATCTGCAAGTTGATAGCAATTATTCACAGATATCAGTGGGCGCATAAGACCTAGATATGTAAAAAAATTGTGGCATTCTAATCTAGCTGTATGCACTCCAGTACAAATTTGACGACAGATGGAGAATAATCATGATGTCCATGAACTCAATATTGCATTGACAAGTTTTGATGGTCACTTGTAATAATAATACATTTACGTCTCCCTATTGTTATAAGGTAAGTACAAGAAATGCGTTAGCCTACCCCACATTCCACACACGCCGCACATGCCTATGTATTGTTATGGAAAAGGAAATAAATTCACCAATTCCGATAAATTCTTCATCATTGGAAAAACTTTGGGTATGCTTTACTCCTGCATAGGACCCTAAATGATGCTAAATCCTCTATCATTCATGTGTGAGGTTTTGACTAGTTTGAAGTTTATCACGGTAGACAAGAAGGTAGTTTGCAACAGATATAAGATCAATCCCCAAAAGGCATGGCACCACTATATGTATAATGAATGTGATGGAAAATAATTTTCTAGATAGGTTGTGTCCAAATGTTCCCAATCAGGGTCCATCTCAGAGCAGGAAACAGTTCAAACCCCATAGATTACATTCACTGGAACAACAAGGCTATCTTAGTGACTGCATTTAGTACCTTCATCCAATTTCATAGAATTACAATGTGCAATATGAGCATCAAACAAAGTACATATAAAAATGCAAAGAATACCTTTGATTTCAGTGAAGCTTGAATGATAATGTACTTTTCTCGCCTCTAGCAAGGCTTGAAACTTCCTTCCCTAAATCATAGGCCCTTATAAATAGATCTTCAATATCCCTAATAACATCATACAATTCTTCATCCTACTGGAATCGAAACAAGCAAGATCCTTCTGCTTTGAACTAACTTCATCACTTAAAGCATTGACTGCCTCTACTTGTTGTTCACAAGTCACTTCAACTGACTTCTTTGCACCAATAACAAGCAATTTCTCTTCAACATTTTCTTCATCCCCATACCCGAAAACAATATAGGAAGTGTCAGACTACTCATGGTCATTAGCTAAATCCTCTCTAGATGTCATGGCCTCTACAGTCCGTTCCTGAACCTATATTTCCCTCTTCTCCTCACCATGATCATCCTCTTCAAGATCAGGAATCCCTTCTTCTTTCCTTACTTGTTTCAAATCATCTTCGGAGTTGTGAGGAAAGAAGAATGTGCCATACGTTAACCTGGTATCAAATTGATTTAGGACAGAGATTAAATAGAAGATGTTTACACTTGCTGAGAGATGAAGAATAAACATATCACAAATCAAACTCTCTATAAGTATTATATATAACTGTTTTTATAATGTGTTCAAGAAACCTGAAAGCAAGGGACATTAAGCCCTATCAGGGCCCTCTAAAGGAGGACATGACCTTACTGCCTACCTGAAAGAACCTTTTCAATAAGTTAATTATTTGGGCAAATATGTCTGGAAAAAAATTATGTAGAAGCATAAGAAAACAATCAAATAAAACATGAAAAATTCATAAGCATTTACAAATACTATGTTAATACTAAAGACAAATCCTTCTTGACTTTGACACGAAATGTCCAAAATGAAAAGCATATAAAAAAACATATATTTTTCTGTTTTTATATCCCAAGCGAAGAAAAAAGCTTTGATTTCAACAAGCTGTCAAGAGTAAAAATCCTATAGGCTTTTTATTTTAGAAATTTTATTTTGAGCTAAGGAAGATCAAGGTTCAAACAACCCCATTTTATTATGCATCCATATTCGCGTGGTGGTTTGAGAGGCATGATTGTTTTTTGATCATTAGAGTGTATCCTAATAGGGGGCATACTTAGCCTGTACGTTGATAAGAACGACCTACAAACTATTTTATGGATGTAGGGATTGATCCGATAAAAATGCAGGAAGGATTTCACCATGATCATTAAATATAAATGGAAAATAGGTCCTACAGAACGGTATCCATGATAGTTGCAGTCTCACCTTCACAGAGCTTGCCGCAACTAACTACTGAATATCTCCTCCAACGAGATTTGAATTTGGAGTAGGTTTCACATGCTTCTTGAATGGGGTAAATACTGCCAACAAGCCAAAACAAATACCATCAAAATTATAGAATAAATTAAAGTGATCACTATGAGATTTTTTTCTAGTCTTCCTTCCGTGTTCTTTATGAATTTATCCGCTAGTGTCATAGCCGAATAAAAAAAAAAACACAGCGTAGTCACATACAAACTACAAGATAAAGAAATGAAAAAATCCTATATGACTCTTACCTGTAGAATTTGGAGCTTCAGAGTCAAAGAAAGTATTATTCACATATTAAAGTATATCCATAAAATTGAGTTTAGATTTTAGTAGCCCATGGGAAACAAATATACTTTCATCTTGCATAATAGACATACATTAATTCATCTTCGAAGGAGAGATTGAGATTGTAGGGGTATATTGGTTTTAAAAAATGTAAAATAACCTCAAAATGCTGCAGAATTCTCAAGAGGGTGCAAAATGACCTAGAAATCTTGGCAAATGTAATTTGGTCATCCTGCTCCTTAATAGCCTAGAATGGAAAACATGAATAGGCTTATACAATTATAGATGAATAAGATTTAGTAGTATACCAATCTGTGGCTAAAAATCACAATAATAGTACATTAAATTCTCCTTCCAATGTTCATGAAGCTAAATTGTTTGCATTGCCAAGAAGTACCATTTCTCTGCATGAAACCATGCAATATATCCTAAAATGACTTTGACCAGTTCAATGCCATATGAATGTTGCAGCAATCTTAAAACATCAAAGATAAAGTGTATTTCAAAAAATTCATTGCCTAAGATATTATGTTTCATAATGGAATTCTGACTCTAGAAATGTTGGGAGAGTTAAATCAAAATATACAATTTCGATTCTAAAAATAAAACAAAGTTCCAGTGAAAATTGTACCTTCACTTCTTCATAGAGCTTTTTCTCCCATGCCAGAAGCTTGTCTAATATTGATGCATGGCTACCAGAAATCATGCTATAGTCCTCAACAAAATCACTATTACTGACATCAATGGGGTACTTTGAACTTGGATAATGGAGACCCTGAAGACGTTGATCGATGCCTAGTGATTGTTAGATTTTAAACATTAAGCTAGCATATCATTAGGATCTTTAATTGAGAGAACAACAAGCATAGCAATCAAACACAAGAGACAATGAACACAGTATTTTTCCTTGGGGAAACCATAAATGGAGAAAACTTCACAAATTCCTTAGAGATAGAATCAGCACCAAAGTGAAACCCAAAAACAGTAAGATGATCTCCCAACAGCAGTAACCTCTTTCTTCCTTACCCCGGTGTCTTTCTCTTCCTCAGCTATGCGCTACAACTGAGTGTGAGTGAGTGTGTGATAAAAAGAGAGGATAGCTCTCTATTTATACTAATTCTCAACTTGACTAAACCCAACTAGGGCAGACTTCACTATGTGATTCTAATAACCCTAGTGCCCTAAAACTGTGGGGACTTTAACCCTTAGACAATATGAGAGTTAACTACCTTGACTTGACATGACTTGTTTACATTATAGAGACTTCTTAATAGGAACATCGAGGCATGACATGACTCAAGTACATTACAAATACATCCCAGAATAAACATCGAGTTACAATAAATAAGAAATACAAGTGAATACATTCCGAAGTTACAATTACATCAACAGTGATAGCATTGAGAACCTTTGCAAAATGTTCTGCATTGAAACACAAGACATTAGAAGTTAAATTAACTTAAATGTAAAGAAATGAGAAAACTTTAAAATAGAACTTGTACACCATCATTCGCAAGTTTATAGCAATTATTCGCAGATATAAGTGGGTGCATAAGACCTAGATATGTGAAAACATTGAGGCATTATAATCTAGCTGTATGCACTATAGTACAAATTTGATAGCATATGGAGAATAATCATGATGTCCATGAACTTAATATTGCATTGACAAGTTTCCATGGTCACTTGTAATAATAATACATTTAAGTCTCCCTATTTTTATGAGGTAAGTACAAGAAATGCATTATCCTACCACACATGCCTATGCATTGTTACAGAAAAGGAAAAAAATCACCAATTCCGATCAATTCTTCATCGTTGGTAAAAATTTGGGTATGCTTTACTCCTGCATAGGTCCCTAAATGATGCTAAATCCTCTATCATTCATTTGTGAGGCTTTGACTAGTTTGAAGTTTATCACGGTAGACAAGAAGGTAGTTTGAAACAGATATATGATCAATCCCCAAAAGGCATGGCACATCTATATGTATAATGAATGTGATGGAAAATAATTTGCTATATAGGTTGTGTCCACATGTTCCCAATCAAGGTCCATCTCAGAGCAGGCAACAATTCAAACACCAAATATTACATTCACTAGAACAACAAACCTATCTTAGTGACTGCATTTAGTACCTTCATCCAATTTCATAGAATTATAATGTGCAATATGAGAATCAAATAGAGTATAGATAAAAATGCAAAGAATACCTTTGATTTCAGTGAATCTTGAATGATAATGTATTTTCTCTCCTCCAGCATCCTTGAAAATTCCTTCCTTGAATCATAGGCCCTTATAAACTGATCTTCTATATCCCTAATAACATCATACAAATTCTTCATCCTGCTGGAATTGAAACAAGCAAGATCCTTCTGCTCTGAACTAACTTCATCACTTAAAGCATTGACTACCTCTACTTGTTGTTCACAAGTTACTTCAATTGACTTCTTTGCACCAATGATAAGCAATTTCTCTTCAACATTTGCTTCATCCACATCCCCATCCTCGGAACCAACACTGGAAATGTTAGACTGCTCATGGTCATTAGCTAAATCCTCTGTAGATGTCATGGCCTCTACAGTCCGTTCTTGAACCTGCATTTCCCTCTTCTCCTCACCATGATCATCCTCTTCAAGATTAGGAATCCCTTCTTCTTTTCGTAGTTGTTTCAAATCATCTTCGGAGTTGTGAGGAAAGAAGAATGTGCCATGTGTTAACCTAGTATCAAATTGATTTAGGACATATAATAAACAAAAAATGTTTAGACTTGCTGAGAGATGAAGAATAAACATAGCACATATCAAACTCTCTATAAATATTACATATAACTGTTTTTATAGTGTGTTCAAGAAAACTTAGAGCAAGGGACATTAAACCTTATCAGGGCCCAGTAAAGGAGGACAAGGCCTTACTGTGTGCCTGAAAGAACCTTTTCAATAAGTTAATTATCTGGACAAATATGTGTGCAAAAAATTATGTAGAAGCATGAGAAAACAATAAAATAAAACATGAAAAGTTCATAAGAATTTACAAATAATATGTAAATACTAAAGACAGATCCTCCTTTACTCTGACACAAAATATCCAAAATGAAAAGCATATAAAACAAACATATATTTTTCCGTTTTCATAGCCCAAATGGAGAAAAAAGCTTTGATTTCAACAAGTTGTCTAGAGTAAAAATCCTATAGGTTTTTTTCTTTAGAAATTTTATTTTGAGCTAAGGAAGATCAAGGTTCATACAACCCCATTTTATTATGCATCCATATTCACACAGTGGTTTGGGAGGCCTAATTGTTTTTTATCGTTAGAGTTTATTTTAATAGGGGGCATATTGAGCTTGTACCTTGATAAGAATGACCTACAAACTATTTTATCGATGTAGGAATTGATCCGATAAAAATTAAGGAAGGATATCACCATGAGCATTAAATATAAATGGAAAACAAGTCCTACAGAACAGTATCCATGATAGTTGCAGTTTCACCTTGCAGAGCTTGCCGCAGCTGACTACTGAATATCTCCTCCAACGAGATATGAAGTTGGAGTAGGTTTCATAGGCTTCTTGAATAGGGAAACGCTGCCAACAACCCAAAACAAATACCGTCAAAACTATAGAATAAATTAAAATGCTCGCTATGAGATCTTTTCTATTCTTCCTTCCCTGTTCTTTATGAATTTATCTGCTAGTTTCATATCCAAATACTCAAGAAAACACAGCGTAGTCACATACAAACTACACGATAAAAAAAATGATAAAAGATAAATGCAAAATAAAACAACAAATCCCCTTGTTCACCGTTCATACCTCTAGCTGGTTCTTTGGAAACAATAGTGAAATCTACAGCGGGTATGCTGGGGGATGGCCAAGAAGCCTGCAATTCTGATGCTTTGTGAATTTTTTCAAAGCACCCAACTATTTTCTTGTTGCAAACTTGGTCCACATTAGAAATCATCATGTCAAAAAGTCCTAAATAGATGTTAAGGATGCAAGGTAGTTCTAAAGATTATTATATGATAGATATGGGTTACCAAGATGGTTTTCGCCGATTACATGGGTTAGCCAAAATATAAAAACCTCAGACGAGGATTTCCAACTGATCAGTCTAGGTGGATGAGATAAAGAGAATATATAGAACTGTTAAATGGGCATTTAAGGACACAAAAGAGTGAATATTGAGGCGATCTAAGGAGATGGGCATTAAAGATTCAAGGCCTCAATGGGATATGGAGCAAAGATTGAGAAAGAGTAGAGTTTTGGGGAAATTAGTAGTGAGAATCAAGGACATTTTACCACATGGGAAAGAGGGAGTATAGGTGTTGGTGGCACCTGTAGGGTGTTATAATCCAATTTAGTATCATTGAAGGGCAATGGCGATAAAAATGAGATACCCTTGAGGAGATTTTAAGGGAGCCTGAAATGGATAGTGCCGACTATAAAGGGTATTTGGGTTTATAAAGGACAATATTAGAGGGCGATTGCATAGATTGAGAAGCATTGTGGGCACTGAAATTCAAGAGGAAAATGAGAGCTTTAGGTAGATGATGGTGATGGTTTCCATCGGTGAACGTCAAGGCTCAAAAATACCAATCTCAATACACCTCCTTCCTCCTGCCCAAATGCATGTTCAAGCTTTGATTCTGTTTTCTTCTGACCACGCAGCATTCAAAAGTGAACCCTTCACAACCCTTCTAAAGGGTTCTATCCTTTTAGAAGTGTAAAGTTAAAATTGCCCTTCAAAAAAAATTTAAAATCTGAATTTTACCCTTCCAATCAAGAGGGGCATAATTTATATCAACATTTCAAAAGAATGGAAACATTTGAAATTACCCATCCATATAAAATTGTCAATATGTTGAAATTCCTGCATAAAGTTCAACTCATCATTCAAAATATTGGAAATATGATAAATTATAATCACTCACTCACTCATGTCATGCACTCATTGCTTAGTTGTGGAAGATGGCCACAAATCGTTGATGACTACGAGGCACTAGCCATCTAGATGTGACTCTAACTACCAAGTCACTTGGGGTTGCAATCTAAAGTGTGACAATGTGTCAACAACTATGACTATAAAAAAAAATAACAGCTACTAGTCTACTAGTAGGACTGAAACGAGATCAAAACTTTGTGCCTACTATCTATGTGAACCTCGATACCAATGTCCACTCTTTTTTCATCAAAATGAAATTAAATAGGACAGTTTGATAAGTCCTCTACAATAATTCATTTCTTGCATGAATATCATGGACTTATGACAACTATAAGCAAATACAAATAATGGCATGTAGCTAAGATCACAAATTGCGGAGAGGTCGATTTATGCATTGGGATAGAGAGGTGTCATTGGGCACACGGTATGGAGAAATAATGGTTATTAATGAAATGAAAAAAAACAATAGTTGGCTCAAGAATAGTATTCAATTTGATTGGTGGCATGATCATGATGTAATCTCCCTCCATCATTCCAAACATTTGTGGTTTCTCACAACATTTGTCCTCAGCCCCACCAAAATACATGTAAAAAATACTTGTCTTTACATCCTCTTCTCTTTAAATCCTCATCTCATAGTAATAAATAAGGATTATTATGCATGCATATCCTCACCTTATAACACAAATTGACGCAAAGAATAAGAGACAACTATAAGTAAGTATTATATTAAATTTATCATATAAGTCTTTAATTAACACTATCAACTAAGATTTGACACGTTGGATTGTTGTGATCTTCTTATCACTCGTTACCGATGTGATTCAAGGCATTCTTTGAAGGTGAAGTCCATAATTTTAGGTCTTCTTCCTCATATCATGCCTTTTGGTAAGACAATAAAGAGGGTAGTGGCCTGCATCAACATGGAAAATGGTTTCGGCATAGAGGTTATACACATTACTTGTTTTCATTAAATGAATTAAATTCCTACCAATGACTATTGATTCAGTGAATCATGGACTGGTATGAAAGACAACAAATTTTAGAGCCTTGAGCCCTTAATTACTCGCATGTAGAATTTCTCAAATCTAGCCATTAATAAACTTCTTTTGGTATTTTGGTTCAATCTAAAAGGCATACTGTTGAGACTCAGACATGTAGTGAGTTTCAATTGACTTAGGCTTGATTCCAATTTCCCTTCATTCCATACATGTATGCTTTCACGACAAGTATTGAACAAAAAAATTCGATGCCCTGACCCTGGTTATGCCAGCTTTGCTAACTTTCTTGGTATGTAGGAATAATGTTTTTTTAGTTGTGTATCATTTTTTCTTAAGTGCCCAATCCTTATCATTCTTACACATCTCAAGATTGGATTGCACGTGAATGCCCCAATATGGTTATGTCATAGTCTATGTAGTTTTTTTGTATAATGAAGTGTGTTCCAACTAGAAAAAATACAATAGAATAGTTGGTATGTTACTGAACTGTAAAATTAATGATAATACACATATGACAACTTAATGTGTTCAAAATAAGTTTTATTGGAAATATATCATTTTTTCATGTAGATATTAAGGAGTGCTCAATTGTTTGAAATTGTAAAAATTTGAATGAACAATATTTGTCTTTTTCATTTTTTTGGTGAAAGGGTTCAATTAATTTATACTTGTCAATTGAAGTACAATTATTTATTTTTCTCTTCATCTCTGAAGGGATGAGAAAATAAATATCCTTCCAATTGAAATTAAGACCCACCCTTCAAATTTGATCACTGAAGCAAACCAACAGTAGATTTTTCCACATTCAAAATAGCTTCCAATGAATACACATGTTCCAACACAAATGGAATGGACAGAATTCAGTTTGATCAAAGTTCATGTCATAGATGAAAACATAGAGACATACTATAATGGCATATTTTCTACATTATATGAAACACACTAAAAAGAGAATAACAAACTTTAAATAAGCACAGGTTGGCTAGTTTGACTTCTACCTCATTGTTCAACACACCTCCAACATTTCGAGTGTACATGAACATCTCGAACTGTTTTCCAGTCATCACCGGTACAAAGAGACCTAGGGATATTTGACTTGGATATCAGAACAAAGAAGTGAGATAACCATGAGAACACTCACTAACTAGTGTAGAACCCTCACGAAGAAGATTTTCATAAAATCTTCATCATTTATTTTTGAATAAAATATTGCAAATTAATATAGTTATTTGAGCATAATTTTCTTTTCTTAATTTTTATTAAATTTAATTGGTGGGTTTTTGGATTTCTTGATTAAAATGTTAAAAGAGTTTTTTTAAATGATTTTTATTATATTTAGTAAAGGAATATATGAATTAATATGATAAATGATTCATACTATAGAAATAGATATAGTTATTATAATTATATTATAATGATAATTAGTAGTATATAATAGTAGATATCTATTGTAATATATATTCATATTAATTATAAATGCTAAATGTTATGTTATTTTTTAAATAGGATGTAGGTTTTTTAATTAGGATTTAGTAAAATCCCTTGCCACAACTGTTATTCAAACCCAAATGATAAAAATCCCTATCAAGTAAAATACCAGGCAATGAAGCCACCATAAATATTCCCGACCATGATCACGCTCTCTAGTCCAGGACATTGAAGCATACTCTTGAGGCATTCCTCTTGGAAAATATCAGTACGCTCGAGCTTGTAGTCGTGGAGTCTCATAGAATACGAGGTCCATGATGAGGAGGTCAAAGTGTTTTTCAAATGCACTAATTTGGTTATCCCATTCTGTCAAGTTGTGTGCTCCCAAAACATGAATGAGGAGACATAGTTCCTATTTTCATTTGCCATGTTTGCTTTGAATCAAGAAAGGGAAAACTAGAAAGCAAGAGGAAAACCAGAAGGCATAATTAAGCCCCCTTCCAATAAAGCCAAAAATTTGGCGCTAGAAACCTATAAATTTATGTTACAAGGAATTTATGTCATGCCTATATTAACATTGTTTATAGAAGTATAGTTTTCAAAACCCATATTGAATTAGTAGAACATTGGGAGAAACTCAAATGAGTTAATAATATTTATGTCGAATCACACTCTAAGGGAAGGAATCCAACTCAATGATGATAATCTAATCTAGAAGTCCTAGGACATCATGTGCTATAACATCATGATGATAGCTGATTTGATGTTTCTAGCTGACCCGTGACACATGGGGCAGTCTACATTTTACTAAATTCTAACACTGCAGACTTGCAGTGTTAGAATTTAGTACAGTGTACAAATTCATTGTCAAATTTTCAATTTTTTCCATTGTCGGAGTGACACAATTAAAAATGACCAAATAAATGACCAGTTGTTATATGGTCATTTGTATTCTACATATCTTGTGATCAAATTTGGTAATTTATCTTGGTTTTTTTTAGTCGGTTTCTATCCCGTGACCAAAAGTGGTAATTTATCTTGGTCATTTTTAGTCAGCTCAATTATAATTATCAATTTTGGTCATTTTTCCCTTTTAGGAGACTGTGGTGAACAAAATTTTTGGTCTCCTGGTCACTAATATCTCATTTTCCACTAGTCAACTTAATCCGCACCTTACCCTTTCCAACAGTTTTACATGGTTCATCATCCCCCAATAAAACATCTCCAAAATCACCTTAAACATAATCATGAAAGCATTTCCTATGGGGTGTAGCATGACATGAATCCCCTGGATCTACTACCTAGTAATCAGTAGTATTATCTAATGCAAGAATCAAAGCATATTGTAACACATCACCTGCTACATTTGCTTCCTGAGTACTCTCTTGCTGCCTCTCACCTTTATTCTTTAGTGCTCTATAGTCTTTCTTCAAGTGTCCTTTATTACCACAGTTCCAACACTCTATTTTTCTGAATCTGGACTTGGATCTTCCCTTTTAGACTTGCTGCGATTTCATGGGCTCCTTCCTCTCTCATTTTGTCTCCCTCTGCTCTCCATGGTAAATGCATTACTTGATGTCTCACCTATGCTTTTTATTTTCATTTTCTCGCTAAGAATAACACCAACAACATCAAAAAACTTAAGAGTGTTTGAACTAGGGAAAGAGTTACTTACAACCATGACCAAGCTATTCCAGCTTTCTAGCAATGAGCACAAGATTAGAAGAGCCCTAACCTTATTATCAAAGTTCACATTTACAGAACTTAACTGGCTGGTAAGTGTATTAAACTCATTTAAATGATCAGCAATAGATCCACCTTCCGACATCTTCATATTAAATAAATGATTCATTAAAAATACCTTGTTGGAAGGTGAGGGTTTTTCGTAGAGCTTACCCAATGCTCTCATCACACCCTTCATTGTTTTTTCTTTCGAAATATTGAAAGCCACCGACAAATCCAGGCACAACCGTATTGTTCCCAGTGCCTTTCTGTCAAGAATCTCCCATTCTTCATCCTTCATAGCCACCAACTGTTTTGCTTTTTTGCCCAACAACAGGTATAGATCCTTCTGGTACAAATAGTCCTCCATTTGCATCTTCCATGAGTGATAGTTTTGGCTATTAAATTTCTCGACCCTAAAATTTCCCTCTTCCACCATTACTCCCACTCGAACTAGGAACCCTTCTTTCCTGTGAGTTTACCAACCAAATAGACCTTTTGTCTCTGATACCAATTGTTAGAAAACAAGACCGCAAAGCAATAACATATATACAGTTAAATCATTAAACAAGATGCAAAACACATTAAACACATTACAGAGAGACACAGATATAATGTGGTTCACCCAAACGATGGGCTACATCCACAAAGAAATTGCCAGTCCTTTTATTACAGTCCAGAAAGATGAAGGGATACAACCTGCAGCAAAACTGCTACACTTCCTCTTCAGACTCTCACAGTCTCTCTTACACAATCACAGAGATTGTTTTCAATGCTATAATACCATACACAGTTGTGTTACAATGCTTTCTTTTATAAGGTAAAAATACCTAATTCAGTAACTTAGAATTACTAAGAAATATGATAAAGAAATCCCTAATTCTACGTTAAGAGAGAAACATAGGTTGTCCAACCTAGCTTGAGCACCATAAAATCTACCGTAAACGTGATGGCTCCATAGCCTCCAAGAGCCCATTAAAGGTCAAATCCAAGGTGGATATCAAACCATATGATGGTTAGTTAGGCCCTAATAAGCTAAGCAATTGCCTAAGAAATTAAACTGGATGTTTTCTTAGGCTATCATGGGTTTTTAGAGGTAGATAAGATTTTCTTTTCCCCACTGAAAATGGATGCCCTTATGTGTTGTTGTGGTTGAAATGTTTATGCCAAGAAAGACATCTTACTAGACAAAATTCAATTGTTGAATGGGAACATTTCAACACTTATTAAGGAACTTTTTAACTAGTGAGACATGAATAAGAGCATGAGTTTAAAAGGTGTTACTGGAGATAGTGACAAGGCTGACAAGTGCAAGGTTACATGAATGGAATTTGAAGGAAACATATTCAATTGGGCATTGAACAATTTAATAATGAGGTGATGACTAAGCATATCAATGGGTTTCACAGCCATATTAGAAAAGTTATTTTTCTTTTCTAGGTCAAGCCTCTTAATGATGCTTGGACAATGGAAATCTATATGAAAACACATAATGGTTGGAATCTTGTTAATATAACTAGTACATAAAAATAAGATGGAAAGAAACGCCAAATGAAGAAGGGAAAATGTAGCAATGTTAAAGGAATTTTGGAAATGCCACCCAATAGAAGAATCTAAAATGGTGAACATTGCATGAATAATGGCCATAAAAAAGACCATTCTTGTGAATTGCAGATTGAACTTATACTTAAGAACAACATTGGTAAAATATTCCTCAATATTTTTTCCAAAAAGGCAGTAGGTCAGAAGATTGAAGGAACATCCATGCTCAATGACAAGGTCTCATTTGAAGGTTTAGTTTAGAATGAAAAGAACTACTAAAAGTAGGTTTGTTATATCCATATACTTTGAAAAAAAAAAGATACATGTTAAGAAAGTGTAAGATGTAAAGATAGAGTTTTTCATGTGAATATACAAATCAAGAACTTTTTCATGAGAAACATCTTTGACACGGGAAACCCAAATAATTTAATAACTATGTCTTTGGATATTAATACACATCTAAAAACATACTTTCTAGGATGGCTGCAAATTTAAGATATTAAACTTCAAGTCACCCACAAAGTGTAAATTCAAATTCTACATTTCAACCCACTTTATTGATGAACTATAATACATGGTTGATCCATTGAATGCATGTGACATTGTCATTGGTATCCCACACTTTTGGGATAGAGATGACACCTTTTTTAAGAGAGACAAGAAGTGGAATTTGATAAAGAAGATAAAACTTACTTGGTAGCACACCAATTTCATCCACCTGGGACATTTACATGATTTTAATTAAAGACATCATAAAATAACATTGGCCACATCGAATTTACCCAACACATGGATTATGAGCCAATTACACACCTCAAATCCGTGTCAAAATTTCTGTTTACTATACAATGAGTCACATGACCCATTATTTATTAGTCGTGAGACCATCATATGGATTGTGTGACTTTTCCTTTAATAGTCACACTTACAAGAAGGTAGTATTTATTTTGATACCCACATGGTACTTGTTTTTGCATGATTTGTGAATTTTGTGGTTCATTATTTCCCAAAACTACCTAAAATGATTGGAGGATGAACATGATTGGAGGATGAACATAGGTATACCCATTCATTCCTTCTAATTCATGGAAGGGAACTTATTCTTCCTTTGTGTCATGTTAGGGTCACGAAAGCACATGGGATCCCATGCCTAAATCTTGGGCATTACCACTTGAACTAGTTCACCTTCCAACTCATATTTGTCTTCTAAATACAAGTCCCCTTTATGCATTTTATGAGATTTTTGGTGTTAAGGTTATGTTGTTGAGATTTTTCTAGAGGGTGAGAAATCCATTTCTTCCACTCACATATTCTTTTGTTTCTTTACACTCAAGTGACACTTCTATGTTGTCTGAAGCAAAGTTTAGATTCATTGTTTGAATTTTTTTTTAACTAGTATAAATTCTTAGGGGCATATTAGAATGAATTTTCTTTTTTATTGACTTACATTTTTCTAGTCTCAACTCTAAACTTAGCCGAGATTAGTTTTGGTACACATGCAACAAACCCCATATGCATAATGGTGACCATAAAAAGAATTATAGACCTTTCCTCCTTCCTTGGTTGTTTCTATGCCCTCCATTTGTTTTCTATTAGTTTGCAACTTAGTTTAGATACTTATTTTGTCCCTAGGACATTGTTGTCAGATTAATTTTTAAAAAATCACCTTTTTGAGCATTCCTAGGAATCACATATTTCCCAAGTCCCTGTACAAATCATTGTAGATTACATGGATTTTCATTCAACACTCATGAGATTCACTTGCATAGGAAGACAACCTTTCTTTCCATGTTGTTGTGCCACTATGGGGTGTTGTGGATAAAATCATCCTAATAGAAAATCAATCTCTTTCCCAAGAGCCAGATGTTCATAATGTGCAAGTAATAATGAATGATCGGAAGGTAAAATACCTGGTTCCAAAGGTTTTCCTAAGATATCCTTAATATGGCGATCCATATATACCTTGTCTCTAATAAGATATGAGCTCTAGAACGTGCAAACAAAGAAGAGAAGAATACCTTCCTCAAACCCAAATGGTTACACAAGAGAAAATGCAAATAAATTTTACTAAATTTAAATTTATCAAGAAAAATGATTAACACCCCTAAACACCAATTGAAATAACAATTAATGAAGAAAAATAATATTTAGAGGGGAGGAGAATATGTATCTTTAATTTATTGAAATAAAGAACAAATAAAAGATATGATGTTGTTGATAGCATTTCTCGTTCAAATTTTATGGGTTCCTCCAATCTCGGGTCACTTGAGACACCTCTAAGACTCCAACTCCAAATGCATAAGGGAATGAGAAAAACTCGAGAGTTTTAGATCTCAAATCGCATGCCTAGTATAATCATTTAGATATAACTAAATACTTGAGGACTTCGATAACTCTTCAAGTACTTGTGATATATCTCATAGAAATTATACTGATGAAATAATAATTCATTCAAATATGAAAGGCATAAGAACTGTTGCCTCCTTTCACACACCTGGGTCACGTGGCAGAAATCTTCAAGCCACTCGGTGTGTCCTTAGGGGCAAGTCTCGAGTCAAGGCTGTCACCTTATTCTTGACTCCTCCGTTTAGGCTCAAATCCTAACGGAGCCAAGGGGGGTAGACCCTATTAAGTTACTAAGGAGAATTACTTAGTTTTGTGATATTTAAACTGACTGAGTTATTTAGGAGTTTACAATTTAACTATAGATAATCACAGATGGCAAGATGTAAAAGATGAACACATGAAAGCACAATACCGAGACACAATATATATATAAAGCAAGAAGTTAACCAGTGCCTTAGAATGGAGTAAAAAATAGAATCAATATGCTTGCATGTGCTTGGGGTGAATGTTTTGCGATTGCCTCTTGGTATGTTTTAAGTTAAATGTGAAGTATGAGTTGATTAAATTAGGCAAAGAGGGGACTCCAAATATACTTGAGAGTACTTGGAGTATGTCCAAAACTAAACCTTCACGGCTACCCGCAAGGAATATGTGGGCTGAAATGGATTCTTTGGGGCTATTGTTCGTAACACACCCATTAGGGTGTGACAAAGATCAGCACCCCGAGGTCACTTTTCAGTAAGTTCCCGCTTCCTTTGGGTATTTTTCCACCGTAAAGGTTTGATCTAGGTGTTGGATTTTCACCTGATGGTTTGTCAGTTGGGGAGAGTGAGTCCTAATTATACTAGTCACCCAAGTGCTTTTGATATAGCTTGACTGCTCGGATGAACCGCAGCCAAGTGCAGAGCATACACACTGGAGTCTTGCCAATTTTAATAAGTTTTAAACTAAGTGTTCTTGTTTAAAAGGAAAACCCTCCAGGAACCTCTTTCGATCCAAGTGGATCTCAATAAGGGAATCGAGGAGGGGTTAATTTTAAAATTGCTTATAAATAAAAGATGAAAAATAAAACAAATACATAATTTTGGTTTTCTAGTTAGTCCTACCACGAATCTCTTTCCCCTTTCGGGTCAATCGGGAAATCGTGGGGTAAGTATTATGATTACTTTGAAATGTAAAATATGGAGTATGATATTAATAATGAACTAAAGTATACTACCTTGCAGATTAGATCAATTATATTTTAAAAAAGAAATAAGCAGAAAGTGACGAAAAGGACATCGACGCAAATCCCCCCAGGGGGGATGGGGAATGGGCTCGAAAGAGACTATTCCAAAAATGATTTTATTTATTAATGGTTACAATATCAGAGGAATGATATATCAGAAAATTATTGGTCCTTATATAGGCTGAAACCAAGATTTTACAACTTTGGAAAAATTTTGAGTTTTTTGGTGAAAAGGGAGACCCCTGGGGGGATTTGAACGCTCTTGAGGCCACTTCGGACAAAAAATTCCTTTATTTTCTGTCAGACATGATAAAAGACAGCAATAATTTTAGAATAACAAATGCCCAAAATCACTTTAAGAGTACCTTTGGATCAGCCTACCTTATCTCAAAAAAATTGAAGCTAAAACTAGCTAAACAGGCGAAAAAGGAACCAAGGAAAGCAAGATTTCCTTGGGATATTGGCTTGCTGTTTGTGCAGCCAATTAAATAGCACTGATATTTCAGAATATTGAAATTTATAACAGCAAATGAAACTACCTTAACAGCAAGCTACAAATTTTCACTAAAAATGCTTGCGACAATATGGTAATTTTAGCTAGATCTCTTGAAATTGAACTTTATGTGCAAAAAAAAACTAAGATATAGAATTTGGAAGGGATATTACTAATTATATATATGTGTATTTTTCTTAATGAGATAGATCAGAGTAATAAGAAACCTTTAAAGTAACCAGTTTGAGGAAAATTTTAGATTTTAAAGGAGAGAAAGGGGAAGAAAGGTGCTTGTTGTTGAAGCAGATCTGCAGAGGAAACTTGTTAGTGGAATGCAGAGGGGAAATGTCTTCACAAAACTTTGGATGTGTAGTGGAGTCAAACTAGATCTACAGCTCATCCAATCCTTGCTACCTGAAAGCTAAACACACAATCCTGCACGAAACCTCATGAGATTTGGATATATATATGAAAAAGAAACAAGAATTACATGCAAATAAACTTATTAAACATGTATAATCAAGATATTCTAACATATATTATATGAGATATAAGAAAAAACAAGTAACCTTACTTGCCCAACTATACTCCTATTGATTCAGCTGAATCGTTCAAGCCAGACAGGGTTCAGATGCAGAAATTGAGAGAAAAGTCGGCAATATCAATAGCCGTAAGACAATGCTTAATCCACACATATGAGAGCATTACACCATTTGGACTCCAAAGCTTCTTTATTTCAAAAATCGAAATATTACAACAGTATTACAATGGCAAGCCCTTCAGTCCAGCTCTAACTAGCTTGGAAGAGGGAGCCTCAGCTAGGATATATACAAATTACAGGACATCCAGCCCAGGGGGGGTGCAATTCCTCATGGAATCAAGTGAAATCAACTGATGGAGAGTTCATCAATGCAGTACTGAAGCTGAACTGAGCCTACTTGTCAACTGGGGGCTTGATTGAGCTAACACATCAACCCATACACTGACACATCGGCCCACAGAGCATCCAAGAGAGTCCACACGTGTGGAGGAGAGAGAGAGGGCACAATTCCCCATGAAGACAGCTGTAGATCAACTATGGATTTGATTTGATCCCCTCCTTCAGTTAAGGATTTGTCAAATCTAGTCAATCTACTCCATATCTGATTGATTTCAGTCAAATCGGTTGAGAATCCATTGATTTATTGATTTTGGATTTGCTCCATTATTCATCAATTTATTAATTAAAATAATCAATAATTGATTTTTGGGGCTTTCTGACCTGAGTGATGGAAGATCACTCAAAACTTAGGAAATAGTGGGTCCATGGGTTTACATGGTGCTCTTAGCTTGAAAATGAGCACCTACATGACTGAAACCGATTATTTGGCCCACTTTTATTACAAAATCAATTTTTCCAATTAAACTATTAAAAAATAGCCTAAGTTTTGGAAAAAATTAATTTAATAAAAAACACTGAAAAAATTAAAAAATTGAAAAATTGAAAAACACCTAGGGGGACTTAGACATGTTCATATGACTCAAAAATGATGTCTAGCATGTTTATACATTGACACATAGAATCTAATAACCTCAATAGGCCTAAATGCCAAGCCGACCACCCCAACTTTGGAGGTATGGAGTGAAAAACTCATAAATTATCAGTCGTTTGTTCAACAACCAATAATAACCAAGGGAAAAAACACCCTGGGCTGATCGGATTGACAAATGAAGTCTAAGAGGCCGAGTCTTTTACAGACACTATCATGCTAGAACATTTATTACAATTCCCCCATGGGGTATTAACATGTGATATAGTACAACAAGAACTTCCCAGAAGCAAGACTGAAGGTTCTCTGAAGTCCGAACAAGTTATCCTTGTCCAGTTCACCAGGCCCACTTGATAAAAAAAACCACTAAGTACAACTTAGGTGGTAACAAGAACTAAAAAATTAACCCTTTTGGTTTCTCCATGATAAGGGTACACAAATTATGGGTACCTTCTCTCCACCTCTTGGTTTTAATTTATAGTATTTAGAAGGTGATTGAGACAATTGCTAATGGATTTCCGAGGAGAATAGGTGTACAAATTGCATGAACTAAAATTAGGATTGCAATAATTTTCATGAATTTTATTTTTTTACATTATTTCCAAGGGAGATTCTCCTTTCGTACTAGCAAGAAGCATCTACGACACCCATTTTCTTAAATAAATGGGCATAAGAAAATGGGCATATTTGTGGAAAAATGATTTCTTAAACATAATTTGGGTAAGCAATCACTATAACTAGTTGATTTGAAGTCCATTCGAACATTAGTGACTCAGTAGTGTCAATTTATTCTATAATATATGCCCTCTAATGTATAGGTTAGAAGGGGAGATGATAACCAAAATACGTTATAAACTATGGAGGAAGTCTCCCAGTGGAACAAGGTGGAGTCCAGAAACATTGGATCAGAAAAATACTTGCAACAAGAACTAAAGTATCAGATGAATCTTTTTCTTGAGGTAGGCATACCCAGGACTCAGGTGGAAATAAACATGGATGCCATATCAAGTACACTATGGATCCATGTAAAATGAAACATCATGACTGTGAAAAAGATACACATTGGATCCATACAAATTATAGATCATAACCATGAACACATATAATGTGGATTTGTATAAGTATATAATAGGAGAATGTCCAATGATATGCAACCATAAACAAATACTACCATCAATTACCAATTTCATAATTAGGTGGTATGATCTTGAGAAACTTAGGAAAGGACAAAGAGGAAAAATGTGACTACAAGCCCATGGTATTCAATACACATATGTCAATTTGTACTAATCTATACAATGTGAATAAATGATCTCAAGTCAAACATGTGAGAAACCAGTTGATTACCGATCATTGATGTATATCGCTAACAAATGTGAGACAACCAACCATAAGGATAATGGGTGTCAAGGTACACCAATACAATCCAACTAGTATGAATAGATGAGCTGACGTTGAACACTTATTGGAATTTATCCATTAGGCAAAATTGATAAATTTCCACTATTAATAACAACATAATATAGAATTGATGAATGCAAGCCCCAAGGTATTGAAAATGTCTCTAAATATAAATCATATAATAGATGAATTGATATTGATGGGATGCGATTTATTAAAGGGAGGGGAGTAGGGAACCGCCCTCAATCGACATGAGTATGAATCGAGAAAATGATTTAGGTTGAAAAGGTCTTAAATAAAGTTTTGCATGAACCATTTCCAAGCACATATCTTGCATGCACAAAGTGTAAATAGTCGTGAAAAATACTCTTTGAGCGATGATCGATAATGAAAGTCATTGAAAAGGCAAGTAATTGCATCAATGAAGAAAATGGAACATAAGGTACAACATGAATCCTAATATGCGAATAAAGGTCTAACTATTGAACACACGGGAAACCACTTAGTCAAAAACAAATGATGAGGTGTCATATTTGGATTACAATGTAACCTAGTGTTGATAAAAATAGACCCATGGTGCTGCTTACTCTAGCTCAATCTCTCAGAGAATGTGTCATAGTTGACTAGAGATGACCCGCTACTGATAAGTGAATGGTACCATTCCACACTATCATGAGTAAATAATATTGGAAATGATGTAAATGAAACTGACAAGACAATAAGGAAATACCAACATGAAAAGTCAGCGAATCTAAGGAATGTACGTCATAGGATTAAAGACAACACTTGAATATAAGCATGACACAATGATGACTTGGGAAACATTTGACTCAAGAAGGAATAATGATATAAATAGCAATACATGAAGCATTAGCAGCTAGTCCTTAATGATTGAAAGAGTAACCAACGAGAGGAGTAAAACTCAAAGCTTATGATTCAACTCCTAAGATGATAATAATGCCATTTTTTTTGAGAAAAAAGAAAACTTTGTGCTTTGTTCAAGCGAAATGCAAACTTGTTTCCATAAAAAAAAATATTAATTCTTTCCCCACTTTCTCTCTCTTTTTTAATAAATAATTGAATATTTTGGGTGTTTTTTCATATTATAAAGTATTGAAAAAGAATAAAGAATGCCTAGATGCGGTGGAGAAAAATGAGTGTCATAGGGTCTGCAACTACTTTCCAAGTGCATAAAACATACCTATGCAAATGAAATGAAAAAAAAAAGCAAGATAAGGACACTCATCATCATGTTTTCTTGAGGAAAAAGGTTTCAAAATTTAGAAACAATAGATGCAAAGGCAAGAGGCTAGAGAGAATGGATAAACAGTTAGAAACAAGTGGCTAACTAATTTAGACATTATTCTCAAAAGTGAAAGCAATAATATGCAATACAAAAATACAAATCAAAACAAAAGTACGAGATCCCCATAAGGGATGGCTAGAAAAATATTGAGAATAAGTCATATAGCTCCAATACAAAGTCATGGTGGGGGTAAAGGATCTCCCAAGATAATAAAGAAATTCATCATGGGAACCAAAAAGACAATAAAGGTGTTAACTATTGCACCCATGATTGGTAGGAACTCAAATTATAACACATAATCTATGAATAAGGGTAATGCTACAACTTATTTAGATTAATCCTATGGTCAAAATGAAAAGGTTACTAATAATAAAAAATACATGGAAGGAGAGAAACCTAACCTATTTGCTTCAATTCATTAGCATGCCAATGTAGACTGGATTGAACGAAAACATGTCTTTAAAACCCATCTTTAAAACACTATTGTACTTGCAAAAATGATAGAAAACCAATCTTGGGGAATATAATTGGGCATCATAGAATAAAAAATTGAGTAATAGCAAATAGAGGATGTACAAACTATATCAAATTGAGTAAAATCCAATACATATGTGTAAAAATTAAGAATTGCCGATTCATTTAAGTTTTTCCCACAAGTTGAATTTGGAGTTTCAAACTCCCACAAATATGATTTTGTTGTTCCTTAGGTTGTACCGATGAAATCCTAAGGTATAGGATGATATTATTTATAGAATACCTTAGAGAGATTTCAATTTCAATGTAGAACACAAAGATGCTTCCGAAGGAGTTGCAATGCTAAGGAAGGATTTGTAGGATGCACCATCCTACACCACTTTAATCCATTAAGCCAATCCTTAGGACAATGGAAGGAACTCTATGCTTATAACAAAGAATATCATATCTTGTCACCTTAGGGTTCCTATTGTTTGGTATTGCTTCAATTGAATAGGTTTGTAGCTAGGATGAAAGGTGCATAAGAATCAATCCTAAGTGCTAGTAAATATCTTTGAAATGTTGTATTCAGGTGTTGAGGAGCAAGATACCTTTTAAAAGAACAAATAAATACTAGAAAAATATTTTTGAGATGCATTAATCATAGCTTCATCTCTTGGAAATAATGTTTAACATCACAAATATACTTTAATAGCAAAGAATTTGTGAAACTTTCCATTAAAAATGTCAATAATATACGAAAAATCACGTTGTCGAAGTAAAGATACATCCACCATTTATGCAATGAAACAAAACATGTTCATCCATAGAAAGAGAATATTATAACATGCAAAAAAATTCATCTCCTTAAATCCACTGGCAATTTTCCTCGGTCTTGATCTAATTCAACAAAATTATCGGTTGTTCATTAATACAAGAGAAAATACATTATAAGGGATCCTTTGATCTCATTCTTGTGTCTATTGTATTTATTCACATGGAATTCTCTCAGATAACATTACAAAGATGAAGAGGAGGACGATAAGAAAATAAGTGAATCTAATGTTGCTGATCCCATTGTATGTTCTTCAGAAATTATGGCATCTTGATGGATATAATCCCCCCCCTTCTATGTTAAAATACCACTCATTCCTTTATAGCCATAATATTCCATTGGTAACTCATCCCCTACTCACACTGACACGTACGGAGGAATAAATGGAATGATTTAATATCTTATACGATCACTAGAGAACTAACAGTTCATTACAACCATGACTAGGAGTGATGATGTGCTATTTCTTTGTTGTACATGAAACCATTTAATATTATTTTTTGGAATAAGCTAGCTATGGAGCAAACCTCCCTCCATTGGACGAAGGAGGAGCAAAGTCAACGTTGACTTTGCTCCTCCTCCGTCCGATGGAGGGAGGTTTGCTCCATAGCTAGCCCACGCCCTATTTTTTATTATGCGTAGGGAATACTTGATATACTGAAAAATTTGAAAACCATTTCAAAAATTCCCAAAAGTTTATTGAGGTTACACAATTTCATATATTTCTCTTTTTGCAAAGGATTATTTATTTTTTGTACTTCTTGAAGTTGTATATTCTTGGGGATAAGAAGTTTCAACATAAGATGCTGGTCTTTGTGAAGATGGTACTTACTACCTCTCCCGATGGCGTGATGCTTTCCTCTATTCCCTATCAATCACAAAAATTTTCAATATGCTCATGAAACATATCCCTTCTTGGTTAACAACCTTTCCTCCTGTCAATATTATGAACAACTTGTCCAAATATGAATAAGGTTGTATAATTAATCCCTGATTATTTGAAGCTTACTTTTCAATTGATTTGACATGGAAATAGATGACTTTAATTGATAAAAACTTCTTTTGTAGTAGGAATGGTGATATTTCATTAAATTTAAAATTAAATAATGGATTTAGAATTCCAACATAACTAAAAATATCAATTTGGTGATGTGCTTGGAATAAAATGTTTCCAATTTTAATGAAATATGGTCATTGTGCTTGTCTTCCACGCTGGTTAATCGTAGCATACCATATTACAACAATTTAATATTTATTTCAATATAATATAAGTAATATTATTTTCCCATGGGCATGGGAGACCATGGATTATGATTGTATGCATGTCCTTTAAAAATAGATGAAGAAGCCTCTCTGATTCTCCCACTCTGGTCTTGATAATGTTTAAAATGATGAATTTATTGATATTACTTTATATGTCCATATACATGACCATTCTATCCCTAATTCCCACTATCTTCAATTATTTTATAGATAAGGAGTTTATCACCCACTTGGACACCTTTTTAATTTTATATCTAGATTGGATACCTCCTTCTATATTGGTTAGATATTTTACCACCTCTTTGTAAAGTATATCAAATTCCAAGTAAAATTGGAGGTGATTTCTCAAAGAGGGGAATTTATTTGGCATTTCATTCTAGGTTGATCTCTTGATATTTGTTAAAGTTATGATAATTCCTGCCTCGACCAATGCTTATTCATGTTTGAAATTCCAGGGGTTTATTTCTTCTTCAAGCACAACAATCTCCTTTTGTGTTCATGCACAAATTCTCTCACTGTTTCCTCAAAATTTCCTTCTTTTTTCCAATCAAATCCTCCACTGTCACCACCTTCATGGTATAATCCATTGATTTGGTATTCCATTTCATTAGGCCCTAGTTTATATGTTCAATTTTCTATTCTAATACTGATATGGATTCAGGACAAGTGATTTATTGGTTGATTGAACAAGGAAAGTTAAAATCCCTTTTTGGTTAAGTAAGTTGATTCTTTAAGGAATTGATTCAAGTGTTGGATTCCTCCAATTCAAAACTAAGGTCTCCAACTATGCACCTATCTACTTCTAATTCCTTAATTCTTCATTCCATCAAATCTTTGTGTGTGGATAAGGAATCATTCTCTTTTGTTAGAATATTTAGCTCTTTTGTGAGTTTTTGATGGTCATCTACCATCTACTAGGTAAATGGGAGAGCTTGAACCATCATTGAACTTTCCATAGATCTAATTTTGTCATATTTATCTTTTAATGATGTGTCGCACTCTAGGAATTCTAGTTTCTCCTTTCCTATTATCATTAGCACATTTTGGAGTTTATCCTTTTCATTTTAGAGTTCCTTCACCTTGTCATTTAGGAATTGATTTCTTTGGTGTTTTTTTCTAAATTTTTCTTGTAATATTCACTGGATGATTATACTTAGAGATATTTACTATACATGATGATGCTTGAACCGTGCACCATGGATACATAATATTTAGGGGGATGCTAATGGTATCCAATGTGACTTGGAGTGTCCTCCAATCTTGCTGCTGCATTTCTTTATAGGCCTTCTGTACTAAGGGTTCCAATGTGGTAATTACAAATTGCTTAGTGGTAGGATCATATGTGGATAATAGTCTAGCTGGTTCTTGTGATTCTAGATTATCTATACTTAGAACCTCTTTTTGTCCCTCTTCCCTCCTCCTTTTCTCTTCTTTCAATATATTGAGTAGGTGTCTTATGCTTACTGGTTGAATCACCTTTTTCAAGAGGTTTGTTTCCTTGTATTGTGTGAAGTGACGGTGATAGGTATACTAGAGGCACCTTTAGATTCTATAGTGGACAAAATATTAGGAAATTCAAAAGTGGACATAGAAGGTGGAGTGTGAGAAACAACACCTTCTATTTCTTGGGTCTCCTTGGGTTGATTGGTTTCTTGTTGGATGTCCATGAACACCTGTATACTTTCATGTATGATATATTCTATTGGATCAAACTCTTGATATCCCACTTTGACCCTTTTTCTCTCAAATTACTCTTGTAGTGGTTGACCATTAACTTTTGTTTTCTTGGTTTTGTCTAAAAATAGTGGTTTTAAGCTGACTAATCTTTATTTAATTAGGAGAATGAATCCCTCTCTGTTATTTTTGTGGGAATTATTAAATCATACCTTCTTATTATGCATGATGTTGTTCTTAGGTATTCACTTGTTCCACAATTTGTTGATTCTCTTCAGCCTCTTTTTCAATAACTAAATGTTATGAGGATTTCTCTTCTATATGATCCATTTCTGTACCAATATGTATTCACTTGTTCCACAATATGTTTTTATATAGTTCCCTCTTGTTCAAAACCATGAGGGAGATCTTGTTGTATTGAAAACTCATTTAGTATAATTGGTGTCAGAGAGGTAACTGACATCACAATATGTTCCCATTGTTGGGTTATATGGACAGGAGGATGGAATGTCTCTTGTAAATCATTCTCCTCAGTTCTAGGTCCATTTGGGTAAGCTCATAGTCCTAACATCCAAGGCCTTTTATTTTTTTACCTTGACGGGCTTAGTGATACATTGGTTATCTTTTCCCATCCCATGCTCTTGTGAAAACCTCATGGACTACATGATAACACTAGTACAAAATGAGGAATTAATGACTACGTGTCTAAAAAATCTAGTCACCATAGTTTTTTCAAGTGATTTTCTACCAAATATGAGCAATTTTGAGTGACCCAACTATAAATGACTAAATTTAACGACTAATTTAGTCATGGGTTAAAAAACATGACTAGATAATAAGTGACATAGTTAAAAATGAATAATAAAAATGGTTAATTTAGTCACGGCATAAAAAATGACTAGCTACACGAATATGAATTATTCATTTACATTAGTCATTTTTAATTGTGTCACTCTGACAATGAAAAATTGCAATTTTGGCAATGAAGTGTTACAATTTACTAAATTTTGCAATTTTTCTACCTTCTATATCCGACCATGTGTAGGTTAACAATTATGAATCCAAACTGGAATTTGTGGGGTTAGGATCTATTGTTTTTCCTAAGTGGGGATAATGTTAGGGTTTTGTGGATTATTGTAGATGATGTGATTTAGTTCATATTGCTTTCCATATATATTGGGATCACAAATCCTAGATGATATATATGTTGTAAAACCCTCTTTCTTCAATGGTTCCATGAACCTCGAGCTTAAGAGATCCAACAAAGCAATTGCATGAAATTACTCTTAACCATATTTATCCCAGCTGCACCATTGAAGCAAACCGTTAAGCAAAGGAAAATGTGCCTACAATTAAACATGTAGAACTGCCATATCAATACCCATAAGCATAATATCTTGTTGTTGATCCTTCCATGTGAGAGTCCCCAGTCCCATACTAAAGTGATTTTCTAACTTCATAACTGTCATTTGTAACCGTTGAGCTAGCACTAGTTGTAGCTTCATCAGGCTCATATGTTTTAGTAGCAGTTGATCCAATTGAACCAGTGGAAGCACTAAGAAAAATATTTTAACAAATTGAAGAATCAATTAACTGGGGTGCTGACCCAAAACTAGTCTCAGATCCATATGTAATAAAGGTAGAGGCCCCATCTCAGAGTTTTTTCTATATATTTCTATTCCTCCTCTTACATGCTTGACCTCGAAGAATATGATACATATAATGTGATGGCCTCTCCTTATCATTATCAAGGTAAACCTCCTTTGATTCGTGGCTAGGTAGATTTTGGATATGATACCACCCACCTGATTCATGATGTGCAAAACTCTTCTCCAACCTCGATCCAAGTTTATATATACTATTATAACAAATACAACATTAAAACAAAGATAATATAATAAAACAAATATTATATTAATAAAACAAATATTAATCATATTTTATAAATCAAAACAAATTTTATATTAATCATAAAACAAATATATGAAAATAAATAAATATAATATGATAAATTATAAAATAAATTATATGCAAACGGTAATGCAATTCTCGAATCACTTATGTTTGACGACATTCATGGCCGATTTCCTGAACCCATGGAGATTTCATCCTCCAATTTCACCAATGAATACTCAAGCAACCCGTTGGTGCCAAATAACCAGCCCATGCAGACTGTTGGTGCAAAATATTTTGCGTTCGCTAGAGGTGAGGAGGTTTTGGTGGTTTATGAGGGGAAAGTAGTTGTGAATTGGGTCTAGAGGAATTTTTGGGAATTTATTAGGCCAACATTGATACCCATTGAGGAAATTGTGATGCCTATTCACAATTGTTGAGGGTTTAGAATTTTGAGGGTTTGGTGGGTTATGAGGGGCAAATAGTTGTGAATTGGGTCTAGAGGCATTTTTGGGCATTTATTAGGACACCATTGACACTCGTTGAAGAAAGTGTGATTCCTATTCATAATTGTTGAGGTTTTAGAATTTGGGTATTTAATTGCCAGTGCTGCCATGGATAAAAGAGCATTGGAGAGAACCTAGTCTAGGCTCTTGAAGAGGTGGCCACAAATTCTGTAGCTCTAGAGTCAAAATATCCTTCTCCCCTTACAAAATTGCAGGTAAGTTTCTTGGTTTTCTATGAAATATTATCTTTTACATGTTAATATTGGTTATAATCCTTAATCTTGATTTGTGAAGGTTCAAAAATGTCCAACATCCTACATTTGGATTTTGATTAAGAATGTCTAAACCTACACATCTGTGTTACAAACTTTAACTAAATTGTCATGACCTTCCATCCTCCTCGATCCCATCAGTTGGCCTGGATTCATTAACTTGTTTGTTTCCTTCATAAGATACCGGTGTACATACCCTTACACTTACATTCCAACAAGGTTAATGTAGACAAAATCCTTTCTGCTAGATCCTCATTTAGTGGATGCAGGGATCATCTTTATCAGAATGCTTTCTTGCTAAACATTTCAGGCAAGGTTGAGTCCATCCAACATATAAAATGATGTTTATTCCATTCCATCCTTCCATCCTCCTTGATCACATTATTTAGCCTAGATTTGATTTGTTTGTTTCTTTCATAAGATACCGATGTACACACCCTTACACTTACAGTCCAATAATGATAATGTATACAAAATCCTCTGTGCCATACCCTCATTTAGTGGATACAGGTATCATCTCTATCACAATGCCTACTTGCTGAACGTTTCAGGAAAGGTCGAGTCCATCCAGTAGATAAAATGATGCTTTATTCCATTCCAACCTTCATCCTCCCCAATCCCATTAGTTTTCCTGGATTCGACTTGGTTGTTTCCTTCATAAGATAACCGTGTACATACCCTTACGCTTACAGTCCAACAAGGTTAATGTATACAAAATCCTTTGTGCCAGACACTCATTTAGTGGATGTAGGGATCATCTTCATCACAATTCCTTCTTGCTGAATGTTTCGGGAAAGGTTGAGTCCATCAATAGATAAAATGATGGTTTATTCCATTCCAACACCAATATCCATTGCATTTTCCCTGTATTTCAATTCACGTAGTTCCATTTTAGGTTAATATAATTTGTAATGTAGATACATTAGGTGATTCTAAATTTCCCACTGTAATTTGGATCAATTTAGATAATTATCTCTTACTAGGAACATTGAGTCCTTATTTTAGAGTCTAAACATGTAGGATGAACATATTGCATGGATAAGTGATGGTGAATACATTCCTTTCACTGATCAATAACTAATTCAACTAAATGGTGTGTAAGACAATCAAACATTTGGCTCTAGTGAATCCTGGTTAGTTGAGTGGTTTTCAAGGTAACATGATTGTGATGAAGTGAATCATTTCACTCTTCCTTTTATTTAGACCTCATTTAACTTTGTTGTTCTTAACTGATACCTTGAACATGTTGTAATGAGTGAGCATTTAATTAAGAGTAACATTAGCAATGGCCATATTTTTGTAATGAATGAGCATTTCATTAAGAGTAACATTAGCAATGTCCACATTGTTGTAACAAATGAGCATTTCAAGCGTAATATTATGAGGACAAGGGATGGTCCATTGAGTGAGATTTTAATCCTAAAACTTGTATAACAATCCATTCCAAGTTTAACCTATTAAGAGTTTACTGTTGCTACTTGTGATGCATTATTATCAACATTTACAAGAATTGAAGGAGGCTGGACATTCATTCCCTAGGAATCCATGTTGGTGAAATTAACATGCTATAAGCTTATCATTTACAGATCATACACTCTAAAGGGAAATGTTGCACATCACCAAGGATGATGCGCAAGGTTGAAGATGTCGTGCAAGGGTGAAAGTTGGCATGCAAGGTAGATTGGTCAAATTTTATAGATTTTGGTCATATTTTGTAAATCTTGGTCCTTATTTTGTAGTTTTTCGTCCAGTAGTTAGGAAGTTGATCTAAGTGGACCACGTTGTAAAAGGCACAATCCTATACATATATCTAGGATTGTAATGTTATTGTTAACCCTTTTGAATGAGATCGTGCTCATGAGAGATGGAGGCGTTGATCAAGATATTGTCTTTGGAAATTATGGAGCTATTTTGAACCTGTGTTTTGATGCGAAGTAATATGATATGATGAAGATTTGATGGAAACACTGTCTTTTGCATATTTTTGTTTTCTTGATTTTCGCGATATGATGTGAATGGATGAATTCTATAGTATAATGCTTCTTTTGGAATGATGCGATGCTTTTATGTTTTAAATCATCTTATGATGATTGATCTATTTTGCAATGCTGTGATCTGAATGGTTTTATGTGATCTGATGAATGTTAGTGTGAACCTGCAATAATGAACCAATGATTGAATCTGCGAAGTAATGATGCAATAGTGGAACAAGTAGATGAAAAAATACTCCTTCTTACTGAGGAAACGTGGGTCTGATATTTCTCCCTTGAACATCTCTAGTGACACCTCATCTACTCCATAGGTGTTGCTGGACATGGTAAAACCTGTCTGGGCCGATGCTCACGAAGATCGTTGAGTTAAGGGTGTCGAAAGAGAGTGAACCCCTATCGATGGATTTGTGTCAATAATTGGTTCCGTTGCTGGTACCATAGTGTGCACAGAAGGAGGACATGTTGTGGCATCTGAAAATACTGGAGATTCAAGACTAGTTCTACCATAAGTTTTGATAATTTTTGGTAGAGGAGAATAAGAACCCTGGATTGACGACAGAACAGTGTCTGGGAAGGTACCTATATTCTGATATCCATGAGTACTTTTTCTCTGATATGCCGATAATATTGTATGAGTGGTTGGCACAATTGACCTATTGAAAGACAAATTTCCAAGGAGGCAAGCCCACTTGATGGACTCCAAAGCCGATCCAGCAATTGCAGGAGGTAGATAACGGGGCGTCAAGGGCTATTGAAGTGTGGCTTGAAAATATCTTGGAAGGTTACATCACTTAGTTCGTAGTCAACATAGTCAAATTTTACATTGATGCAGAGAGGTAGTTATTCAAAGGACAAAGAGGTAGGTTTCTGTTATTGTTGCAACTTTCAATTAAGATGCTCATTTGTGAAAAAGGAATATTCAAGATGAAATCCGACAAGTAAGACTTGGTGTGCGGAGGATGGGGGTACCATGGAGATAAGGGTTGGGTGGAATGATACACGGTAGATGGATGGGAGTTACATTGAGCCTATGAGGGAAGCTAAGGAAGGAAGTGGTATTCTGTGAAGTGGAGTAAGGTTTCAGCAAGTGAAGAGGTAGAGGATAGGAGAGAGTTCTACTGCGACTGATACAAGAGGCTACAAGAGAAGATCACAAGGTACTAAGAGACCATACAGAAACAAAGGAGATGACCAGGCTACATCCCATCTCGAGGAAAGACCAACCCAGAGAAACAATGTACCCACACCTCCGTGCACTGCACCACACTCAGGAATAAATACTAGATCGACACCAACATGTCTAACGTGTCAGTAACACTCTAATAGTAGCAAATCAATGAATGTAGGAAGAAGGCCTAGGATGGTAAGAGATGATGTAAAGTTACCTCTATTTCATGGGAATGGGACTGAGTATCCCGAATAAGACTGGTTTCTCTGCGAAGTAGCTCAGACTGTAAAACAATCTCAAGATGATGATGTTATGAAGGGTCAGTTGGTGATGACCTTATGAGGTCGCGCACTGGATTGGTACATGAATTTTACAGAAGTTCCCACGGAGACTCCAACGAAGAATCTGGCAGAGATCAGAAAAGGATTGATTGAGGAGTTCAAAAATACTAAGGATGAGGTGCAATATATCACTTAGCTAAAAGAGATCAAGAAATATCCTAATGAATCTGTTTAGGACATTGATCAATGATTCAAGAAACTGATGGTGCAAGTCAGCTTTGGAATGAGTGATGTACAACACAAGGAATGGTTCATCGCGACATTACTACCGCATATTAGGATGCCCTTGATGCAACAAAATATTGCGACACAGAGCGAGGCTTTGGAGATCACTATGAAGCTAGAGGCTTCACCTATTGGAAATACTGGAGTTGGCATGAATCAGATTCAATCACAACTTATGAACTTGATGATCTAATTAAGAGATATCAAGAAGGGAAGAGAGCACCATGAAGAAATATGGTGTAATTGATGTCATGCAGAAGGACATCATAAGGCCCGATGGCCGGATTTTTGAAATTACCTGCTATCGGTAGCTACGAATCCATTGAGTCATGGTGGCATGCCATGGTGCTATGTCTGTCAAGTTCATGGACATCAACATGAAGATTGTGTGTTTATGTAGAAGATGGTTTCCAAGCCAATGAATTTGTATTTCACATTTTGCCAATCAGTTGGGCATGACGATAAGGACCATCGAGCATATGATCTTCTCTAGGAAATGAAAATGGATGCATACTACATGAAAGGATAAGACCATTGAACAACAGAGAGACCACCACCGCAGCAACCACCACAGGTGGTACAGCCTCAATCGTAGCCGCAATTTGTAGCACAATCACAACCAAAATCGCAGTTTTCTCCACCGCTGCCGCAATACAACCAGATGCAATATGCCTTGCAGAAGCCACAGTATACTCATGCACCATATACTCAACCATAGTATGCAAAACTAAAGCCGAATCCCCCACCACCACAAAAACAGTTCAATCAATCGTAGTATCAGTAGTAAGAAATATTTTATGGAGGATTCTGAGGAGGACGAGGTGGAGGTTTTAGTCAAGGAGGAGGACGAGGTCACAGACTTATGCAATGTTATAATTGGAGAGTATTGGGACATTATCATAGATATTTCCCTAACTTACAAGCGGAATGTACTTATTGTATCATTGCGGATCACAATGTTGAGAACTATTCGCAACTAATCCCGAAGTGGAAAGTAAGGAACACTCCACAACTGTGAAACTAGAATCAGAATGTGAATCAAAATGTGAACCAGCCAGTGAATCCACCACCAAACCATAACCAAGAACCAATGGTTGTGAAGATCTCATCAAAACCCAGAGTTCAGTCTGTGTTATCAGGAATTCTCAATCAGTGCGGACACTGCTTGTTCCTATGCAAAGTAAATCACAAATACAGAACAAAAAGACACAACAAGATATCCTTCCCTTAAACAATCAAATTAACTAACACAAAACACAATATACCTCAACCTTGGATGTCTTGTCTTCTTTCCAAAAGTCCCTTCAATGGATTAGTACCTGCAAGATAGATCAAAAGACAACAAACAAGATGAGAGCATCATGATAGATTGACTATTCATATCACTGATCAAGGAATCTAATAATATTTGATTAAAAACAATGCATCAAATATAGGAAAGGGAGATGTCTTTGTATTAATTATGAATGAGAAGGAAGTGCAACAAAAAATCCTTGATGTCTATGGCTTCGATCTCAACAATAATGTCTACAATCTTCTGATAACTATGAGGACCTCTCCAACCATAAGCTAACTCTACTTTGCCTCTGATTCAGACTTCAAACTAACAAGATAAAGGTGTTTTTTTTGGCCTCCTCCAATTCCATGATGAAGGCTTCATTTATAGGCCTAGAACTCAAGAGATGACTTGGAAAATGGATAAGATATGATCCCAATAGGTGAGGGAGGTGGATGCCACATCTCCTAAGCATATAGGAACTAAATGGGTCCAAAGAAAGGAGACAACGATGCTTATGGGTCCAGTGTGACAAGTGCCTTTGGCTCTCTATGCAAAAAATATAAAGGCGCCATCCCTTCTAGGTTTGAGAAAAAGATGACCAAGGTTACTCGAGCCAGAATTTCTGGGAGGTTGAAGGACAATGTGAAATTCTCATGAAGGCTAATAAGCAATGTGATATTTCTAGGTGCAACAGAATGCCACCCAAATTATGAAGCTAGAAGGTAGTGAATGCCACCCATAGAGGTTGAGGATATCTATTTTTTGACCAGTTTGTCCATGAGGGGAATCCAAGCAGTTCTATCTGGGGCACGAGGAGGAGAGACCTCCCTGGATGATATTATTGACCAGCATTGTGCACAAGGTACAAAGTCTCAATCTGGGAAGCTACAGATCAAGTCCATAATAGATCTCCCCTTGAGGACAATGGTGTATACTATTGGCAAGGTGGTAGGAACTAGGTCTGCCCACCTTACCACTAGGTCACATATGCTATACGCTTTGCAATGCATGGAGCCTACTGTTTTAAACTAGTGTTAAAGCATGATGGTGTGTCTAAAGAAACAATTAAACAAATGCAAGAGAGGAACGATGAAATTTTTTTTCTACGGAGTGATGATAGTGTCTTTTATTCTACAATAGGTGCCTCATCTAAGACCATAGGTGACTATTACCAAACTTGAGCTTGAGGATCCCAGAATGGTTGTATGGGTTACAACCATGCCTCGCCTTGGTGGCGGAGGGCCTAAAGTCAATTACAGGTCAGGGTTCTTTTGTTGGTTGAGAAACCAGTTACTCATGGTGGAGGACTATGCCTATGAGGGGGCAGACTTCCGAAATGGCCCAGAGCTTGTCTTACATGAGGGAGAAGTATGGGATGACTGAGGTAAGAAAAGACATTATCCACTTATGTTTTTAAATTTTTGTATTTATTTAATTTTTATTTTTTTAGTACTAAGATAAAAAATGTTTTCATGCAGACATTAGATTTGTCTGTCCAGTAGGGATGTCACCTATTTCTAGGTGAGTGGGTGCCAGAGACATGATGCTATATCACTCCGAAGATGATGAAGAGCTCGAAGATCTTGAGGAGAACTTAGAATGTTTGACTGTGGGAATCCTCGACATGAATACTGATGAGGTACCTAGGCGTTATCAATGCCATATCGTAGGTGTCTTTGGATGGTTCTCTAGACTACTCTGCAGAGTGGCCCAAGCTATCACATGCTATCATGAGCATCACAGGGATTAGTTTTCTTTGATCTTCACTTTTTTTATATGTATTACTGAAAGTTTCGAAGATTCATATTTTTCCCTATAAATATGTGTATTCCAAACTTTTTATAGTCCTGAACTTTGAGGGAACTGAAATCTAGAGATGCTTCAGCCCAAATTTTGTATCTCCATGCTACAATTTTTATATATGACAAACCTTTATATTTACAGCTATGTGTACGACAAATGTGATGTGTGAAATGATCATCTACTTATGAATTTACATGTATTGTTTATGTTTCATGGACTTTTAAATATAAGCAATATGCCAATCTAAGACATAGTTAGCTAGGGAATCTGCCACAACATTTAAATGTCTCAGAATGTGTTGATATGTAACCTTCTCAAAAGATATCTCTAACAACCTAACTCTTCAAAAAGTACACAGAAGAAGGGGATTTCATATGGTGTAGACTCGATTAAATTTGTTGGACAACTAGTTCAGAGTCTAGGTAAACCCTAATTTCCCTTACATCATTAGCTAGGGAATCTGTCAACAACCCAATCATAGCTTGATACTCCACTAGATTATTGGTGGAGGGACCTAAAACAATACCCCCTGAACTCACCATCTCACTTGTAGGAGAGTATAGTACCCAAGCTGTTGATGCAAGGTTAAGTGTATATCAATTAGCACCATCAACAAAACCAGTGAAGGAACTCATCTGTCCATTAGACAAAAGACATGCATAAGTAGGGTTTTATGAAAAAAACACATTTTGAATCACACAAAAGACACACTTCTCAAAGCTAAGATACACAACAAAATATAAACAATATTTACAAAGCCCCATGCTAGATGATGTAGGCATAGTATCTTTTGAGGTAGAGCCCATTTCGGGGCTCTCCCAAAGGTATCCCATCATAATCAACCAATTCATATGCCCCTTTTTCTAAAATGAAACTAACAATATAGGGCCCATGCCATATAGACTCAAATTTTCCTTCCCCTAGCTTGTCATGCTTCTCGTCATATGTTAAGACCATGTCTCCTTCATTGAAGGAATGGGGTTGGACAGTCCTGTCATATTGAACTTTCATTCTTCATTTATGTGCCTCATTAGCTAAGGCATCATCGTGTTGAGTTTCATCAAGTTTGTTTAGATACATGAATCTTTATTTGTCTATAGTAGTGTTGGGCAATAGTTCCACAACAAGTTTTAAAGAAGGGATCTCACACTCTATCGGGAGAGTAGCTTCCATCCTGTATACTAATTAAAAAGGTGTAAAACTGATGGAACTTTTGACAGTAGTCCTGTAGGCCCAGAGTGCAGAGAAAAGTTGCAAATTCGAGTTTGACTTGGCTTGCCCTACCATCCATTGAAGCATTGTTTTTAATACTTTGTTTATATCCTCAACTTGGCCATCGGCTTGAGGATAGTAAGGTGTAGAGTTATCATGACGAAACCCTAATTTTACATTGAGCTTTTCCATCATTTTGTTTTGAAAATGTGATCCATGATCAGACACAATGGCCCTAGGAATCCCAAATCTTGTAATGATATGGTTGAATAAGAATAATGCAGCAGTATTACCATCTTTGACATATGTGGGCATTGCCTCAGCCCATTTTGTAAAATAGTCCACAACCACAATAATGTAGCTATGCCCCTTGGCTGAGGTAGGTCTACAATGCGTGAAGTCTATGCCCCATTTTGCAAAGGGGCCAACTGCTACAACGGGATGGAGTGGAGCTGGATGGATGCATTTCTTTGAAGTGAACATTTGACATGGCACGAATTTCTTGACCATTTGAATGCAATCTTTGAAAATAGAAGGCCAGAAATACCCAGCACGCAAGATTTTTTGGGAAGTAGCCAACCCAGATAGATGATCGCCACAAGTTCCTGCATGGCAATAATTTAAAACGATCTCAGCCTCTTTGTGTGTAAGGAAACATCGTAGTATGGAGTCAACACCATGGTGGTATAGGGTATCATTCAAGATAAGTTAACTTTTGTCTTGGTGGTGAATGTGACAACATTCATCTCGAGAAGTAGTAGGCTGGTATTGTAAGGTCTAGAGATACAAAATGATATCGCCATACCATGGATCAGTCGTAGTAATGAGAAAAAATGATTCATCGAGCAACGAATCAAAGGGCTCTGTGTTCTCTGTAGTATGGGGAAGGTCACATATAAGCTCTGCAAAAATGAGAGACTTCTTAGAAGTGCTTTTAGCAAATTCTAACTCAAATTCCTGGAGAATCACAATCCAATGTGAGTATTTTCCCCCAAGCACTTGCCGTGTAAGAATGTAGTACATGGGGTTGGAATCCGCATAAATATTGGTGGTGCGGAGCAAAATATAATGACAAAACTTTTGGACCGCAATGACCGTGGCCAGAGCAAGTTTCTCCACATGTGAGTATCGAGTTTCAGAGTCTAGAAGACTCTTACTTATGTAATAAATCACATGTTCCTGATCATGTTCATCTGTTTGAACAAGGACCATGCCTATGGTAGACAAGGATGTAGCCACATACAAGGAATAGACCTTGTTAGTTTTTCAACATTAAGCTAGAATTATGTTAAGATCTTTACTGAGAGAATAACAAGTACAACAATCAAACACAAGAGACAATGAACACAGTGTTTTTCATTGGGGAAACCATAAATGGAGAAAACCCCACAACTTCCTCAGAGATAGAATCAACACAAGATGTAAAACCCCAAAACAGTAAGATGCACTCCCGACAGTAGTAATCTTCTTCTTGTCTAGCCCCATTATCTTCTCCTTGCTCAACTATGCACTACACTTGAGTGTGTGAGTGATGTGTGATAAATAGAGACCCTAGCTCTCTATTTATACTAATCCTGACATGACTAAAACCCTACTAGGGCTGACCTATACTAGGAGAGTCTAATAACCCTAGTGCCCCGGAACTACGGGGACTTTAACCCTTAGATAATCGGAGGGTTACTCACTATGACTTGACATGAATTGTTTACATTATTGATTCTCCCGATCGGAACATCAGGGCATGAAAACATGACTCAATTACATAATAGATACATCCTAGAATAAACATCGGGTTACAATACATTATAAGATACATAAATGAATACATTCCAAAGTTACAAATACATCAACACTCTCTCTTAACTAGGAAGGTATTCTTTCGACACGATTTTTAGCACTGGTCTTCTTCTCTGTATCAACTGGATCATCTCATCATCTGCATCTCGATTCTTCTGATTATTCAAGTCATGTTCGTCTTCAAGTCATATTCATTCTTCGAATTTGGATCATCTCTTGATCTAGATCATCATGGGACATCATCACTGGATCTGGATCAACATCACTGGATCTGGATCATCACTCGATCTATATCGTCATCACTGGATTGGATTTGGATCATCACTCAATCTGGATCATCACTGCTGGATCTGGATCATCACTCGATCTAGATCTCTCGGAGTCATCATAACTGGATCTAGATCATAGCTCGATTTGGATCTCATCTGGTCATCATCATGTGTGTGCTATCTTGTCATAGGAAGTTCTACAGAGACATCCTTCTTCCATTGTTGGGCAATAGGGCAGACCTGGGTTTAATCCTTTTATGTCACACCAACAAAGACCCACAGTGTTGGCCCTTTCCGCAACAACCTGCGCGTAGGTTGCAGTCTCACCTGAAACAGCTATGGGGTGCCGCAGAACCAGGTTTCTGCAAGCAGAGAGGGATATTACTGTACCTTAGCCTTTAACAAACTTATTAATTAACACTTACACAGCTTTTTCATTCACTCATATACAACTTCGCAGATAGATAAACAACCGTGACTTGCTTAACCCGCTACGAGGAATTCACAGTGAAGCTTGTTATTAGTAGTGATCTAAGTTATCAAATGTATACAGTTATTAATGCATAAAAGACAACGGAAAAAGAAACAACACAAGAAACCACAACACCATATATAACGTGGTTCACCCCCAGTGTAGGGGTTACGTCCACAAACTGCGTTTTATTCAACTTGCTACAAAACCACAGTTTGATCTGCCCACTCAGCTGTAGATCCCTTCAGTCCTTATAAGCCGCGCACACAGTAGCAGGCCTTTGCGCACACAGCTGCAGATCTTTCCTTAATCTTCCTACAATCAAAACCCCCTGCGCACACAGCTGCAGAGGTCATCCACGCACACAGCTGGGACTTAACCTTTCCTTACATAATCAGCCTTAGCTTTGCCTTTCTTTCTTTTCATCAAAAAGCCTAACCTCTCTTATTTACCCAAGTTCCTATTTATATCGCACTATTTACAAAAACATGGATTCAAACCATGGGCACCCAAAACCCTAAACCCTGGTCTTAAGCCGCGGGTTTATTACAATAGCGGACTTTGACTCAACCCCCGACACCCCTAAGACTATTTTGAGTCAAAACTCACAGATTTAGCCATCTTAAGGACCGTTGAGGTGCACGCCCCAATAGGCCCCTAAGACTCACCAGTGTCCCATCCCGGGGCACTTATCTGCTCAGCTGGTGGTAAAATTTGCTTGGCGAAGACACTGTGCGCTGGTTCTTGGAGTCCTTACTGCTGGTTGTCGCCTGCCTGTGTCTTTCCTTTTTGACATTTATGCTGAGCAGGGCCCTGCAGATCCATATACAACCCCATCCTTTGCTCAGGTTGGTGACACTTAACCATCCACAGCTTCGGGTCCCTTGGAATTGCGTGTCACGCTGCATAAGACACACAGCTGCCACGGTTCTGTTATGACGGAAAACTTCAGGGGAGGGCTCCCCAGAGTCGGCTGGCGAGGTCTTATGGACTTCGTTGCTCCATGTTAGAGCGAATTTGTGCCTGCCTTCGCCTGATTTAGAGTGAACTTCTGCCTACCTGTGTACCTAAGTCGAATACAACTGTACTGGCGGATTACTCAAAAGGTTCTGCAGACCTCTCTCGCTAAACTCTCTTACTAGCTCCTGGACATCACAATTGTTTGACATGGCTCCAGTCGAGCAAACTCCAAGAGTGCTTCGAGGAAAATTTCACAAGCCAATGTAGCTTACTTATGGAATTTTGTTACAACATCTGTCAACATAGTGTAATAATGACACCAAATTTGCTTGAATGCCAAGAATCTCGTCACACGTGGCCTCAGATTTTCCCAAAATCGCATAATTACAGGTATTGAGAGTAGCTCATGTGCCGCTGCCGCTAATTTCATTTTGTCCCATCCATCACATTCTACGTTGCGACATAGTTGGGACCTACGACACAACGACCACCTTCCACTTCGACACAGTATGACCCTGCGATCCCTGATCAACCTTCGACTTTCCATACTTCATCCTTCAGAATGCGACATTCCCTAGTGTTATGAGCATCTTCTCTTATGGTCCAGTCCCCAATTTCAGTTATTCTGGGTACGTAGACTTCTCTTTCTTGGTGCTACCTCTGATTCTGAGTACTTGGCATGTCCCTGTACTTTTTTAGACGACTCCCATTTATCATAGAAGGGAGAAGTTCTCCATTTAACTTACCTAGCTGTACTGCGCCCCCATCAGTAACTTTTTGTACTATATATGGTCCCTTCCAATGTGTCTTGAACTTTCCTGGGAACTTCATGAATTTGATGTCATAAAGGAGCACAAGATCACCCTGCTGGAAATGTTTCTTCTTGATGTGTCTGTCATGCCACGCTTTTTCTCGAGCTTTCTGCACCTGTTGCTGGAAACCTGCAATAAATCTATCTTCTTCGAGTTCTAATATCTGTTTCAGTCTCTCTGTCATTATGGCTGGGTCATCCATCTCGGTGAAAAGAGATATTTTGAGGCTAGGAACAATGTATTCCATGGGCATGATGGCCTCTTTCCCATAGACCAGTTGAAAAGGTGTATGGCCTGTCAAATTTTTACAAGTAGTTCTATAAGCCCATAGCACTACTGGGATTCAAAGGTCCCAATCATTTCTGTTAGCATTACAAATCTTTGTCAAAGCATGCTCAAGGATCTTATTAAAAGCTTCGACAGTCCCATTTGCTTGTGGATGATAGGCCGTACTCTTCTGATGGTATACTTGAAATTCTTCAGTCAGCACTGCAATAGTTTTATTTAAGAAGTGTGATCCTTGATCACTCATAAGGACGCGAGGACACCCAAACTTCGATAAGATGTGATCGAAGATGAATTACGTAGCTGTAGCAGCGTTGCAGTTCTTGACTGGTTGGGCTTCAACCCAATGGGTGAGGTAGTCAGTAGCTGTAATAATATATCGCGCTCCGGACTTCTTCGCAAGGGGGTTGATAGGGCCAACAAAGTCAATAGCCCATTTGTCAAAATCTTGTAAGGTTACCTGCGGAACTAGGGGCATTTCATCTCGCCTGGATGGTTTTCCTGTCCTCTGACAGACGTCGCAGCTGTGGCAATATTCTCTTGCATCCTTATGAACTGTGGGCCACCATAGGCCGGCTGTCAAAATCTTCTGTGTGGTGGCTTTCCCTGCATAATGACCTCCTGCTGCACCAGAGTGTGCTTTAGCCAAAATTAGTGGCCGTTCATGCTCCAAGACGCATCTGAACAGTATTTCATCTGGTCCCATTTTATACAGCTGTCCCGCTATTAAGGTGAAGTCCGCTGCTCGAACCACCAACTGCTTCTTCTGCTGTGTGGTCATCTCGGGGGGTGGAAAACCTGTAGACAAGTATTGAACAATATTCTGAAAATAGTCATCAACCATTTGGATAGCAAATAGCTGGGCATCAGGAAGACCTTCGTCCAAATTGGTAGGTTCTTCGCCTGAGTCGATCCTCGACAAGTGGTCAGGTCCTAGGTTAAGTATTCTAGGCTTAACGATGATCTCAAAATCATATTCTTGGAATAGGATCAACCACCGACATATTCTTCCACCTAGAACAGGCTTGTTAACCAGATACTTCAAAGCAGAATGGTCAGTAAACATCTTAAAATGAGATCCTAGCAGATAATGTCGAAACTTCTGTAGTGCATATACCATAGGGAGACCTTCACATTCTATCGTAGTATAATTTTTCTCTGCCGTGGACAATTTTCTGCTTGCAAAAGAGATGGGGTGATCGATATTACCTACTCCTGACTGAGCTAGCACAGTACCCAGAGCAATGGAGGATGCGTCGACATGCACATGGAATTCTTTGTTCCAGTTAGGAAATACTAGAATAGGGGCGGTAACCATTTTTTCCTTTAAAATATCTAAGCTTGCTTGACACTCTGGTGTCCACTCGAACTTGATATCTTTCTTCAGCTGGCTCTCCAACGGAGCGGTGATCTGAGCATAGCCTTGGATGAATTTCCTATAGTAGCCGGTGTGACCCAGTGTCGTGCGAAGTTGTTTAATGGACTTCGAGGGTGGCAGGTTCACAATGATAGCGATCTTCACAGGATCCATCATTAATCCCTACTTACATACAACGTGACCAAGCAGAATTCCAAACGGTGCACAAAAGATACACTTTTTTAGATTCAAGGAAATCTGGTGCTGTCTACACTTGTTCAACATAAACCTCAAACTGGTTATATGGTCTTTTACTAGCCCAAAAATGGTCCAATCATCAAATTAAACTTCGAGGAATTTATGTATGTATTCCTTGAACGCGGAGATGAGGACTCTAGAAAATATAGCAGGTGCATTCTTTAACCCAAAGGGCATGACAGTATACTGGAAGGATCCCATTTTGGTAGCAAATGTTGTCTTATGTCGGTCCTCTGGAGCAATTCAGATCTGATGGTAGCCAGAAAAACCATCTGTAAAGGAGTACACTTCTTGACCCCCGACATTGTCGAGCACTTCTTCTGTAAAGGGGGTGGGAAAGGGATCATGCAGGCAGGCATCATTGAGTTTTCGTAGGTCTACACATATTCGGATTTCACCCTTAGTCTTTATCTCCTGGACTACCATAGGACTGACCCACTAAGATTCCTCAACAGGCTCAATTATTCCTGCAGCGAGCATCTTATCCAGCTCTACTTTAACCTTTTCTTTATACTTCGGATTCAATCTATAAGGATGCTGTTTCACAGGTTTTGCATCGGGTTTCAAAGGGATCTTCATTATGCCAATATCACCCAGTATACCCTTCATTTCGGAAAACTTTGTTGGAAAGAGATATTAGTATTCGTGGAGAAGTTGGGTTACCTTGCTGACCATTTCATCATCCCAATAGTGACCGATTGTAGCAAGCTTAGGCTGCTCTTTGGATCCAATGTTAACTGTGCGCGTCTTTAGAGGCTGAGTTACTTCCGGGGCTTCGACTGCTGGTCCATGCACGTCGCAGCATCCTTTTGACTCAGGGATAGCTGTTAACACCCAAAAAGTGTTCACTACCTCATCTACCCCACTACATGGCTCATTTGTCCATTTTTCTACCATATTTCCCTTAAAAACCCCTTTTTTCCTCCAAAAATATCCAAAATTCCTCTAAAATAGCAAAAATCCCACTAAAAAGCCTCCAAAAGGCCATAAAACCATCAAAAAAGCCTAAACAGGGAAGAAAAAATATAAAATAATGAGGAAAAGGAGGAAAAAACCCTATACAGTTGCCCTAAACCATATGGTTTCCAAAACCATGGGCCAGCACTCCACCACTGAAAAACTATAAGTAGGTGATGGAGACCCCTTATTTCACATCCACAATCATAAGCACCCTTACTCTGCCAAAGTAGCTCTTGAAACCCTAGCTCACTCTTGAGCTACTTTCACCTTGAGAGCCCTTTTTGGCCCATTTCCACCATTGGAGAAAGAGAAGGAGCAAGTTGGAGCTTGGAGAAACCTTTTTGGATCACTGCAAAGGGCTTCACCAACCTTCACATTGGAGGTAACATTAATACAAAATCCATTCTTTATATCTTATTTTTCTGTTTCATGCACATGTTTAGAGTAATTTATATTTTTGTTTTAGCATTTTAATTTACATTCACTGAACTGCTACTAAGGAGTCCCTTCTCCTTAGTAGGTGCTCATTCGCACAAGCTAGGGGTAAAACCCTAGCCACAGTTTTGGCGACTTCGCTGCTTGTTTAGTTTTCTGCAATAATTTCCCATTTTTTCCTTTCGGCTGCCCTAAACCGCATCTTTTCCCTCTGCAGTCGCGTCCTGACCGCGTCTTTTAGGCCTTTACCTGCGACCCGACCGTGGCTCTCAGACTGTTTCCGGCGCCCTGCCTACGGATTCAAGTCTGTTACCTGTAATCCGACCATGGCTAATTAGCCTGTTTGCTGCGATCTGATTGCACTTGTCAGCCATTTTCCCGCATCTCGATCGCGAATTTCAGCCCCTTCGCTGCGACCCGACCGCGTTTGTCTGCCCTTTTCCCACAATTCGACTGCACTTTTTTGCCTATTTCCTGCGGTCCGACTGCCTTTGTCGGCCAGAAATCCGTGACCTTTCCACGTCTGTTTCCCTCAAAACCTGCGGTCCTGCGGTCCGACCGCCCGATTTCGCCATAGACCCGTGGTCTGATTTCTGCATGTTTTTTCCTGTTTTTGAACCCAGCCCCTTTGCTGCAATATTTTCTGCATCTGCACAGCCATCTGTTCCACTTGCATCCCTACTTCCCTACATCCTTTTCTGCAACATCATTTCTGTTCCCTTTTATAGAATCTGTTTAAAATTTCAGCATTTTAATTCAAAAAATTTTGCATGTTAAAGTTGTGAATTCAGTATTATTGTTAGTTAGAAAGTTGCCCCCTTGTGTGGCACTTCTATTTTGGGTTCATCACCTCACGAGCACACACTCTGTCACATAATTCAAGTGAGCCTTAAAAAACTACTTAACTCAACTAATATTCTAACCCCACTTGGGGAACACAAAAGAATCTTTGTAGTTAGGTAGGATCGGGGGGATAGGATTCCAATAACACCCCTCGGTTACTTACACTTGAGACATAGCTGTTGTCCAATTAGGGAACCAAAATCCCCTAGTACTTTTTGGCACGGTCACAACCAGTTTATCGGAGGGCCTCTCCCTTAGGAGGGTTGAAGTCACGAGACTGGTTCCGGAGGCCTGAGTGGAATATTGTACTCCATTCAGTAACTGAAGGGCTACCTTTCGCAGTTCTCGAGATATCCCTGTATAGGGGTATTGTGGTAAAAGGACCAAATGGAAGATTCACCTTTCTGGACATGTCATGAATGGGGTATCTTAGTTTCCATTCTTCTAGGATTGACTACCCAGTGTCCCTCCTGGTAGGGGGATATCTTAGCGACTTGGCTTTCCTATTCATATTGTCTGACTTGGATTTCATCACCTTGCAGAGGATATGTCTAGTTGAGTTAGAATACTTTTAGTTAGGTGTTTGCATGCTCCCTTACCTCCTTTTGGTCTAGTGAGTCCACCATTTTTTATTTTTAGGAAACCTGCTACTTGTTGGTATTCTGCCATTTCTGTTGACACTCCACCTATTATAGCACAGCTATTACATTGGGTGTTTTGAGTTGGTTGTTGGCCTTAGTGCCCTATTTTTTGAGCTCTCCTTCTGCACACTCGGTTGCGTTAGGGTTTTTTGAGCTATTTTTTACCCACCTCAACCCATAGATATTTGACACCATCTGTCACCATTGAGTCCCCGAGACATTCTCGGTGCCTCAGGGGTGAGCCCCCACATCACGGTTCACTTGACACCACCCGTCATTGACACAGATCATCCTCACTTGATACTACTTATCATAGATCTCGAGCCTTCTCACTTGATTCCACTCGTCAGCAGCATAGGACTCCGTCACCAGATATTGACGCCCCTTATTTTACCTCCGATTCTGAGCTAGAGTCTGAGAACCCCATTTACACTGCCCCTACTAGCCCCATGGCTGGCATGACTTCCACTCCCATCTTGGTAGGGACCATTGGTGGCACATCCACCACTACACCAGTTACCACACCTGCTTTGGGTACGCCCTCCATGGGGCCCCCATCTACCGTTCCCCTCACGGCACCTATTCCCACAGCAGGAATACTTATTCCCACTCCATCAGTGGCTCACACTACCCATGGCGGTGCAGGACCATCCCATACCACCTTAGTTCCCCCACTTGGGGGAAACCTCCCTAACACTACCCCTCCACTTGGGGGCATTGGCCCCAACTTGGTCCAACCCACTACTGTGTCACATCCTTCTTCCAGTTTTCCATTCATGGCTAGCCTCAACCTGCCTGACCTAGCCAGATTGAGCAACGACCCTATCCGACACGACCCTGCGTGGCCTCACATGCCCACCAAGCTCCCCTCTGACATCCCTAAGTTCGAGGGCAAGGCAGGTGAGGACCCACAAAACCACATTATTTCCTTCCATCTATGGTGTTCCTCCAACTCCATAGTGGACGACTCTATTCGCCTTCGTCTCTTACAGCGCACCTTCACTGGCTCTGCAACCAAGTGGTATATTGAGCAACCCCATGGAACCCATAACACCTTTTCTTCCCTTGCCTCAACCTTCTTGCAGTTCTTCCAGTTACCTGTCTGCTATGACGCGGGCGTTGAGATCCTCCTATCATGCAGACAAAACACGGCTACCCACATCATGGACTACATTCATGAGTGGCGTCGACGCCGTAGCTTATGCAAGATCAAATTAGATGACCGTATCTTCCTAGATTGGTTCCTCAAATCCCTTCTTCCTGTCATTGCTAAGGATGTGGCATCTGAAAGACCCTAGTCTGAAGAAGAGGCCATCCTTAAGGCCCAACAATGTGACCTCATTTACACCCAATCGGGTTATCTTTATACCATTATACCTGACGCCCCTCGCTGTGATTCCTCCCAGCATGATGCGCTGGGGGCATCCCACGCTGTCAACGGCATCATTGGCCGTGTGTCTTCGCATCCTCAACCATTTTCCATAGCACGTCCTACCCCTGGCCCTGACCTTTCGCAGGCTACCTCACAGTCTGGAGCAACCAACTCGTATGCTCCCATGACACATCACCACCATTCCCATGGACCCTCATGTCCACCTCAGTGTTTCGATCATGCGACTCTCGTTTACGCCCCCCCGATCGCACCTCAGCCCTACTACCACCAGCAGGCTGCACTAGCTCCTGCGCCTTCACAAGCCCAACCCGCTTATGACCCGCCACAGGAAGCCCCTGCAGCAAACCCACAACCCACTCCGCAGCCCTATCAGCAACCCCCTCAAGTTGCTACACTTGCACAGCCTCCACCTACATATCATCCACCGCAACCTGCTCCAGCACCTGCACAACCTTAGAATCCACCTGCTTCCCAAGGGTAAGTTTACGCCCAACAAAACCCGCAGCAAAACCAGAACAACCAACGCAACCAGGGCCAACAAAACCGTGGTAGGGGCTGAAATCATGGAAACAACCAACCTACAGACCAAGCTGGTCAACCCCCTAATCCCCCCGATAATAATCATGCGGCCCCTGCTAATCAAAACCCTGATCACCTGCCCAAGCAGGCTAAAAACCCCAATTTGTGAACAAACCATCCTTGTTCTATTTGCAGGGTCTATGGCCACTGTACACATGCTTTCCCACACTTGGAGCGAGCTTAGCAACTTTGGGTTGATGATGCCCACCGCCAAGGGCATGCGGCTCCTCAAGCACCACCCAACCCCCCACAACCTCAGCAGCCACCTTTGGTGCTACAAAACCCCTTACCAAACCACGGCGTAGTGAACACTCAACCGTTGGCTCCCCCTCAAGCCAATGCGCCAACCCAACAACAAATCACTTACGCTGCTCCTGATCAACCCATGTTTGACTCAGGTACCCACCACTTGTTGATGATGTCCTTCGATGAGGTCAACCTCCAGACCCGGCGGAACCAATATGGCTCCACCCCTGAAGCCCCTCTTGCTGATAAACCCACTAACGCTCAGCCCACTGATCAGGCGTTACGTATACCTCCACCTCCACTAGATGGCGCTCCCAAAGTACCTCGTTTCCCGCTTTGCCGTATCAACAATAACCCCAATGCGCGGGCTACGTCAAACTACAACATTGTCGATGACTTAGCACAATTTCCCACTGCCATGTCTGTGTTAGAAGTCTTAAAAAACTGCCCTTCACAGCACAAGACTTTACTCTCAGCCATTGGGGCTATTGATCCAAATGATTCAAATTTAATGGAATTTGATTTGGACCAATCCGAACCCTGCATGCCTTCCACTTTAGTGTTCCAAGTTTCTGTTTCCGTTCGGAATTTTGTCATCCATCGATGCATTATTGATGAAGGTGCCTCTACATGTGTCATGTCCACCTTCATCTGGCAGAAATTGGGATCCCCCCCTCTCCAGCAGTCCACTACTACGTTGCGAGCCTACGACGACCATTTGGCTCAACCACAAGGCCTATTAACTAATGTCCCCGTCCAGCTGGCTGGAAAAACCATCCTCATCGACATCGAGGTTATTAATGCACAGCTTGATTACAACCTTTTACTTGGCCGTAGCTACATGTACGCTATGCGGGCGGTTTCTTCTTCCGTTTTTCGTACCATGATGTTCCCCCATGAGGGACGTGTGGTCAAGGTCGACCAACTCACCTACTATGATCCCAATGCCCCCGCAGCACCTGAAAATGTTCTCCCCATGGTTGAACAACCTATTTCGGGTGCCACCACCTCATTTGTTTCCTCTATGGGGCCCAGAGTTTACTCAAATGCGCCAATGACCTCGAACTTCCAATCTATTCCACCCCCATCACCCGCCACTGACGTGTCCGACCTATGTAACCTGTCCCATCACATGCAAACTCCTACTAATCAACCGCCCTTGTTGCCTAAACCCCCTTTGGTACCTAGTCACATTGGTGTTACACCCATCCATACCATTCCTTTCCTCATCCCTCCCTTAGGATTAGTTAGCGCCCCAGTCATGGCTACCCTCAGCCTTCCTGGGTTAACCTTAGGATTACCCATTTGGTATCTTTCGCCTCTCGTTCCCTCACCGACACCAGATGTCATCCTGCAACTGGTGCAACCCATTGTCACTACTAGTCACCCACCTCCCGGTGTCGCTACCTCGTCGTCCTCCACGAACCCCCCCCCTCCTCTTACCAAACCCACTGGGGGCAGAGGCCCCCAACCTTACACTGCTGTCCCACCTCCCAAGACAGTCAAAACCCCCCCTGTGTTTCGTGCTCCTCCCAAATGCTCACTGTGCGATGAGTTAGGCCATGCGAATCACTAATGTACTCAGTTACCGGCAGTACAGGAACACATGCAAATGCTTGACGATGACCCCAGTATTCCAGTTTTCCAACTTGATCCAACCCCTAAGCCTCGCGACAAATCCCTGCGCACTAACCACCCTTGTGCCATATGCGGTGTTTATGGGCATTACTCACATCACTGTCCCGATCTCCCCGATTACAAAGCAGCTCTCTATGAGATGAACCATCTGGATCTTGAGACGGCACCACCCACCATTGAGGAGATCCACCCCCCAATCTCTTCCCCTTCCAGAGAGGATAGTACCATTTATATGATCTCTTCCGCCACTACTCCCTCGTCAACCGATTTGACGACACAAAATTTCCATACTGATGAGGAAATCCTCGAGGCTCTCATTGCCTCGGAGTATCCCTGGGATGACCTGCACCATCGTTCCTACTTCCTCCCAGATGAATCCTCCTCTAACACTGCTACCCAATTTGCAGTTGAATCCAAAGACTTCCTTCCCCCCAAGGTCGACTGGTTCAAGGACCCTATTCCTGCTACTGACGCCTTCGAGGAGGGTAACATGGCCAACATCTCACCTGTCATCCAAATTGGTATCGTTTCCCCAGGAAGCACCCCCAAACTCATCACTTTAGGAGCCTCTTGCAGTGAGAAAGAGATTGAGGAATACAAAAAACTCTTCAGTGAATTCCGTGATGTCTTTGCCTGGTCCTATATCGAAATGCCCCATCTTGACCCTGCCATTATAGAGCACCACATTGACACATGGCCTGATGTACCCCCCGTTCGTTAGAAACAGCATCCCATTCATCCCTCAAAACTCGCAGCTATCAAAGCAGAGATTGAGAAACTTCGCAAGGCAGGATTCATTTATCCTATTGCCTATACCACCTGGGTTTCAAACCCTATTCCCGTTAACAAAAAACAAGGCACCATTAGAGTGTGCACTGACTTCCGAGATTTAAACCGCGCCTATCCCAAAGACACCGATAGTTGCCTCAATTTGCACGCCACTTCGGCCGTTCTCCATTTTTCACACTTTTTATATCGTCGGATTCATTTTTCCGAGCTCGTGATGATGCTTGAGATCATTTCTCGCTCTCACTTGGTACAATTTCAACATTGTGTCCCGATACCTTGCTGCCTCGATTTGTACGCCACATCGGCTACCATCAGATTGTTCCACACTTTTTACATGAGCCATCCACTCCTGTCATACTGCCAATGTTTCGTTATTTTGCCACCATTCATTCACCCCGCAAGGAGGCCCACTAGTGTTCCCCCTCACCCTCGTTCCTGGTCATCATAAATGTTCCTTGATTGAACACTTCCTCCTTGCCTGGCCATTCCTTTTGTCCAGTATAATTTTATCCCTTTTTCGGGCCGGGCAAGTCCTATACGAAAAATGCACTTAGGGAGTTTCTGTTAAGGTCTTTTCTGACTCCTAAAACAATGAAAAGATCGTCGAGCAATCTTGCTTCCTTTCATGCTCGTTAAAGTACATGAAAGGGCATCTATCTGGTATAAGTTTAACCCTTTTCTGGACCTGGTAGACTAATTACGAAAAAGGAATACTCTAGTCACACCAGCTAGAAGATTTCTTCATTGCATCCTTTTATGCTTCTTCGGGCCTTGGAGACTAACACACGAAAAAGCAACCCCCCTAGAGTCTTCTTATCGCTTTTAGACTCTCTAAAATTGAAAGCAACCATGAGCATGAACTGTCCTGGGCTCATAAAATCCACACGACAGTACCATTTCATTACTTCAGAGTCTTCTTATTTGCTTTCAGACTCCTTAAAATTGAAAGCACCCACGAGCATGAATTGTCCTGGGCTCGTAAAATCCACACGACAGTACCATTCCATTACTTTCGAGTCTTCTTATTGCTTCCAAACTCCTTAAAATTGAAATCAACCACGAGCATGAACTGTCCTGGGCTCATATAAATCCACACGATAGTACGATTTTATATACACACTTCTTCTAGTTCCCTAACCCATGACGAAATCCCCCCGTGCCTCTTGGCACTATGATCGATCCTCTCGGCAGCACCACCAATTAGGTCGCCTTTGTTCAGAGTATTCTGCAGTCTCCTGCCATTTTACCACAGCTTGAGTCTCCCTCAGCCCAGTCACCCTCCCAGATCCAATACAGCTATGATCCCCTTACCACCAGTCAGTTTCATATGCTGCCCGATCATCCCCACCATCATACTCTGAACAAAGGAAGTTTGAGTCCACCCACTCTACTTGCCCAGTTATTCCCCCTAGTTTATCAATCCTGCCATCAGTACTATCACATTTTGGTTTTCCACCTCACGCTCCTGTCAAGGAAACATCATTGCCTTGATAGTTGCAGGTCTCCCTCTGTCGACGACAGCCCCTCTATTCCAGAGGATAGACCCAGAGGCCCCTGCACCTTGGACCCATCGCCATCTGTGGTGAGTGCCTACGGACCATTTTGGGAGGAGTCATCATTGCCTCTCCGAATGGTTGTTTCTCACATGCTCGACTTTAGCACCTTGATCGCATCGTTGAGAATCGCGCAGGATTTATATCCCTTCCATTATTTGTCGAAGAACCCGGATTTCCCTCGACTCTAGCACATTGGTGAGTCACTTCAGAACACCCAGTTATATGTTCCTATGGATGTTCGAGCTGCGTTGGCGATTGTATTCGGAAGCCATCTAGTTCCATGCTTCCTTGAGTACCCAGTTCAGTGTACCATTGCGAGTATGACCCTTGTCACTCTGATCCAGCAGCTCATCAGTTCCTTTGGTACCACATTCAGTAGCACTGTTGTCATTCCAATGCATTAGTTTTTCAGCTCAGACATGGTCAGCCCAACAGTATGTCCCAGATTTGTGTCCCTTCTAGACCCTTATGATATACACAGTGGTTTTTTTATGTATACTACAGGTCCCTCTTTTTGGGCCTCACAGTTATGTTTATGTATCTTGATACGAGCATGGGTATGCCCACCTCGTCCATATATTGAGATTCTTCCTCATTCAGTATTTGAGGCCATGTATATGATAGGTCCCTCCTTTTGGACCCCATTGTTATTATTATGTTATATCCTGATACGAGCATGGGAATGCCCACCTCGTCCATATGATCAGATGATTCCTCATCCATTATTGAGGTTATGTACTATTAGTTCTTGCAGTTGGTTCGGGATCATTGTTTCAGGATTCTGTTTGTTTCTTCTCTTCTCCACACCCCAGGAACACCATTTATGACTTATGATGTCCATCGGCCATATGATGAGCTCCTGCCCTCGCACATCAGGGGGAAATCTGTTAACACCCAAAAAGTGTTCACTACCTCATCTAGCCCACTACATGGCTCATTTGTCCATTTTTCTACCATATTTCCCTTAAAAACCCCTTTTTTCCTCCAAAAATATCCAAAATTCCTCTAAAATAGCAAAAATCCCACTAAAAAGCCTCCAAAAGGCCTAAAATGCCTCCAAAAGACCATAAAACCATAAAAAAAGCCTAAAAAGGGAAGAAAAAATATAAAATAATGAGGAAAAGGAGGAAAAAACCCTATACAGCTGCCCTAAACCATATGGTTTCCAAAACCATGGGCCAGCACTCCACCACTGAAAAACTATAAATAGGTGATGGAGACCCCTTATTTCACATCCACAATCATAAGCACCCTTACTCTGCCAAAGTAGCTCTTGAAACCCTAGCTCACCCTTGAGCTACTTTCACCTTGAGAGCCCCTTTTGGCCCATTTCCACCATTGGAGAAAGAGAAGGAGCAAGCTGGAGCTTGGAGCAAACTTTTTGGATCACTACAAAGGGCTTCACCAACCTTCACATTGGAGGTAACATTAATACAAAAGCCATTCTTTATATCTTGTTTTTCTGTTTCATACACATGTTTAGAGTAATTTATATTTCTGTTTTAGCATTTTAATTTACATTCACTGAACTGCTACTAAGGAGTCCCTTCCCCTTAGTAGGTGCTCATTCGCACAAGCTAGGGGTAAAACCCTAGCCACAATAGCGATGTTGCGCGGGTCGTCATCTTCGTTAGCTACGAAGTTATAACATTCGACTGCGTGGGCTTCTTGTGTGGTCCAATCAGGTCGATGTTCTAGCACTTCTTGGTCATCAAATACCTTAGTATGAATTATCCTGATAGCTGCATCTAGTGCTGGACAGACATCATTAGTAGAGAAAGTATGCATAAAACTATTAACAAGACAGTCCCAACTTACAGTGTCTTGGCGGAGCTTAGCCTCCACGTACCTATTTTTTGCTATTGGTTCTAGCGTGTGCACAAATCAATGTACCCATTCATTTCGAGGGACATACTTCCATGCCTCGTAGCATTTTGCCAAATGTTCCTGAGGACTAGAAGTTCCATCGAACTTGTTTTGCAGCTCCTCCGTCGGGCCCTTAAATTGCAGGTACAGGAGCTTCTGACAAGCTTCCCAGCTAAGGATTTGTTTCTTATGGGCCTTCCACCACCTGGCTGCCATGGCTCAAAATGCGGAGTCCAGGGCCGCCAGTTTCTGTGACTCAGGTATCAAGCCAGAGACCTGTGCGATGAACGGGTCAGGATCGATCAAGCCATCAAAAATAGGGAAAGGGTTGGGTTGTGAATTGAGCCATCTGAGGGACTTTGTAGTCCGGGTGTGGCTGCACCCATGGGGCTCATGTAAGCGGTTCTGCCAGCTCTCTAAGTCATCTTCAGAGTCTATCATACAGGAGCTACCAGACTCCCAACCTGAGGTAGGAGGATCCTCATAACTGTCTTCCTGTGCGGTGAGAGTGTAGATGGGCACCACATCAGTCTGATCGTTTGGTCGAAGTGGTTCTGTGTACCATTCCCCTTGTGAGGGATCCAGGGGTAAGATGACTCTAAAGTCTTTCCCTTCGAAGATCATCTGTCGCTTCTTTAGGTTAATAACTGCAGCATTTTCCATTGCCCATTCAATTCCTAACAAGGCGGGGTAGGGATTGCTATCATCAATGATCTCAATTACTTCGAATTCCACGACAGTGCTGACCCTGGCAAGATCTATTTGGACACTCAGGAATCTTCCTAGAGGCACAATCCTTTGCTGGTTGGCTAGCCTCAGCTGGATAGGGGACCAGGAGAGGGTGGGATTTCCCATTTGTTCCTAGGTTTGTTTAGTTAACACATTTACATCAGACCCTAAGTCCAAGATAACATCAGCCTTGTCATATGATCCTATCTGGGCATTCAATCTCATTTCCCTACAGGTTCTGCTGACTCTATGAATAGTTTTGTCCGGACCAGAATTTTGCTGAGGTCTGCAGGAAGCAATGACTTTCTGTAACTCAGTCATAGCATCCTGATTTCTTAAAAGCTTGAGGCAACTCTGTAAAAAGGAGGATAGGGTACTTACGTTATCCAGTGGGGCTTCCTAGGGCCGCGAAGACAGTTGCTGTGGTTGCGCAGGTGCAACGGATGTACTAGGGCCAGCAAAATCTTTCTTGACTTCCATAAATGTCTCTCTTTCTCGTGTGATATCAAATGCTGGGATTTTCACCGGAGCCTTACGAACCCAAGCGTCGACTGGATGGTTTTCTATATGCTGTGGGTGTGTCATAGCTCCACTCCGTGTGACAACATTGACGGTTGCGGTAGGTCTGGGTTCAATTGAAATCATCTGGATGTTCTGCGTAGGGGTACTCTGTCATGCCTAAATCTTATCTATGAGCTGCAAGCACTGCTCAATCACATGATCTACCGTGCGGCAGTACCGACATGTCATAGTGGGGTTCCGACAGTCCCGAGCCAAATGCCCAACTTGGTTACAATTGTAACACACCAACTGGCCGCGGCCTCTTCCGGCCATGCCACCACGGCCTCCAGAAGAACCTCTACCGGAGGCACCCCCCTGGTAACCATAGCTATCATTACTTGGGCCATCATTGTGCACCCGGTAGGCGTCATAGGTGCGGCACTCATCCTCATTATGACCTATAGACTTGCAGAAATTACAGTAGGGGTTCTTAGGTCCTTGTCCATACCTTTGTAGTAGGTAACAGTTCTCAGGGCGGTGCTGACCTGTCGTTCTGCATAGCTCACAATATAATACTTGTGGTGGAAATGGGTTCGGCGCATTTGTATGCAGGTAATTCCTTACCAGAGGGCACCATTCCTTATCATGACCCTCGGTCCGACATTGCGTACACCAGACCACTTCGCGGTCAGGTGTTCCCTTCTTCATCTCGCGAAGTTCTAGGGCCATCGCTGCTAGCTGCGCTTGGATTTGAGCAATACTAGAATCATTTCCGACGGGGGCGGTCTCGAGCTTCATTGCAATTTCCAGAGCCTCTTGCTGGTCAGCAACCTTCTGTTGCATGAGGGGAGTTATGATATGTGGTAATAAGGCTGCAATAAACCATTCCTTGTGCTGCGCAGGACTAATGGTAAAGATGACTTGGTCTAGTAGAACTTTGAATCTCTGGTCAAAGTCCCACACTGATTCGCCGCACCGCTGTTGAATCTCTTTGAGTTCAGTGATGCTCTACGATTCTGATTTAGGCTTCTTAAATTCTTTGGTTATTGCTGCCTTAATCTCATCTAACGTAGGGCTCTGAGTACTGGAGAATTTCATAAACCAGGTCAAAGCCCGGTCCTGAAAATAAGTAATGAGCTATGCGGCTCTCACATCCGGGTCTGTAATTTTCTTCGCATTCCATACCGCTTCACATAAAAACCAGAACTGTTCTGGGTCCTCTGATCCCGTTCCTTTGAAGATGGGGAGCTTAATGTCATTAACTAGGTGGGCCATGGGGGTTCTAGGAGGGTTGGGAGGGGGACCGTATGTTGATGGGGGGGGGTTTACGGGGGCAGATTGACCTGTGACCGGAATATGTGGACTGGGTTGACTGTCAGACTGTGATGGAATTTCAGGGGTAACAGGGCTTCGCTGCGGGGTGACCGGAGGGTTTCCAACCGAAGGGTTTTCTTTAGAGTCTGATTCTTCAGGATTTACAGGGGAAGACGCGGTAGCCTGACCGAAGGGATAGGAGTCAAAATATCTTTTGTACCTTTTCCCACTTCACAGCAAACCACTTTGCTCATTGAAGGTATTATCACTTGCAAACATATGTTAGTACTACTAAGCTAGCAGTCTGATTCAAACAACAATATACCCTTTTCATCCAATAGTGTTTTAATCCTCAAGCTTAATGAATTCAAAAAATTACCACGAGGGCCTTTGAAGAACTGCCGTTCAGCTTCGTTGAAGGAGGTACTTGTGTCAATGGCAAACTCTGTCATGAAGGCTTCCAATGTTCGCGTCGTCTAGAAATCAACAGCGCGGGATACCTCGTTGTTCACGTGTTGCACAAGATTGACCCTTGTGGGGGTCCACATGGGAACCCGATGAGCTTGAAAGTTCGTCCTTTTCTCTGATAACCTAGACAACCACTGGTGCAGCTCTATGTGGATACTACCAAAGAAAATTTCATAAGCATCACAAAAAACATACCTTTGTAAAAAGTCACGTGCGCTACAATGTGGATTTGTATTCTCTTTCTCAGCAAATTTCAGATAAGTCTCATCAAGCCAATCCCCGAGTTCCTTCGCAGAGGGCCTCCAGAACATAGCCCTCGAGGTATGACGTAAACCCCTCTTGAGAAGATACTGAGTTCAACTGGCAATGGAACCAATTTGTTGGGCAATAGGGTAGACCCGGGTTTAATCCTTTTATGTCGCACCAACAAAGACCCACAGTGTTGGCCCTTTCGGCAACATCCTGCGCGCAGGTTGCAGTCTCACACGAAACAGCTATGGGGTGCCGCAGAACTAGGTTTCTGCAAGCAGAGAGGGATATTACTATACCTTAGACTTTAACAAACTTATTAATTAACAATTACACAGCTTTGTCATTCACTCATATACAACTTCGCAGATAGATAAACAACCATGACTTGCTTAACCCGCTACGGGGAATTCACAGCGAAGCTTGTTATTAGCAGTGATCTAAGTTATCAAATGTATACAGTTATTAATGCATAAAAGACAATAGAAAAAGAAACAACACAAGAAACCACAACACCAGATATAACATGGTTCACCCCTAGTGTAGGGGTTACGTCCACAAACTGCGTTTTATTCAACTTGCTACAAAACCACAGTTTGATCTGCGCACTCAGCTGCAGATCCCTTTAGTCCTTATAAGCCGCGCACACAGCAGCAGGCCTCTGTGCACACAGCTGTAGATATTCCCTTAATCTTCTTACAATCAAAACCCCCTGCGCACATAGCTGCAAAGGTCGTCCACAGACACAGCTGGGACTTAACCTTTCCTTACATAATCAGCCTTAGCTTTTCCTTTCTTTCTTTTCATCAAAAAGCCTAACCTCTCTTATTTACCCAAGTGCCTATTTATATTGCACTATTTACAAAAACATGGATTCAAACCATGGCACCCAAAACCCTAAACCCTTGTCTTAAGCTGCAGGTTTATTACAATAGCGGACTTTGACTCAACCCCCGACACCCCTAAGACTATTTTGAGTCAAAACTCATGAAGTTACCCATATTAAGGACTGTTGAGGTGCACGCCCCAACATTCATGCTAGTTGTATGCCTAGCTATCAGGTAGGTCTTTTCCCAACACTTACATTTGACCTACTCATCAGAAAGGCACGCCCAACACTTACATATGACCTACTCATCAGAAAGGCATGCCTAGCACTCACATCTAATCATGTAGTAAACTACAATCACATCAGAAAGGCCCCACACTCACATCTGTCATGGAAGGAAATGAGTCCTCTCACCGTGATAGAATGGTTTTCCCTTACATCTGACATGGAAGGAACTGAATCCTCTCACCATGATAGAATGTCCCGCACTTACATCAGCCATGGAAGGAACTGGATCCTCTCACCATGACGGAATGGCATGCACTCACATCTAACCTAGAAGGAACTAAATCCTCCACCCTCATTCGAAAGGCCCCCAGTCCCAGACTGAGATACCTGGTAATGGACCAGGTGCCTCCACTCTCCTAGAGAGTGGCAGTTGCCCTTACATCTGTCCTACTTGATCGAATGGCTAGCACTCATATATGACATGGAAGGAACCGAATCCTCTCACCATGATAGAATGGCTCAGCCCTTACATCTGACCTGCTCGTCAGAATGGCTTTGGATCTTAGCACTCATATCTAACATGGAAGGAACTGAATCTTCTCACCATGACAGAATGGATTAGCCCTTACATCTGACCTGCTCGTCAGAATGGCTTTGGGACTCATCACTTTCCCTTGGAGGAAACCTTGATCTGGAGAACACCAAGCTTCTCCCTGAAGTACTCGAACTTCACTCTGGCCAATGGCTTCATCAACACATTAGCTATCTGTTCCTCCATTGCAACATATTGGAGCTTCACTACTCCTCTCTATAGCATATCCTTGATATAGTTATACTTGATCTCAATGTGCTTCGACTTGTCATGGAACAATGGATTCTCTGACAACTTCACGCAACTCTAGTTGTCACAATGTATACAAGTAGCATCCATATAGAGATCAAATAAATCAGACAGTAGCATCCTCAACCATACTGCCTCACAACTAGCTGAACAGGCTGCGACATACTCTGCTTCAGCTATACTCAGTTCCACACAAGATTGCTTCCTGCTAAACCAAGAGATCACACTTGATCCCATACTGAAGCAACACCCTGAAGTGCTCTTCCTATTGATGGCACTGCCTGCCCAATCTGAATCAACATAACCCTCCAGGTTAATCTTCTGATTCACATCGTACTTGAGCCCATAATCAACTGTACCCCTTAGGTACCTCAGAATATGCTTTGCAGCAATCAAGTGAACATTTCTCGTATTTGTCAAGAATTGGCTCAAGGTGTTCACAACAAAGCAAATGTCTGGTCTCGTGTTCATCAGGTACAACAATGACCCAATAATCTGATGATACATCGTAGCATCAACCAAATCTGATGAAGCATCGCTCAATAGCTTCAGGTTCGATGCCATAGGTGTGGCCATAGTCTTGCAGTCCATCATCCCAAACCTCTTCATGATCTCTACTGCATACTTCCCTTGTCCAAGGAAGATTCCATCCGCACTCTGCCAAACCTCCATACCTAGAAAGTAATGCATCATACCCAAGTCCTTCATCTTGAACTCGGAAGCAAGCTTTCTCTTCGTATCAGTAATCAACCCATCCAAACCTGTTATGAATAGATCATCTACATATAGTAGAAGCATCACTGGGTTGCCATCTTCAACCTTGTAGTAGAGATTGGAGTTTGCTTTACTCTTGGTAAAGCACAAACTAGATATAAAGCTATCAATTATTCCATACCATGTCCTGGGTGCCTGTTTCAAACCATACAGGGCTTTCTTCAATTTGCATACATGAGACTCCCTATCATGTGTCTCAAAACCGAGTGGTTGTTCTACATACACTTCCTCTTCCACTACACCATTCAAGAAAGCATTTTTGACATCCATCTGGTGTATCTTCCATTTCATCACTGCAGCTAGAGTAAGTACTGATATGATGGAAGTGTATTTGACTACAGGTGCAAAGGTTTCTTCATAGTCTATTCCCTCTTTCTAAGAGAAACCTCGAGCTACAAATATTTCCTTATACTTTTCAATGCTATCGTCTGTAGCATGTTTGATCTTGTAGATCCATTTGGAAGTTACAACTGACTTCCTGTATGGTCTTGGGAAAACATCCCAAACATCATTCTTCATGATCGATTGGTACTCTTTGATCATAGCATCCTTCCATTCTTTCCGTTCTGCCGCTTCTTCATAACTGGAAGGTTCTTTATCAATGAAATCACATAGTAAAGCTACATACCCGGAACAGGTTCTGGTCCTCTTTCGTTCACTGTGATTCTCTTCTAGAGCCCCATATCTTTCCACACATTGGATAAGTTCTTGTACCCAAGCCAGTTTCCTCTTATGAGGATTCTTCTCCAGAGGTGGATCTACAGGTCTTTGTGGTTCTTCAAATTCTCGATCTTCTTCTCAATTTTCTTCATTCATGGTTGTATCATGAATTCTAGGTGCTTCTACTTCTTTAGGTTCTTCATTAGGTCTCTTTCTGAATTTGTTATAAGCCGTGTCTTCATCAAATGTCACATCCCTGTTGATGTCAATCTTCTTGTATCCTGGGAAATATATTCTATAAGCCTTCGAGCTTTCAGAGTATCCCACAAATATACCCTTCTTTCCTGAAGGATCTAATTTAGTTCTCTTCCCTTTTGGAATGTGGATGTACAAAGGACAACTGAATATTCTGAGATGGATGAATTTTGGTTTCTTGCCAGAGAAGACTTCTTCAGAAGTCTTGTTCTCGAGTACTCTATGTGGAGTGCGGTTCTATACATACACCGTTGTTTTGGAAGCTACTGCCCAAAGATGCATAGCAAGGTCTTGATCATGAAGCATTGCTTTTGCAGCTTCCATAATAGTTCTGTTCTTTTGTTCCACAATCCCATTTTGTTGTGGATTATAAGGAGTGGATAACTCCCTCTTAATCCCTGATTCTTTGCATAGCTCTTTGAACTCATTTGAAGTGAATTCTCTGCCATTATCTGATCGAATGGTCTTGATCTTCTTTTCAGTATGGTTCTCGATCAAGGCTTTGAATTCTTTGAACTTACTGAATACTTCATCTTTTTTCTTCATGAAGTAAACCCATGTCTTACTAGAAAAGTCATCAATAAAAGAAACATAATATGCATACCCGCTTAGAGAGTTTGATGACATAGGACCGCATACATCAGAGTGGATGATTTCCAAGATTCCTTTCGCTTTTCTTTCACTGCTTGGAAATGACTTCTTTTGTATTCTTTCCTTTCTCACATCCTTTGCAGACCCCATCATGTTTTGCTTGGATTTCTGGAAGACCTTCGACAACTTTGCTTGCAATAGGTAGTGCTCTGTAATGCACATGTGTAAGCCTTCTATGCCAAAGTTCACTTGGATCTACTGTGTCATGGACCAAGGCTTGTTCTGGATGGCCCCTTAATTTGTACAATCCTCCTTCTTGTTCTCCAATCACTACCACATCATCGATAGTCTTTCCTTTTGGCCACATGATGACTTGACCGTCTATGAATGCAACCTGCATTCCTTTTGCATCTAATGCTGATATGGAGAGAAGGTTCTTCTTGAGCCCTGGAACAAACAATACTTCTTTCATTGTTAGATATTTTCTAGAGTCTAACTTATATGAAGATTCCCCACTACCTTTTATTGGATATTGGTAGTCATCTCCTAGCTTTAACTTGTGAGGTGATTCATGTTCTGACAGTCTCACAAATGATTCCTTGAATCCCATCATATGTTTGGAAGCCCCACTGTCTATAAGCCAATAATCACTTCCATGAGTAATGTTACCTGTGAGAGAGGATATTAGAGCATATTCATCCTTGCTTGAAGAATATTCACTTTCATATCTGGATCTCTTCCTGGATGGTTCATCGTCCTTTGAAGCATGAGCATGATGTATTCTTTTGTTTCTCTTCTTTACTATCTTATGTTTGTTAGGAAAATTCCTTGCATAGTGTCCTGCTTCATCACATGTATAGCATATGATCCTAGATGCATCTTTTCTAGTGTTATCTTTGTGAGAGTGCTTACCTCTGGAGCTATGAGGTCTTCTTTTGCTTGACTTGGAGTGAGACTTGGAGTGTACCATGAGATCTTGGTCTTCAATTCCCATCTTCTCTTCTTGAGCTGCTATTCGAGCTTCTTCTTGAGAGCACTCTTCCCATAGTTTGCTGAACTTGAATAACTTCTTCATAGTACAGATTCCTTGGGTAAAAGAATCCCATGACCTAGGAAGGCCATTCAATGTAGTCATTACAATTTCTGCATTTTCCACTTCTTCATCAACTGCTTCTAGTTTCTCTTTGATCTGAGAAACTCTTGTGAAGTAAGACTAAATTGTTTCTGCATTCTGAATCTTCACATTCTTCAGTTGGTTTCTCAGGGTCATCTTTCGGTTTATGTTCTTCCCTTCAAACAATTTGGTTAGGGAATCAAACATAGCTTTAGGTGTCTTGAGAGAGCACACCTATGGGATAAGGTCATCCTTGATAGAATCAGCAATGATCCTCTTTGCCATAACCATATTCTTCTTATGTAAGGCCTTTGCCTCATCTCCCTCTGGAACTGGAACCTCCTCATGGATGTAGGAGCCTAATTCATTTTCTTCCAGGACCAGGGAGATCCTATACTTCCAGGATCGGAAGTTATCAGCTCCCTCAAGCTTTTCATCAAGCTTGGTATGATGTGACATCTTAACTGAGAACCTCAAATGGAAATACAAAAGATTTTAGATCTTACTAGGTTCAAGATGTCGGATCTGAAACTTGAGCTGAAATCCTGCAGAGCTGGTTCAGGAGCAAATTAGGGTTTTGCTTTTCCAAAGTTCTGTCCACCCAAATGCCTTGAAATTTTTCCCTAACTTTGATTTTGGGGAGGAAATCAATCCAGGCCTAGGCTCACTAAAAAATTCCTCTTTTGTGAAAAGCCCTAATTTTTGACAGTAGTGACAAGTCCAAAACTGAAAAACCTCAGAATTGGATTCTGCTTCAACAGAAAGATGCACCCTACGGAGGAGGGTTATTCCACCTTTCTTTTGCTGAAAATATGTGGAGGAAGATCCAACAAATAGGAAGCCCTAGTTCCCGCACCTGCACAGTGTCTTCTTCTCAGGTTAGCTCTGATTCCATGTTAGTTTTTCAACATTAAGCTAGCATTATGTTAAGATCTTTACTGAGAGAATAACAAGTACAAGAATCAAACACAAGAGACAATGAACATAGTGTTTTTCATAGGGGAAACCATAAATGGAGAAAACCCCACAACTTCCTCAGAGATATAGAATTAGCACAAGATGTAAAACCCCAAAACAATAAGATGCACTCCCGACAGCAGTAATCTTCTTCTTGTCTAGCCTGAGTTTCTTCTCCTTCCTCAACTATGCGCTACACTTGAGTGTGTGAGTGATGTGTGATAAATAGAGACCCCAACTCTCTATTTATACTAATCCTGACATGACTAAAACCCTACTAGGGCCTACCTATACTAGGAGATTCTAATTACCCTAGTGCCCCGAAACTGCTGGGACTTTAACCCTTGCACAATCGAAGGGTTACTCACTATGACTTGACATGAATTGTTTACATTATTGATTCTCCCAATAGGAACATCAGGGCATGACAACATGACTCAATTACATAATAGATACATCTCGGAATAAACATCGGGTTACAATACATAAGATACATAGATGAATACATTCCGAATTTACAAATACATCAACAGTCCTTAGCATAATTTGGTCATTGCAACACTAGTGCATGGGTAAGTGCATGTTTAATATTATCAAATGTGCGTTGCATGAAATCATCATAGATGAAAGGGGTATCTTTTTTGAGCAACCTCATGAAACCATGTGTCCTTTCTGCATAATTGCAGACAAAATGACATAGTAATTTTTTCTTCCCTTGCAAACTTTGGAGTTCAGTTATGTTCATGGGAGCAGGTAGGGCTAAGATAACTTCAATTTTGAAGGGATCTATATGGATGCCATCTTTAGAAACAATAAAGCCAAGAAGTCGGCTAGTGTATACAAAAAAACACATTTATAGGGATCTAGATGAATATTAAAATGACGACATCGAAGAAAAATGGCTCTCAGATGATCGACATGGATATCCCGCTGCTGGGAATGAGAAGGAAGGTTGCAAGATAAGGTTCCACAACATGTTTAATGTCATGAAAAGCATATGACATGGCACATTGGAATGTCACTCCAGCATTCTTTAAACAGAAAATAAGTTTGTGATAAGTAAAAGTACCCCAAGGGAAAATAAATGTTGTCTTATGTTGGTTTGAGGGGAGAATCTCAATTTGATTATAGCCATAGAAGCCATCCATAATGGAAAAAATAATTCTTCCAGTGCAGTTGTCGATTATCTGATCGATATAGGGAGTGGGAAAGTTGTCTTTTGGACAAGATCTATTTAAATACCTAAAGTCGATACAAACCCTAATAGTTTTCTATATCTTGTTCATAAGGACTATGTTGGACACCCATTCAGTTAATGGTACGGGGTAAATGAAACTAGCCTTCAGAAGTTTCTCAACTTCTTCTTTAATAGCGGCTGCTTTTCTTGGATGGACTTGTCGTAGTTTCTGGTGGGCTGGATTGGCATCATGGTAAGTTTTGATCTCATGAACAATGATAGAGGGATAAATCCATGAAATTTCTTCATATGTCCATGTGAAGAAATATCTAAACTTCTTGAAAAGGGCCATGTATGTTTGAACTTATTTGGGTGAATATTTTTGACCTATGAAAATGTTCTTGGAAATAATTGGTTTCACTGATATGTTGACATGCATAGTTTTTGTAATGTTACACAAATTTCCTTCAGAATCAACACTATGAGTGAGGATCGGAGACTAAGGGTTGAGGACTATATCAGATGAAACCATGGAGGTCAAGTGGTCTTCTACCATATGGCAAGGGGGAAGGAAATAAGATCAGTGATGATAATCTTCCCAAGGCATCTCCTCTAATGACATAAATTCCATAATAGATTCGTCTGTAGGAAGTGTGTGTGAAAGATAATCTAGATATGGGGGTGGTGTTTCAAGCCAGTATGGCATGTGATAATAGTATGAGGAAACCAACAAATGATTGTTGATGGTGGAGTCACTAGTGGCTTGGATTGCATTGTAAATTTCTTCAAAAGGGGCAAAGGATGTTGATTCATCAACAATTGCTTTCCCTTTGTCTACACGAGAAGTAGAAATCATGTTAATAGATGCAGTTTGTGAAGCACGAGGAGGATATGATAAAGGAAATACTCCCATTAATCAAGAGTCTTTGATAAGGCCTACTCCAATGTCCTTATACTGTGGGGTATTTAGGAGAGGAACACTATTTTCATCATTTGTATTGGCACTAGGCATGATGAAATCTAACTCATCAACAGTAACAATATTTCCTTGGAATGGGAACTGGATGATCCAAAAAATGGTCGATTATACAACTTGCATAGCATAAAACAAGTTATGACCTACGAGTAAGTTGTAATCCAAAGGAGCATCGAAAAATTCATTGTGAATGGAGACTGACTTGGCCCCCAGTTCAACATGGATGGCAGGTAGTAATCCATAGGGTTGAAAGTCGCAACCATCAAAAGCCTTGAGGGTGGTAGGTGAACGGTTGATTTCTGGAGAACCAATGGTTTTCCAACAAGATAAAGACATAACTGATGTATAGGTCCCCTCATCCAAAATGGTATGACGGATAGTCTTTCTAGCAATTTTGGTAGTTATCTGGAAAGATAATTGATGTGAGAGTCTTGTCTTGAAATTATCCAGTTTGAACGTGATGATATTACTGTTCTTAGGGTCCATAGCTCCAAGGGTAGTAAGCAAGTTTTTCCATTGATTTGGGCAGGTTTGACGTACCTCTAAAGTTGACATAACACAGGGTGCTTGAGCCAAATCTTCAACAATATTATAATATTGTGTGACACAAGCATTAGGATTGATTATGGACTTACGTAGAGTAGCCTTTTGTGGACATAAATTGCTTCTGGAATAGGTTTTTCAATGTGAAGACCATTATTAGGAGGAGGTGTGGAAGCTGAGGGTTTTTTAGATGGAACATCATCAAGTTTCTTTTCTGGATGGGGGTCATAACTTTGTGATCTTGTGTTCAAGTTAATCGTTTCACTAGACATCATTCAAACTTCATTAGTGGATGAAGAAGTTTCGTTCAAGGACTTATGATTAATTAATTGCTATTGGGAAGGGAAAGGATCTTTCAAAACTGTTGGGGTGGGTGAAGTTTTCAAAAAATTACTGAATTCCTCATGATGAGGACATTCTTTTGTAAAATGGTCACCTCCATAGATTAAACAAGGGTATTTTACCTTTCGCTTATCTTTTGAATCAACATTTGAATTCCGTGTTTTATTTCCTTCCCGTTGGTTATCAGGTTTTTTAGATTTATTTTTTCCTTTCTTCTTTCCCCCTAAAGATTTAGTTGATTGGATCACATTTACTTCAGCATAAGCAACATGAAAGGGTGCAGTTTTGGAAGGTGGTGTTGGTTGAGTTGATGGAGTGGCGGTTTGATTTTGCTTCTTAGAAGATTTTGTTGCCATTTGCATTTGAACTGAACCAAGTATGCCATCAACAGGTGGTTCAACTATGGGTCTGGATGGATCTGTTGTAGTTCTAGGAGCATGGTGGATTAGATCATACAAAGTGCCTGATTGGGAATAAACCAAGTCTAAGTACTGAGCGCAGCTAATATCTTTCTCCTCGGTGACAGCACCGCCCATGGAAATATCTCTAGCAATAGGTGGAAGTAAATAATTTGTAAACCAATTAGCGAGTAACTGATCAGGAATAGGGGCCTTAATTAACCTTCATCTTCTTCTCAATTCATGGATATGATCGGAGATGTGAGTTGATGTGGTTTTTCGAAGCGAGGTCAAAAGGTCTATACCTATTTCATATCGGATTGGCAATTGAAAGTGTGATAAAAACGCAATTGCTAGGGCATTGAAATCCCAAAAAAAGTGCTATGGTAACTTGATGTACCACTTTGTAAAAATACCAGTGAGGGTTCTTTGAAAAATCCATAGAGGGATTGAGCCGTCCATCAAAGAATTGGATGAACACCATAAGTGAAATATCATCACTTGGTTTTTTGGATCTTCACTGGGTTTACTATCAAACTTGGGTATATCTGAAGGCATGTTTACAAGAATGGCAGGCCAAGAGGGGTCATGATGGATGGGGCCATTTATCAATCTTGACAAGTCTAGGAGATCTAAAGAAGCTAGAAATGGCAGTTGTTGATTTGGTTGCGGATAATGGTAGTACTGGTATGGCATTTGCTGACTAGTAGGACCATATGTAGATTTATAGATGGGTATGGATGATGCCCCTGAAGCTTGTTGAAAAGGTTGTTGATTTCCAGAATTTGTTGGGGCGCGCACCTTAACGGTCCCTAATTTTGGTAACTCCGAGGTTTTTGTGGGAGTTTGTAAGCGGAGTTACGACTCAAAATAGTATTAGGGGTGTCGGGGTTGAGTCAAAGTCCTCTTTTTGTAATAAACCCATGTTTTAAGTCTAGGGTTTAGGGTTCGGGGTGCCCATGGTTTAAGCCCATGGTTTTGTAATAAGTGCACTATAAATAAGCACTCTTGAAAAGAAGTCAGTTTAGGATTTTGATGTAAGATGAATTGATGTGAAGCTAAGGCTATTTTGTAAGAGAAGGTTAAGTCCTAGCTGTGTGCATGGACGACCTTTGTAGCTGTGTGCCCAGAGGGTTTTGGGTGATAAAGGAAATCTGCAGTTGTGTGTGCGACTTTGAGGACTTGAAGGGATCTGTAGCTGAGTGCGTAGATTAGAACTGTGGTTTTTGTAAAGAGTTGAATAAAACAAAGTTCTATGGATGTAACCCCTAAACTGGGGGTGAACCACGTTATATCGTGTGTTGTGGATTTTTTTGTGTTGTTGTTATGTTCTTTATGCATTTATAAATATATATCTGATAAGTAAGATCATTGCTAAATATTAACTTCGCTAGAATTCCCAGTAAAGGGTTAAGCAAGGAACTGTTTGTTTATCTAGCTGCAAAGCTAAATAAGTAACTATTACAGTTTGGCATTGTAAGATTATAAGTGTTAGAAACTAAAGGTATAGTAATATCCCTCTTCTGCTTGCAGAAACCTGATTCTGCAGCACCCCATAGCTATTTCAGGTGAGACTGCAACCTGTTCGCAGGTTGTTGCCAAAGGGGCCAACACTGTGGGTCTTTTGTTGGTGTGAAGTTAATGGTATAAAGCCCGGGTCTGCCCTATAGCCCAACAAATTGGTTCCGTTTCCGGTTGAACTCAGTATCTGCTAAAGAGGGGTTTACGTTGTACCTCGAGGGCTATGTTCTGGAGACCCTATGTGAAGGAAATCGGTGATTGGCTTGATGAGACTTATCTGAAATTCACTGAGCAAGAGAACAAAGATCCGTGTCGTAGTGTAAATGAATTTTTACAAAGGTATGTTTTTTGTGATGTTTATGAAATTTTCTTTGGTAGTATCCACATAGAGTTGCACCAGTGGTTATCCAGGTTAACAGAGAGAAGGACGAACTTCCAAGAACATCAGTTTCCTGATTGGACCCCTGCAAGAATTAATATACTGAAGAGGGTGAACAACGAGATATCCCGCGTTGTTGATTTCTGGACAACGCGAACCCTTGAAGCATTTGTGACGGAGTTCACCATCGACATGAGTACTTCCTTTAGTGAAGCCGAGCGGCAGTTTTTCAAAGGACCAAGGGGTAAGTTTTTGAATTCATTTAGTTTGAGAATTAAAATGCTATTAGATGAAAAAGGTATATTGCTCATTGAATCAGACTGTTAGATTTAGTATTACTAACCTATGTTTGCAAGTGAAAATACCTTCAACGAGAAAAGTGGTTTGCTGCGAAGTGGCAAAAGGTACAAGAGAGATTTTGGATCCTATTTCCAGGGTCAGCATACCGAGTATTCCCTTGTAAATCCTGTAGATTTAGAACCCAAAGAAACCCCTTATGTTGGAAACCCTCCGGTAACCCCGCAGCGCAGACCTGTTATACCTGAGAACCCATCGCAGTCTGAAAGTAACCCTAGCTTGAGTATTCCTGTTGCAGGTCAGTCTACCCCAGTAAGTTCCCCCCCTCCTACTTCTAGTCCCCCTCCAACCCCCCATAGATCCACTATGGCCCACATGCATGATGATATTAAGCTCCCTATTTTCAAAGGAACTGGATCAGAGGATCCAGAACAATTTTGGTTTTTATGTGAAGCAGTGTGGACTGCTAAGAACATTACGGATCAAGATACAAAAAGAGCGCAGCTGGTTACTTCTTTTAGAGACCATGCTCTGACCTGGTTCATGAAGTTTTCTAGCAGTCAGAACCATGTCTTGGCTGATATAAAAGCAGCAATGATAAAGGAATTTAAGAAGCCGAAGTTAGAGTCGCAGTGTATCACTGAATTGAAAGAGATTCAGTAGAGGCACGACGAATCAGTGTGGGACTTTGATCAAAGATTCAAAGTTCTGTTAGACCAAGTCAGTTTCCCCATTGGACCTACATAGCATAAGGAATGGTTCATTGCAGCGTTGCTACCGCATATCAGAACTCCACTCATGCAACAGAAGGTTGTTGACCGGCAGGAGGCTTTGGAAATCATAATGAAGCTTGAAACCGCTCCTATCGAAGACAATTCTGGTATTGCTTAAATCCAAGCGTAGTTGGTAGCGATGGCTCTGGAGCTTCGCGATATGAAGAAAGGAAAAACCGGTCACGAAGAGGTTTGGTGTACACAATGTCGGATAGAAGGTCACGACAAGGAACAGTGTCCTATTGTAAGAAATTACCTGAATACTGGTGCGCCAAACTCGTTTAACCCGCAAGTCCTATATTGTGAGCTCTGCAGAACAGCAGGTCAGCATCGACCTAAGAATTTCTATCTACTACAGAGGTATGTGCAAGTCCCCAAGAACTCCTATTGTAACTTCTATAAGTCCGTAGGACATAATGAAGATGAGTGTCGCAGTTATGACCTCATGAGAGAGCGCACCTATGACGCCTATTGGGTACAAAATGAGGGACAGAGCAATGATGGCTATGGTTACCATGGTGGTGCATCAGGTAGAGGTGCTTTTGGAGGTCGTGGTCATGGTGGTATGGCCGGAAGAGGAAGAGGCCAGGTTGTGTGTTACAACTGTAACCAGGAAGGGCATCTAGCGAGAGACTGTCGGAACCCAACTATGACATGTCGGTATTGCCAAGCAGTAGATCATGTGATCGAGCAGTGCCCACAGTTGATAGCTAAGATTCAGGAAAGAAACAGTTCCCCTACTCAGAATATTTAGATGATTTCTATCGATCCAAGACCTGCCCCAGCCATTAATGTTGTTACCCAGAGTGGCGCCACGATGGAAGTATAGAATAAGGAGAAACAGCCTGACGAGGCTTGGGTTCGTAAGGCCCCAGCAAAAGTCCCAGCATTTGATATCGAAAGAGAAAAAGAGACATTCATGGAAGCCAAGAGAGATTTTGTTGCTCCTAGATTATCAGTAGCACCTGCACAACAACATCAGCAGCAGTCACAGACGCAAGAAGCTTCGACAGACAAAGTAAGTACATTGTCCTCCTTTTTACAGAGTTGTCTGAAGCTCTTAAGAAATCAGAATGCTTTAAGTGAGTTGCAGAAAGTTATTGCTTCCTGTGAAACTCAGCAAAGTTCTGGTCAGGTAAAAGCTGTTAATAGAGTCAGGAGAACTAGCAGGGAAATGAGATTGAAAACTCAGATAGGAGAGTATGATATGATTGATGTTATCTTGGACCTAGGATCAGAGGTAAATGTCTTAACTAAGCAAACCTGGGAACAAATGGGAAAACCTACCCTTGATTGGTCCCCTATACAGTTGAGATTAGCCAATCAACAGAAGATTGTGCCCCTAGGAGGATTCTCTAAGGTCCCAGTAGATATTGATGGCATCTGTACTGTAGCAGACTTTGAAGTTATTGAGATCATTGACGACAACAACCCCTATCCAGCATTGCTAGGTATTGAGTGGGAATTAGACAATGATGCAGTCATTAACCTAAAGAAGAGACAGATGACTTTCGAAGGGAAAGAACTGAGAGTCATAGTCCCATTGGATCCTTCTCAAGGAGAGAGATACACAGAGCCAGTAAGAGATGAAGACTAGGATGTTTTGGATCACATCTACAATATCATAGCAAAGGAATAATATTATGTTGATCCTACTGCTGAAGGTATAATGGATTGGCAGTGTGATAGCTCCTGCATGATGGATTCAGATGATGGCTTAGAAAACTAGCAGAACAGACTTTATGATCTGCATGGACATAGATGTGGTAGAATTACCAAGTCTCTCATATGGCTTGGCTCATAGACAAGAACCTTACCTATTTTTGATGGTTCGACAGACCCAAAACAATTTATTATGCAATTCTCAGAGCAGGTACCAGACTCATAGAAAATGGAGAATCTGGATTCAGTATTCAGAACCACAGTAGCCAGATGGTGGAACGGCCATAAGAAGAACATTCCTAGTTGGAAAGCTTGTCAGAATTTCCTTCACCTGAGATTTATGGATCAGCCCTAGCAGGTGTAAAGAAGGTTTGATGGAAAGGCTAGCCCTTAGAAACATTTGGTGCAATGCTATGAGGCATGGAAGCATGTACCTCAGGTAGAATGGGTACATCAGTTTGTGCATACTATGGAACCGATAGCAAAGAACTGGTACGCGGAGGCTGAGCTTCACCAGGATACTGTAAGTTGGGATTGTCTTGTTGATAGTTTTGTGCTTACCTTTTCTACTAATGAAGTTTTTCCAGCTTTAGATGCAGCTATCAGGTTGGTCCATACTAAGGTATTTGATGATCAAGAAGTAGTAAAATACCGACCTGATTGGAAAGCACAAGAAGCTCATGCAGTCGAATATTATAACCTCACAATTGACGAGGATGATGATCCGCACAATATTGATATTCCTGAGTCAGAAGGACATTGTGACGTACACAGATCAAAAGTAGAAGCACCTAAAGTGACTCAGCCCCTGAAGATGCGGACAGTCAACATTGGATCAGAAGACCAGCCTAAGTATGATACCAGTGGATATTATTGGGATGAAGACACGGTAAGCAAAGCGACCCAACTTCTCCATGAGTATCGGGAATTATGTCTGATAAAGTTCCTTGAAATAAAAGGAATCATTGAAGCTGTGGATGACATTTTGTCGTGGGTGGAAGCTCGACCCCATGTCCCAGATGGTGTTCAGAGGTGTCGAATGTCCTTATTAGGTCGCATCCAGAGTCACTGCTTGTGCTGAAGAAGGAAATATGTGTCGAAGATTAAAATACGACCATTGGAAGAAATAAAAATTGGCGGCGCCGGTACACGCTACCCGTATTTACTGCCTGTAGTAATGAGATATTGGAAAATCTACCACCGTTTGGACAAGATCTCTGTCAGATTTGGTGCCATCAATGCACAGTTATGACATATTTCGCGGATAGATTCTATAAGAAGACACCCACACCCACGATGTTCTCATTTTTCAGTTTCTTGAGTTTTACAATTGCACCCATGTCAGCTGATAGCGAGATTCAGAAGTTAGTGAGAGAATTTGATCAGGAGGGTCTACCACACCTATTCATCCACCCACCCATGTCTGCAACCCATGAAGAGAATCCCCTAGTGCCGACCCAGCCAATGCAGACATGCTCTACCAGAAAAAAATTTAAACCTGAAGTTCGTTCGAAGCGGAACGAAGACAGACGCCAGCAATTAGGGAAGACACCAGAGGATCCCCAGATCAATCCATGTGACTCAGCAGAGGTCCCATTTGAAGAATATGAGAACATTGCACCGTAGCGTCCACCGTATCTTTCGCTAGTTCGACCAGGAGTCTAGCTCCCTCGACAGATGAAGAAGTTCACATTACGCACCCCTTCGCTGCCACCGGGTGTGCAGCTGGCTGGGACAATGACAGGGAAAATAGATCGGCTCAAGTACACCGACCACAATACAAATGATCATGGGAAATTTCCACAGTTCGCACCTGGGTCATACTTACACTCTGTCCGCTATCAGGAGACTAGCGCGACATTATTAGAAGTAAAACAGTGGGCTGCTGGCTTGGACAAAGCTGGTTTGTTGAAGATGCTCGATGTGCCCCACTTCGGATGTAGCACACAGGTAACCGTGGTGGTCAAACAATTACTGGAATTGGTACATGATGGGTACCTATGGATAGGAAACTAGAAAATCGCTATCAATGGAGAACTCATTCATAAGATTACGGGCCTGCCGAAGGAAGGCCTTGACCCTAGCATTGAGTTTTTGGGAAAGCATGAAGATATGAAGCTAGCTCATACCATGAAGGAACTCTTCGGGCTGACGAAAGGGAAGCGAGGGTATCAAACCTCGGCCATTCAGCATCACAACATCCACTTCCCCGCTGAAATCTTAGCCTGCAAATTGATGAGGAAGTGCAGACCATATGAAGTGCCTGCCCCGATTGTAAGTATTGCTGTGAACTGTGCGGAAGGCTACATTTACAACTGGGCAGCATACATCACTAAGGAATTTCTTGAAGATGCCCGCGACGCATAGGAAAAAGGTAGACCCTTTCACTATTCATGGCTGATCATACTTATTGCCTTGATCAGGTGGAAAGAGCCCACTGAGGCGCAGTTTATTGATGTATCTCCAAGCATGTCAGGTGCAGCGAGGTACGCATCACTCTGGGTGTCGCAGGACAAAGCATCCCAGCAGATGATGAAGACTGTGTTCGCCTTTTATGCCATGAGTATCTCATATGAGATTGTCAAGACCCCGCGGCTCAGTAATGAGCTATTCTCTCAATATGAGGGAGTGGCCAATTTCAGGGCCGACATGCACAATGTCCTTATCCAGGCCCACGCAGATCAGAAGAAGGCATGCTGGAAGTTGCCATATGTGGTGACCAAATACGACATCCTCGCAGTAATTCAGTAGTGGCTAACTGAATGGTTGAAGGACGAAGGACCAAAGCCCAACATCCCAATAAATCTGGTCACCAATGTGGGCGCTGGTCCTAGTCAGACGCAGCAGCAAAATCCCCCAAAAGACAGCGAAGAGCAAACTGAGTCATAGCAGAGTGAAACCAACCAGGGTGGAGAAGGCGGAGATGAAGGAGACAAAGAGGAGGAGTCGATCAAAACTATCTTAGACCCTAATCAGCCAGATAAGCACAAGTCACCAGAGGTTGAAGAAGTGACCAAACTTTAGTCCTGAGAGAAAATGAAAGCATCAAAAGACAAGAACATCAACGAAGAGCCTACCCTGACAAGTGAAGAGCTTAATCAGGCTCTGTAAAAATCCACAAAAGTTCTCACCAAGAAATGGTCAGAATTTGCGGCTACACATCTGCATGCCATCACTGGTGTAGCGAAGCACATTTTCGAGTTGAAGGACATAGAAGAAAAATCACAGACTAGCGCTTCAGAAAGCAGTGCCCTAGTAAGCGCGCAGCCAGACCTAAGGCAATGGCCGGCCAGAGATAACAAAGGCCAAGTGTCAAGTGCAGCCCTCATATTAATGGATGCAGCATCTCGTTTGGAGATGAGTATGAAGGTTGGAATCGATTACACTAAGATGTCCATGATGGAGCTACACCTTTGTCAGTTAGCGATTATGAAGGAAATCTAGGTACAAGACCACTATTCGCAAATGCAGTTGGAAAATGCCATAAGTCAGTAGCAGGGCTTCGCAACACAGCTGGAGGCAGTGGAGCAGAGAAAGAGGGATGTACAATGAAATTGGATTACACTGGTACGAGTCTTGGATGAGGCATGTTGAAGTCTTCCTGACTTCGACGTACAGCTGGTGGAAGAACCATAACAAATATTAGTCAGGCTGAAAGACTATGCACAACAGTCTCGCAGTGAAATAGAGAAGCTCAAAGCAGAACATGAGGCTCAGATTTCAGAGCTTCAACTCTGCATCACCCCGGAGAGCCCACCAGAGGTCAAGGAGCAACACCGAGCAGATATTCAGGCCTCCACAGCAAAAATATCGGATACTGTGAGTAGTGCAGCAAAGCTGCTAGAAGACAGTGTTGAAGCCTGGACCACCCTGCAGGAACATCCAGAAGTCAGCCAGTTGTAAGAAACCATCAGGCAGCGATAGACAGAGTTGGATATAGTAAAATCTGAAATTAAGACTCTGCCGCCGATGGAGAAAATGCTGAAGGTAAAGCAAAGCAATGAACTCTAGCAGAAAATTGAGTCATGCAGAGCAAAAGCAACATAAGTGGAAAATTCTATGCAGCCAGTTATCAGTGAATATTTCGAGTTGAGTACTGCTGTGGACACCCAACTCAAAGTTTTGAAGGAATATGATGCATTTGCATAGAAAAAGACCAGCGAAGCACCAGCTGCAGTATTGCAGGAGTTGGTCGAAAAGGAGCAAGCAGCCGACAAAATCATGTGTGGTCTCAATAAGCAGTTCGCTATCTTCGCTGACAAATTTTGTCTGCCAGAAGAGCAGCAGAGTGTCCCGGGACGGGCCACTAGTGAGTCTTAGGGGCCTGTTGGGGCACGCACCTTAACGGTCCCTAATTTTGGTAACTCCATGGTTTTTGTGGGAGTTTGTAAGCGGAGTTATGACTCAAAATAGTCTTAGGGGTGTCGGGGTTGAGTCAAAGTCCTCTTTTTGTAATAAACGCATGGTTTAAGTCCAGGGTTTAGGGTTCAGGGTGCCCATGGTTTAAGCCCATGGTTTTGTAATAAGTGCACTATAAATAAGCACTCTTGAAAAGAAGTCAGTTTAGGCTTTTGATGTAAGATGAATTGATGCAAAGTTAAGGCTATTTTGTAAGAGAAGGTTAAGTCCCAGCTGTGTGCGTGGACGACCTCTGCAGCTGTGTGCGCAGAGGGTTTTGGGTGATAAAGGAAATCTGCAGCTGTGTGCGCAGAGGCTTGCAGCTATGTGCATGGCTTTGAGGACTTGAAGGGATCTACAGCTAAGTGCGTAGATCAGAATTGTGGTTTTTGTAAAGATTTGAATAAAACACAGTTCTATGGATGTAACCCCTAAACTGGGGGTGAACCACGTTATATCGTGTGTTGTGGTTTTTGTTGTGTTGTTGTTATGTTCTTTATGCATTGATAAATATATATCTGATAAGTAAGATCACTGCTAAATATTAACTTCGCTGGAATTCCTAGTAAAGGGTTAAGCAAGGAACTGTTTGTTTATCTAACCGCAAAGCTAAATAAGTAACTATTATAGTTTTGCATTGTATGATTATAAGTGGTAGAAACTAAAGGTACAGTAATATCCCTCTTTTTCTTGTAGAAACCTGATTCTACGGCACCCCATAGCTTTTTCAGGTGAGACTGCAACTTGTTCGCAGGTTGTTGCCGAAGGGGCAAACATTGTGGGTCTTTTGTTGGTGCGAAGTTAATGGTATAAAGCCTGGGTCTGCCCTATAGCCCAACAGAATTTCCACGGGGAAGTGGGCCACCTGCGGGAGGGGGTCCTCTAGAAGGTGGTGGTGGTGGTCCTCCAGGTGGTGGTGGTGGTCGTCCTCTAGGTAGTGGTTCTCCACCTCCAGGTGGGGGTGGTGGGCCTTCATGTGGTGGTCCTCAAAATGGTCCACCAGGTCCTCTAGGACCTCTAGGACCTTTAGGTCCTCCCTGTCCTCCAGGTCCTTGTGGTGGTCCACCATAGCCTCCAGTAGTTTTTACAAAATTTCCTCCATATGACGAGACATTGGACCAATTTCATTGTCCCTAACATACAAAAGCATTCCCAAGGTAGGGAATTCTAGAATAAATATCCACTGGTGGTGGTTGTTTATAAACTTGATTAGCCATGGGTGTTGAGTTCCTAGATAAGTATATCCCCAAGAAGATGGATTATTGACAGGTTGCACCACTAACGGTTGGCCTGAAATAGATGTGGGGTTTACAACATTGGTATTGGTAGGAGGAATAACTATTGCAGGTTGTGCTACAACTAAAAATTGTCCTGAACTAGCAATAACTCCGCTAACAGATGATGTAACTCACACCGGGGGTTTCTCCCTGACATTAGAATTTGCTGACATTACTTGATTTGTGGATTCCCCACCAACTATGATTGGTATGGAATGCCTAGTAACGAGGCTAGGATGTGAAACTGTAGGATTGTCATTTGGGACTGGATAACCTTGAAATGGAACTTCTTCAATAGGACCTAACACTTGAGCTATTGAATGATATCCATCAGGCCATGGGTGAGATAAACGGGGTAGACGAGCTGAAATAGTTTCATTATGAGACACAGGTGGAGGAATGATTCTTTCTACTCTCTCTAAAAAGTTACAAGATTGATCGAGAGATGCATTAATTATTCTCTACTCCTCTTCTCCTAAAGGAGGATTTCCTGGTGAAGGTCTAATAACCCCAAATTCAGAAATAGCTTGGCCCATAGAAGTCCTCCAGAAAGGAGCATCCGGGCCATAATCTGGTGGAGTAGGACTATTGACATGGCCTTCCAATGGTGAATGCATAGAGGCATCAGCTATATGTTGCACTTGAACAAAAGGATTTGTATAAACAATGAAATCTTCTCTAGTTTCACTAGCTAAGGAAGTTCCTACGGGAACATTAGCAGAAGCTAGTTGTTCCATGATTACCCCTTCTTGTCCTTCCATGGTAGGAGGAGAGTCAGGAGGTAAACTATGCAATCTACAAGAATGATGTCTCACAAGTTTCTCAACCATGGTGGTGGCTGTAGTTATCTAATCTAGGTCAAAAAGGGGAAAAACACACACAAGCAAACCTACACAGAGCAAAAGGTCACAAGAAAACTTAAATGATAGGACGAGTTTAGAATAGCCGTTCTCTCACCAGGATTGTCAAGCATCTGCAACTTGTGATATACCTCAAGTGTACGTGCGTAGTAATCTCCCCGAATGTTATTTTTGTTGTATTGCTCCACATAAGATGACCAAAGGATTTTTCTCAGATGGACAGGGTATCCTAGTGGGGTCTACTGATATACGCAAGGTACATGGGAGCTCAAATCGGTAGTAGTGTTGTCTAATGCACAACCGTTCACAAGGGGCATTCTGATATACAATCAAGTATGTGAAGTACCTTTCTATATACCTCAAGGGTACATGAAAGGTCGTTCGATATACCGACGGTATGTGGAAGAACCACATGAGTCTCGGGTTGTAGTGTGGACAAATAACGACAGCTCCTACGTTTTACGACGCCCAAACATGTCACTAACCTATCACTCAAATTTATATACAATTTTAGACCTAAATCTGTCGTTAATTTTATCTGGATGATTAGGTGAATGTTTATGAGGTGTTGTCTCCAATAATACAAATTAATCTAGATGTAAATGCACCTTTTTGACTTTGATGATAACTAACTAGGGTAAGGAAGAAACCTTTTTCTTTTCTTTTCAACAATATACCAAAAGAAAGATATTTTTAACAATCAAAACATGATCCAATATATAAAGAAAATAAAGTTATTTCAAACACAAAGATCTTTCCAGCAAACACCCTAAAGTTTTTGAAAATGCAAGAAATAAAACTAAGCCTCTAATGTGCATGCAAAGCTAAATTTTGCTACAATGTAAAAAATACCTATTTTTTCTGAATTACACATGCAAATAGAAATGAAATTTTTTGCAAACATAAACAAGAGGAAAATAATATGATTCTTTTTGTATTTTTCTAGAAAATATGAGGCACACAAAGCAGTTTTGCTGTAAAACAAAATAATATTCTAGGAAGAGGCTATAGGATTTATTTTTAAAAGAAATTTTTTCAAATACTCCACTAAAAAACCAAAACTGAACTATGTTTCCACTTTCGTTTATAACAATGAAGAAGATAAAATTTTTGGATCTAAGCTCAAACAGAGAATCAGACTCACAAAGACCAGCAATATTAGACAACATACACACAACCATACCACACTAAAAATATTCAGAGAACAGGCAAATTTAAAAATTTTAACAAAAACTTCTTAAATAGGCAGTTTGAAGGCCTACTTAGACACGTTGAGGAGAACTACACTAGGGCACCCTAGGCTGAATCGACCCTTCTAGATTTATACACACAGGTACCATCGGCACTTTGTTAGTTGAGGAAGAAGGCACTGTCGGTGCTCTGAGAAAAGAGGGAAAAGGCACCGTGGGATGGATCGACAGTCTGTCAGCCAAAGAGAAAGGCACTGCTCGAACAATGGACTGAAAAAATTAAAGGCCTATAGGAGAAACCGGAAAATACTGAATTGGACTGAAAAGGGTGAAAACTACTCCGAAAAGAGGCAAAAATAAGAAACATAATATATATGGCTTACCTTGTTAACTAAAATAACTAAAAGGAGAGAGAACAACCTTCATAGATGGAATGGTTACCGAAGTTTGTAGATCTCACTGGATCTGCAGCAGATCTGATTGGATCTTTCCCTAGCTCACCGGATTAAGCTCCCCAGTGGAGTCACTAATTTTGTTCTCAAGAATTATCAATTAGTGTAGACACTACTTGTTCCTATGCAAGGTAAATCACAAACACAAAATAAAAAGACACAACAACATATCCTTCCCTTAAATAATCAAATTAACTAACATGAAACAAAATATACCTCAACCTTGGATGTCTTGTCTTTTTTCCAAAATTCCCTTCAATGGATCAGTACCTGCAAGACAGATCAAAATACAACAAACAAGATGAGAGCATCATGATATATTGGCTATTCATATTAGTGATCAAGGAATCTAATAATATCTGATTAAAAGCAACACACCAAGTATAGGAAAGGGAAATGTCTTTGTTTTAATTATGAATGAGAATGAAGTACAACAAAAAAGCCTTGATGTCGATGGTTTTGATCTCAACAAGAATTTCTAAAATCCTCTGATAACTATGAATACCTCTCCAACCATAAGTAACTCTTCTTTTCCTTTGATTCAGACTTCAAACTAACAACATAAGGGTGTTTTTTTTGGCCTCCTCCACTTCCAACATGAGGGCTTCATTTATAGGCCTAGAACTCAAGAGATGACTTGGAAAATGGATAAGATATGATCCCAATAAGAGAGGGAGGTGAATTCCACCTCTCCCAAGCATATACGAATTAACTCCATGGAGGCTTCCACAAACTTATTTTTTTCTCATTTTTTGACCATCGACTCTCCTAGCAAAACTGACAAAGGCGCCGATCTAGGGTTTTTTCGAAAGAAAGGAGACAATGATGCTTATGGTTCCACTGTGAAAAGTGCCTTTGACATTCTGTGCAAACAAAATAAAGGCTCAGTCCCTTATAGGTATGAGAAAAATATGGCCAAGGTGACTTAAGCCAGGATTTCTAGGAGGTTGAAGGACAATGTGAAATTTCCATGAAGGCTAATAAGCAATGTGAGATTTGTAGGTGCAACAGTTTGTTGATGTTGCTGTCATTACTCGCGGAGGTGCGGAAATGGGGGATGATGGACCAATCACACAATTCCGATTTCTTGGAAAGAAGAAGGTGTAATTTTATGTCAAAACTGAGAGGGACACATTCTTTGAAGGACGTAATAAGATAAGAAGAGATCCAGGTATGTTTCCTGTTTATGAAATGCCACTTGTTTTCGATTCAAATTTTGTAGCAGGACCATCGCGACAGCATGGTACCTCGCAAAACTTCTTTGAAAGTTTTCTATAATTGGAAAAAGAACCTAATGCACTCATCGAGATTGCGAGTCTCTTGCATCGACCAGAGAAGGGGTGGAGGGAGTCTGCTGTGAACACCCTTCACCAAAAAAAGAATTGGAAAGAAATGAGAATGAATATTCAGATTGGGGATTAAGAGGTAGACCCAGTCATTCTAGATCTAGGATCAGATGTCAACATTATAACAAAGAATACATGGCACAATATGGGGAGCCTGCAGCTGGTTTGGTCCCTTGTGCAGCTACGACTGGATAACCAGCCCAAAGTGACACCTATTGGGTGAGTTCCACATCTAGCAGTGGAATTTGAAGGAATGATGACTTATGCAGACTTCGATGTTATTGAGATTGTTGATCCTACATGACTAGGAATTGGATGGGATAATGATAGCTTAGTAGTGATCAATTTCAAGAAGCGTGTGATGAATTTTGAGAACCGCGATATCAGAGTCATAGCTCCAATGGATCCAAATGAAGGAATAATGTATGTTGAACTAGTTAAGGAAGAAGTTGTAGGGGGATAGGATCATGCATACAAAATATCAGAAGACTATATCCAACCTACTTTTGATGGACAGATGGGATGGTGAAGTTCTAGATTTGCATCCTCAGATTCGAATGACGCCCTTGAGAATTGGAAGAATTGGATGCATGAGGTTTTGATTTAAAAGTGTGGTTTAATCACCTAGTCGCTGTGACAAGTCGCAACAAAGAGTGTTGGGTTACAAACCTATGAGGGACTACCTGAGTTATTTGAATTTCTTGTTGAATTTGAAGATAAGGTGTTAGAACCACATAGATTGCTGGCATTGGATGAAGCATTGAAGGCTACTCTAGCATGGTGGTGGGTGACATGCAAGAATTCATTCAATTGATGGTCACTATGTCGTAGGTTGATGGAGGTTCGCTTCGGTGAGGCAGAACAATACCAAGAAGAGAGGTATGATAGGTAGAATAATCCAATCAATCATTTTATTGCATGTTAGACCATGTGGGTATCACGACCAAAGAATGAATGGGTACATGATTTTGTACACACATTGGATCAAATTACGCGACAGTGGTATATATCAGCTGAGATGGGAAGAGAGATTACAACATGGGAAGAGTTGTCGATTTTTTTAGTGACACCTTCAAGTTTGAGGACACTGATCCTGTCATTTATAGTGTGCTATAGTATATAGTGTGATGTTGTTTTGAAGGTAGTTCCAGTTGCATATCTTGTAGATCCGCATGAGGCACCAATGATGGACTTCTACAATGTGATAGGAGGGCCTAAGGATGAAGATGACCCAAGAAACATCAATATTATAGAATCTGAAGGAAGTCGAGACATCATGGCACTAGAGATGCTAATAGATAAAGTTCAAAAACCATTGAAAATTCAGAAGGTCAACATTGGGACAGAGGAGGAACCAAAGTTCATGAATATAGGGGACTATTGGGATGAAGAAACCATTGAAAATATCACTACTGTTACATGAGTTTCAAGACTTTTTTCTAACAAAGTTTTATGAAATGAAGGGGATATTAGGAGATTAATGAAAATCCCACTAAATCCAGATGTGAAGCCTGTGAAGCAAAGGCCGTATCACCTAAATACACGATATAAGGAGAGAGTAAAATCCAATCTTGATAGAATGATGGACGCCGAAATCATAGAATCAGTTGAAGAATTGGAGTGGATCAATCCTGTGATTGTGTAAGATAAGAATATAGTCGAGGTCAATATCTATGTTGATCTCATAAAGCTAAATGATGCATGCCTTCATGATCCATTCCTAACACCATTTATTGATGAAGTGTTGGAAGGAGTGGGTGGTCAAGAAATATATTCTTTCACGGATGGTTTTTTTGGCTATCATCAGATCAAGATTGCGAAAGAGGATCGACATAAGACACCCTTTTTGACCGAATGGGGTTGTTATTAGTATACGATGATGCCATTTGTACTGAAGAATGCACCTACGATATTCTCCAGGATCGTAGTTGTTGTGTTTAAGGATTTTATACAGAAGTGTTTTGTAGTATACATATATGACTAGACAATTTAAGCGTTGGTAAAGGATCATCTCACAAATCTGTGATTGATGTTGGAGCGGTGTCTACAACATCATATTACATTGAATTCAAAGAAGTGCATATTTTGTGCACCTTTTGGGATGTTGCTGGGGCACATTGTTTGTAAGGAATGTTTGCAGGTCGATCCATCCAATATTGCACTGATTCTTAACTAGCCACCACCTATGAATGTGAAGCAATTTAGAGCAACATTAGGCCATATGGGAAATTATCGCAAGTTCATAAGAGGATATGCCGTGATCAAAGCACCTATGGAGAATTTTCTAAAAAAGGATGCATAGTTTGAATGGATTCATGAGTGTCAGGGAATATTTGACACATTGAAGACAAATATGTCTACCACACCAATATAGGTTTTTTTGGAGTGGATGAAAGGGTTCCATGTTCATGTTGATGCATCGTCAATCACGCTGGGTGTGGTGTTGGCACAACCAAGCAAAGGGGATATTGATCACTTGATTTATTTTGCTATTCGAAAGCTATCATCCATAGAGAAGAACTATACCATGACAGAGAGAGAAGGGTTGGAAATAGTCTACACATTGCATAAGTTTCAACACTGTCTGTTGGGAGGCCATTTCAATATGTTCATTGATCACTTTGCATTGAAATACCTGGTGAATAAGCCCGTGTTGGGGTGGAAGATATTCCTTTGGCTACTTCTCTTCAAAGAATTTGATTTCAAGATAATTGTGAAGCTAGGTTGCTTGAATGCAGGCCTTGACCATTTGTCGTGAATTGAGATAGGTGAAGAACCAACGAACAGTGAAGATGGGTTACCTGCTGCGCAACTTTCAGGGTTGGAATGGTTGACGATTACTATGAGAAAATAGTTTAGTTTTTGGCGATGGGAACATAACCAAAAGGGTTCACTACAAAGAATAAGAATCATTTGGTAGTTCAAACTGCATATTTCCAGCTAATTGCTGGAGAATTCTATAAGATGGGACCTGAAGAGATATTACGGCGATGTGTCCTACCACATGAGCAGGAGCAGGTATTGGAGAAGGAACATGCGAGAGTCAAAGGTTGACACTCCGGAGGTCGCGTTTCTATGAGGAAGGTACTCTGCACATGAATTTGGTGGTAAATTCTTAACGATGATGCGACAGACTATGTATTGACTTGTGATGTTTGTCAAATAACTAGGAAGCTATCATAGGGGGATGAGGTTATGTTAGTACCTCAAGTGATGCTGCAACCATTTGATAAATGGGCAGCGGATTTTTTGGGACCAATCAACTCACCAGGGAAGAGAATTGGTGCATAGGACATCATTGTAACAACTTATTATTTGACAAGGTGGGCATAAACTGCACCAGTTATAGATTGCAACACAGCGAAATCAACAAGGTTTTTGTTTGATAATGTTGTCACTCATTTTGGTTGTCAAAAAATATTGATGAGCGATCAAGGGAGTCACTTCATCAATCACAACATTAGTGCACTAACAGAGGAGCTTCAGATACATCACACGAAGAGTACTCCTTATCATCCGCAAGCAAATGGGACAGTTGAAGTGTTCAATAAGGTGTTGGAGCATGCGTTCACGGATATTTGCAATGAAAACCGCGATGACTGGGATTTGAATATTTCGACATTATTATGGGTTTATCGTACTACCTACAAAAGGTTGGTAGGAAAGGAACCATTCAAGTTTGTGTATGGGCAGGAGTCAGTTATTCTAATGGAGTACATTGTTCCAAGTTTGCACATTGCAGCAACGATAGGATGGATGATGAAGGAGCATTAGAAGAATGCCTTGCTCAGTTGGTATAACTAGAGGAAGAGTGCTTTGACACAGGATTTCATTAGCGCGTTGAGAAGGACCGATAGAAAGCATGGCACAACCGCCACATCAAGAACAAGCATTTTTAGCAAGGCGACTTAGTGGTGCTATATGATAGTAAGTTTAGGAAGCATCCAAGTAATTTGCAAATGCATTGGCTGGGTCCGTATGTTATTAATTTTATCACCGAGGGAGTCGTAGTACAAATGCAATGGTTAAATGGTGTGATAATTTCTAAGTTGGTGAATGGAAGCCGATTGAATCCCTATAGGATGGGCCCAGTGCTATGTGATGCTTGAGGCATTGTGCAAGATGAAAAAAAAACTTTGTTTTTGCATGAGGTGGTAGTTAGGAGGTTGGCGGACTAGGAGAAAGTGGCCGCACAAGTAGAGTTGTTAAATTCGTAGTTAGGGAACCATGTCGTGATGTCCACAAGGACGTGATAGAGTCAATTTGAAAGTAAATTTAGTAGTTAAACAAGTTATCCAATGTCAATATTGGATGAGATGCACATTAATGGTGGATCTGATCGTTAAATCGGGAGCATCAGCGACAGATTGCAATGATGAGGGTGGATTTGGTATAAATTATCGGCATATATTTCACATAGTCAATCCCATGCTATAAGAATCGGTGGATCGCTATTTGAAATCACCATTGTGAATAATTAAGTTGTAGAGAGTGAATGGCAGAGATTGAATCACAGAGTTCAGTTGAAGAGTTGTGAGTGAGTTGAAGGTTGAGTTAGATTAAGTTGCAAAGTATTTGTGATAATGTAGCGGGTAGCGCCATAAGAAATGTTGAGTGGGAGTATTGGGGATTCACTAGTCATTGGTGTCCAAATTGAGGTAGATGTAACACATATTCCATTGGGCTTGTCGCCAGTTACAAGGAAGAAGAGGGGGGCTAATCGGCTCAAGTGTCCACAACAGAAGAAGAGAACCACAAGGAGTTCAACCAAAGAAGATACAAAGGTAGTTGAGGCCTCCATGGAGAGGGAAGGGGTGAGCATAGTAGACATTCCTGGGCTTGTTCCCCTGTGCAAACCTGGTTCCAAGGAAAGGAAGCTCATGAAGTATCATAAATATCCCATCAACATGCCTGCAATTCCAAAAGGCATGAAATGCACTTCTGAGATTGCGCCTTGCTTGGTGAAAATGAAATATGTTGAACCAGTTGAGGGAGGATGCTATGATTGTGTAGGTGGGAAAGCATGCATTCACCTATAGTTGGATCCTCATCTTGATTGCATTAATTTCCTGGATGGACCCAGAGGACTACTAAGGAATGGACTTCACAGTTTCCCAAGTTTTCTAGGGCATGAGGTACCAGAACCTCTAGCACCTGAGTCAAGAAGACAGACTGAAGGACTGCACAATACAGTTTTGGTTGTAATGGGACGCGTTGCAGGTTGTAGCTATGAAGGTTCCACGAATCATAGAAGAAGTAGTGGAGAAGTATCAGTGAGTCATTTGATTCACTATTGGTCCACATACTATCCATGTGTAAGTGTAGAAAGACGCTCAGAAACAATGGTCAGAAACACAATACAAGGTAAAAGAGGAGGAGCTGGATGCCATGGTAGATGAGTGGCCGGTCGAATCAAAAGTGCTAATGAGTCTAGAACAGGCATCAGGTGATGAGGCAGGTGCTCTAGTGGATGCACTCTTAGATCCAGCACCGGTGCACAACAGTGATTGAGAGTCAAGAGAGGAATCATCGGGAATACCAATGGATTTAGAGGCAGTGAGACTCTATGAGGAGACTAGAACTAAGAGAAGGAACGTGCATGGAGAAGGCAATGACACAACACCAATGGCATATGCACAAGTATACCGCATTGTGGCAGCCATTACAACAATGAGAAGCGCAAGTGAAGCAACGCTAAAGCAACAAACCACGCAGTTGAAGGAAGCAAAGGGACAACTAGACACATTGAGGACATTGCTCAAAGAAATGCCTCCATTTGTACAGATAAGGAAAGCAGCAGAGATGAAAGAGTTGCGACAATGAGTCACAAAGGTGAGGGAGTTTCAATAGAGGCTCACAACATAGTTGGAATAATTTCAGGTCATTGGTGTGAAACTCTCACTGAAAGCAGTTACTGCGCTTCAAGTAGTTTAGGATAGCCAAATAAATGTCAATACAAATATTTTTGAGCATGCACTAGAGCACAAAGTGATAGAATGCATGGAAATCAATGATAAGGTAAAGGAATAGGTTGAAGAGGTCACCCAACAATATAAGGACTTCAAGGTTAAGATCAACGACTACACTATTTCCAGCTGACGTGGCTTGAGGGAGAGCCACAAGATTGTGTTGTGGTCTTGTTGGCAAACGAGTTTGAGGAGAATTAGCTATGCATCACTGAGGATGATGCACAAGGTAAAAGATGCTACACAAGGGTGAAAGTTTGAGCGCAAGGAAGATTGGTCATATTTTATAGATTTTCGTCATATTTTGTAAATCTTGGTCATTTTTTTGTAGTTTTTCGTCCAAGTAGTTAGGAAGTTGATCTAAGTGGACCACGTTGTAAAACATGCAAGCCTTTAAATAGATCCAGGATTTTAATGTTGTTGAAAACCCTTTTGAATGAGATTGTGCTTATGACAGATTGAGGCATTGATCAAGATCTTGTCTTTTGGAAATTGTAAATCTATTTGAACCTATTTTTTGACACGAAGTAATATGACATGACAAATATTTGATGGAAACACTGGGTCTTTTGGATCTTTTTGTTTTCCCACTTTCTGCAATATGATGTGAATGGATGAATACTGTAGTATGATGTTTCTTTCCGAATGGTGCGATTCTTTTATGTTTTAAATCATGTTATGATGATCGATCTATTTTGCATTGATGCGATTTGAATGGTCTTATGCGATCCGATGAATGTTAGTATGAATCTATAATAATGAAACCAATGCTTGAATATGTGAAGTAATGATGCAATAGTGGAACAAGTAGATGCATAAATACTCCTTCTTACTGTAGAAACATGGTTCCAATAGTTTTCCCTTGAACATATTGGGTGAGACCTCATTTGCTTTGCAGGTGTTGCTGGATAGGGTAAAACATGTTTAGGTCAGTGATTAGGGAGATCGTTGAGTTAAGCATGTCGATAGAGAGTGAATCCCTGTCAATGGATTTGTGTCAACAAGAAATATTTTTTCTTCCTCAAGAGAATGGTAGGCATTGTAATTATCATCATAAAATCATGGTATTTGTTGTTAAAATTTTGGCATGGATTTCATTTGATATTGAAGTGACAGTGTTCTTTTAAAATTCTAATAGACTTATAAAATATCAGCAGTATAAAATTGCACTATCTTTCAGTCATCATCCTCTCAAGAGCTCTACCTCGCCTGAGTTGGTTTCTTAGTCTCTTCATTTTTTTTCCATAAAACAACTAGCTACTTGGCCTCATCTTCAGTATTCTATTTTTTGGCAGCATACTACTTGGCCTCGTCTTCGACAATTTTCCTTTGAGTAGCTTGTTGTAGGATCTCCTTGACATTTTTTTGTCTTAGGTTCCTCAACAAATTTCTTAGTTGTAGCCATGTCATGTTTAATTTTTTTCTTTGTCTTGGTCAAGCCACATCTAATGAGTATGGGCTTCATATTCTGTTGTATAATTTATTTTAAGCACCTCCAGTCAATCAATATATTCTTAATGTTTAACATAAGCACATGTATGTAAAAATCATCCATGGGTCTATTAAGCTTTAAAATGACTAAAAAATAGGAAACCCTAGTTGGAAGAGAAGATGGAATTTTTAAGCTGGTGCCTCAATAATACCCATAGGCATCCTAGTGAATTATCTGACAACCTTATACATTTATTGGTTATATCTCTCATTGTATCAATACCAACTCGACCAACCTTCTACAAATACAAGGGTAGGTATTCATATTAAGATGCAATGGAGGTGCCCTATGTATCCCATGAATTGAATAACTCCATGTCCTTCTGTTGTTTTCCCTCTATTTTGAGTACATGTTTGGTGAGAAATCAAGGAAAATCACATAGCTATGGCTTCATAATCCCCCAGCCACACCTACTAAACATATCCCTTCAAATTTTCACCCTTATGCACATGTACTTCAATCCATCTAAATATGGATATGATTGTTATATTGCTGCATCAGAATTTGAAAATGATTTATGATTAATGTTGATCCTTTGTTTTCTTCTCATTAAGAAATTGGTTTTGATGCATTTCAACTAAATAAATATATATGAAAAGAGTGGAAAGTTAGATTTAACATACTGATTTCACAATTGAATGCAAAAAATTGAAGATGAATCAACACCCAGTTTTGACAATTGATGAACACCATGCATATGACGAGAGAATAGCTGATGCGAAGATATTTTCTAAATATGCATGTTCATGTAATGATTCTTGTGGTGGGAATATTAGAAGAATACAGGTGATTTATGAACATATGCTAAAATTTGGTCATACTGGGATTAGCCCTTTCCCTCAAAATTATTATCCAGATAGGTTACAATTGCAAAGCATGAGAGACGTAGAGGTGATAAACATAAACAAAGAGGAAAAAAACATAGATGGAGAGGTAGGATACTTAGATTAAGGGATTGAATTTTATATAATGTTGAATGAGGTCTTCAAGGATGATTGGTAGAAGTTGATGGAGAATCCTTCAAAATCTATGTATGGTACTTGGAAGTTCAGTCATTTAACAACAATCCTAGTACTTCTTAACTTGGAAAGAGTGCATGGTTGGAAAAATGAGAGTGTTGATGAGTTATTGGAATTTTTACATGATTTGTTACCACCTAACTCTAGATTTCCAACAAAATCAAGAGCATGTAAAGCACAAATCCCTAAGCTAGGATTAGGGTATGAAAACATCCACACATGTGTGAATGGTTGCATATTATTTTGAAAAAATATTGCAAGTGACATGGGATGACTGAAATGTAAATAAGGGAGGTATAAACTAGTGTTGAAATCAAATTCATCTCCTAGAAAGGTTCTTTGCCACTTTGCACTAATCCCACGGTTGCTTCAAATGTATAGATGTCGACACATTGTCGAGCTTATGCAATGGCATGCGAAAAATAAGAACATTGATGGAAAAAATGATTTGTTGTTGATTCTAATATGTTGATGGAATTTGAAAACATATGGCCTGATCTCACCTAAGATCCTCATAATATGAGTCTTGGTTTAACTCTAGATGGTGTGAACCCATTCTCATATCATAGTACTATATGGTCAACGTGGCCAGTGTTCTTAATAAATTATAACTTTCCTCCATGGTTAGAAACCAAACCATTCTTCTTGATGTTTTCATTAATTATACCAAGGAAGACAAGTGTGACTTTAGATACAATTGATGTGTATTTAGAGCCATTATTTGATGAACTAGCAAAATTGTGGAAAGGAATTGAAGCAATTCAAATTTTAAGGGATGGAGATTCTATCCAATTCACTTTAAGAGCTTCTTTATTGTTTACTATACAAGATATTACTGCATATGGCACATTGAATAGTCTAAATGTTCATGGATACCATGGATGCCCGACTTTCATCTTTAATGGTTTCATGAGACACTCAAGTAGTTTACGTAAGTGCATTTATTGTGGACATCATGCCTACCTTAAAATGGAGCATCCATATCATCTCCAAAAGTCATGTTTCAATGGTCATGAAGGTAATCATCAAGCACCATTGGAAATAACAAGTGATTACATATTGAGAATGACAAAGAAAGAATGCAGTTTATTAAGGATGGTGGAGTTTGTGGTAGTAAAAATGATCCACTTAATGATAGTGGTGTAAATAGATTGTGCATATTCTATAAGTTTCAATACTTTAAGCATATAACCATTAGGCATACCATTGAATTTATGCACACTGATAAATACATAGTTTTTTCTATTATAGAAACTCCTTTTGGTGCATATGATACAGTTTCATCATGCCCAGAGCTTCAAGAACTAAAGATTCATTGAAATATTTGGGTTGGAAAATGTGGTAATGGAAAATATAGAAAGCCTATTACTCATGTGTGGACAAAGGAACATCATGCACAATTCTTAAAGTAGATGTCTTAGACTTTCTTTCCTACTGGATATGTAAGTAGTAATATTAGAAGGCAAGCTGGAAATAATATATTAAGAGTCCTCAAGACCCATGACTATCATATCATAATAGAGGATATTTTACCTATTGTGGTAATATCAAGTTTGGAAAAGGGGCCAAGATTTTCAATTATAATGTTGGGCCTAATATTGAAGAGAATGAGTTTTCATGTGCTAGATTCTTCAAACTTCGAATATTTGAGGGAAGAGGTTGTTGAAGTCCTTTGCTTATTGGAATGAGAATTTCCACCAACAATAGTTAATATTTCTATGCATCTTCTTATACATCTAGAAAATGAAATAGAGAATTGTGGCCCAATAAGAATGAGATGGATGTATCCTATAGAATGATATATGAAGGTTCTAAAAACGTTTGTTCTTAATAAGGAAAAACCAGAAGGTAGCATGTGTGAGGGATATTTAATGCAAGAGCCATATGATTTTACATAGAATATATGAATTATTTTAGCAGTGTCAATCGACATGTATGGGCTGATCATGAAGATGAGAGAGCTGCAAGTAAATTATTATAAGGAAATGGAGATCGCTTCATGCTATGAAATGAGGAAAGAGCTTCGATACATGCCTATGTTCTTCAAAACACATCCTTATTTAATAAGTTGCATATGTGAAATATTTTTTACATGATAATTTATCTATTTAATTTCATTTAATAGCCAAATTATTATTATTCTTACTATAATGTATGTTCATATTCTATGCAGAAAACAAAGAAGAGATTTAGATAGGGACACGTCCATCTCGAAAACATACATTTTAGGATTTGAATATTGGAGGTGGTTCAACTTTTCCAAAATTTGATGATTGGATTGTTGATGCAATAAATTATGCACAACAACAAGGTCAAGATCTAATGATTGAGGAAATTGATCTTTCATGACCTCCACAAATATATTCTTCTTGTTTCAGTGGGATATGGGTTTATGGTAGTCATTTAAGAGTGGAAGAAAATGACACAGGAAAGGGAAATTGTGATTGTGTTGTTAGTGCTGAATTTCATCACGACACTGAAAAGAACTTCTATGTTGGATTTAGACAAGAAAATATTTAGGTTGCTTATGGTATAACTACTCCTATATTATTAAATTTTAAATTGATCAAACCATATGAAATACAACATGACTTAGTATGTATTTTTATGTGAAAATACATGCCAAATCTTATCAAATATCGATGATCCATATGGTTCCCCTCTTAAAATTAACCAGAAATTTCTAATTGATGATATACCAAGCCCAGGATGGTCCTACGTCATTCAAATGGAGACTCGTTCCAAAAGGAAATTCATGCAATGTGTTGACATAATGGTTGATGGTAAGTGTAATAGTTTACAAGAAACATTGGAAGAAGAAGATGAAGATGGCCATAGAGTATTTGAAGAGGAAACACTTCTTACCAATGAAGAGTATAAGATATATAATGTAATGCATGGCCAGGAAAATCTATTGTATGAGGACGATGAAGAAGATCAAGTATATACATACACAAGTGCTCAAGATTGTGATCTTTATGGCAATGAAAATGTTCATGATGATGATTTGTCACCTTAACTTTATGGAATAAAATTTTACTATGTAAATGGATTTTATTGTTTTGGCTGTTGGGAATAGATAACCAAAGGGTTGTGTTAAAATTTGTATGGAATTTATCCTTAATGATATTGGATATGCAATATTTTCATTTTTGTTTTTGTGCATCTCTACATACATGATATATGTCGGTTATTATTTTCATGTTCTACTTGTTTTCAGTACTATGTAATGTTTAATTTCTTGTGTTAGTTTGCATATGTTGTTTAATAAAGTTACTATGTGATTCCAATGTGATATAGTTAGTTTTCATGTTGTAAGAGTTGAATAGTTAATGTAGACAATAGATTAATTACACTACTTGGTTATCCCTATCCAATAGAAATTAAAAAAAATCTATTCCTATGATCATTGGATGTATTTCTGAGACAGAGATAAATGGTTTCCATCTTATATCCATTACAATTCTATAAGGAGTTTCCAAAATGAAATTATGATTTTTATCTCTATGGGTTGTTTTTCGTATTGATTTATGCATGTTAAATTTTGTATTCTAATGACTCCCTGGTTGCAATTGATCATATTCAAGACTTTATCACTCTATGGTAAATAATCCCTAGAATTAACTTGTAATTCTAACTTTAGAACTAAGTGTTTGTTTCTTCCATGAGCATTTGAATCTAGATATTTCAGTCTTTGTTTGAAAATGCTCTAACGATGTTTTTTATGATAAATTTTGGGCATATAGGCTATGAAGAATAAGGGGTTGAAACCTAAAAGTGACACCAACAAAGATGAAAATGTGACAGAATACGAGCGTGTTTGTAAAGACCACATCACAAGAAATGAAGAATATTTGTCATCCCTTGATTTGGAAAATAACTAAGTAGTTACTCCTTGTACCTTTTGACTTCAATGCCTATTTTATGAAAGTTTTATATAATTTATTTCATGATATAGGCCATATATGATTTTGATTCTAATTGTTAAGTTTTTTTTTTATAGGGGAAAGTTGGATTCGACAAACAATGATCGTAAAAAATAAAAGGAAAGAAAAGAAAAATCACTACCAACTCGTAGAAGACAATGCCTTGGTAGATCAATAAACAAAGATGAAGTTAATAATACTAATTATAAAATCCCTCATATATCATATGATCATGTCCAATATTTTTATTAAAAACTGGCATATTCTGGACAATCAATCTTGTGAGAGATTGATTTAAAATTAAAGCAAATACTTGAAGGCACATATGAGGGGATTGGTGACATAGCAAGTGCCACACCTGTTGAGGAGATTTCTAATCTAACTAGTGCCACACTTTTGTGGATACTAGTGAGCAACCTACTTCCACACTTGTTGTGGCCAATTATGAGGAACCAATTAAACCTTCTGCCTTAAAAAAATGCTAATTACATCTCCTCCAAGGAACGTGCTATGAGGTCAACCTGATATATCCAAAAATATGAGTGGTTTTTCAACGCCCAAAATTGGTTCTAAAGATCCTTCAGCTTTCCTCAAAAGATAGAATTATTCAATGCTTGTATAGGAGTACACAAAGGGAAGAAAAATAAAGAAAGTTAGAAGGGAAGAAGGCTTACATGGTTGGAGTAAAATATGGCCATCCTACTAGAACAAATGATTCAAGTTGGTACACATAGTTGGGAATGAGAATAAGGTCTCATTTGGATGTTACCAAATCCAAATTTACAGATCAAGATCCAAGAAATGTTGATCTAGTGATCCAACAAATGGAAAATGTTTTCGAGACTGTTGGTGGTATGATTTCTATTAAATATTATAAGTATAGAATGAGAATTTTCGTGAATAATTTTAGGCACAAATGCAGGAAATTAATATTGGATGGAAAATATAGGGAGAGAAACTTGACTCCCAAACTATGGTAAGATTTGAAGGAAAGTATGTGTGTTGAATAGTTTTGGAAAAAGTGCAAGAAGGAAGAAAGGAAGAGATCTTGTGAAGGGTAAATATTTTTTGGGTCGGTGTGGGTTGAGACCCAAACAACACATATGTATAAGTATATGGTTTTTTTGCTGAATAGTGTACATTGTGTTCTGCATTTTTTATTTGTCTATATTTCCAATACATTGTGTGTTGACAATGATTTGTAGGTTGAAGGAACTAATAGAGAACCCAATTTGAGTGAAATGTCTCAATATATGGAAGAATTAGAAAATTCTAAAAGAGAGAGATCCTTTCCATCTATTGAAGTCAAGAGAAGCCAAAAAATAGGTCCATCTACTATTCAAAACCATAGTTAGCATTATAAAAATGCAATTAATCGTTGTATAAATGGGTCGTCCGAGAATAATTCAACCATAGCCTTCTCCATTGAACCTCTTGTTGCTGCATTCAAATTAAATAAGGGATTCCCTATTGATTCAAATGAGGTAAGATAATTATAATTCCCTTGCAACCATTTATTTACTTGAAATTTTAATCTATGGATGTTTTTGATCCATTTCACTTCACTCATGAAGCCTCTTTTTTTTTAATGTAAATTCCTGTCAGTCATAGGAAAAAACCATCATTCTAGGTGGTGCATTGATATTGAAACATGCAAAATATGGCCAAGAACATGCAAAGGTATGTACTAAATTAGTAGCAATTTTGTAGATATGTAGAAGCCTTATATCTTATAATATGGTTTAATTGGTACACTCTTTTTATTTTTACAGTGCTCAATAATTCCAACGAGGCATGAAGTACTCCAGGAAGGTGAACACGTTAAAATAATTGATCCATATGACGATGCAATTGCCAACATTAGATGAATTTATTCACTTTCTATGATCCATGGAGTGGCACTTGGTAATGAAGATGCAAATGTCAATGTCATCAATGTCACAAGTAACATCCCACTTCCATATGATGATAAAATAGATGAATGTTTCTGTTTGAAGGAGAAGGAAAGAAGTTTCATTTGGTGGCCAAAGAAGTATTTGGAAAAGTCATCAAAATAGATGTTTTTTATGTTCTTGTTGTAAATATTGATGTTCTTAAAGTTCATGTTGTGGAGAGTATTGACTAGTACTTGACTCTTAGTCTAGGAGTACCCCTTGTCGAGGTAGTAATATAGTTTTATTGGTTTTCTTATACAAGAGTGTTGAACGATGTTGTGTAACTTCATATGTAATCCTTATTTTATATTCTGGTTTGAAAGTGATTACTTTATTGGAATTATCTGATATATATGTTGTATTGCAGTCACTCGAAGTGTTTCATAGTTGCTTCACTTCTATCTTGCAGAGTGTTATACACAACATAGATATTTTGTACAACTAAAATTATTACCAAAGTGTTGAATCAAATTGTATGTGATAACAATTGTTTTTTCCTTTTGTCCATTTATAATTTTATTGCATGTGTAGGAATAAAATTTATCCAGTTTGGACCTTCCTTAGATGGTGATGATAAAGCTTATAGTTATTGTATGCAACACCTATGGACTATATACCTTAAGAGAGAAGATAAAAGTTTGACCCTTGGCCTTGTGGGTAAAAGGGTTGTTTCCCCACCTTGATTGTATACCTTAGTGTTGTGGGTAAAAGGGTTATTTCTCCACCTGTTTCTAGGAAAAATGCACCTCTTGTAGACACAAGCTATTCCTCTAGTCTGAATGGTTCAGATCTAGAACAAATGGGTTACAACAGAGATGGAAGACTTCCCCTAAAAGTTGTAGAAATCTGGAATGAGTCCTTTGATAGAGTAGTGTAGTTGTTTCCTATGGTGGTGGATATCCATGGATGTACCTGCACAATCAAATCAAATAAGCAAACAAGATAAAAAACACCATAATATAATCTACAATTCTATGTTAGTGACTAAGGAATCCAATAGTAAAATGCATGCTTACAACATAACATATTTTACGAGAAAGGAACAAAATTTGCATTAAAATGAAGAAGAAATCTTACAACCTTCGCCTTAGTGTTGAATTAAATTCACATGCCAATGCCTTATCCTCAAAATATCCAACTTACTCCTTCTATGCTCACCCTAGATTTGGCCAAAACCTTAGTGCAACAACATATCTTTTCTCTCTCTCAACCATAGGGTATGAGCCTGGTTTTATAGGCCTTGGCAGGATAGGGATGATTGAGTAAATGGTGGGTGAGGTGGAAGGGAGATCCCAAAAGGATGGATCTCGAGTCCAAACGGTCCTCAAAAGTAGGGATGAGGGTGCCACGAAGTCTTCCTTCGAGAAGTTGTGGAATATTCTCTTTTTCACTTTTTACCTTGGGAACCACTTCTCCACCACTATGACATAACGTTAATAGGTAGGAACCACACTCTGAATATGAGGACTAAGTGGTGGAACTGCTTACTGTCAAGAGAAAGTAGGCATTACTAAAGAATGTAATTCCTCTTTCCTTAAGATAAAAAAGCGGTGCTAGAATTTTATATGTAAAATTGAAGTTAGGGCTAGTAATATTTCACTTCACAACTTGGGATTTTATTGCAATAATTGATGCTTGGGACCTCATCACATGATGATGACGATATTTATGTGTAACAAAATTCCCCCAAAGCATGAGACTAGAGGGATACGATAGGTGAGAGCTTTGAAAGAGCAAGTTATCACTTCGAAGTAAGAAATCGTTTGATCGAAGATCATTATCAACCAGGAATATGCAATACATCAATAATTTTTACTCATAACCAAATGTCTCCTCATCATGGATGTAGACCAATACAAGGCATATCCATGAGAGAGATGAAAAAACATGGCTACTAGAATACAACGTAGATCCATGTGATAGAGGAATCAAAGTTGGACATAGCTATCAGACATACACTGTAGATCTATGTCAAATGGACAAAAATTTGAGCACAGCCATGACCGTACAAATGTGGATCCATGCTACGACTCATACAATATACTCCATCGCAACCTGGGGAAAGAAATGAATGACTTCTAATAGATACCTTGTATCTTTGTCTCGTCTTCCACAAAGTACAATTTTATCCATGTGATTATAATATTATGATGTTGAACATGGTAGAAACCACTTGATTATCGATCAATGATGAGAACTGTTAACAAGTGCGAGGGAGATCATCATTAATGTCAATGATTCCCAAGGTACCCTAGTACAATATTCTGAGTGTGAATAAATAATCTGATGTCGAACACTCAATTGAATCTATCGATCTGGTTTGGCAGAAACTCGGATCACCAATTCTGCAACCATCCTCCACAACTCCATGGGCTTATGATGGACATCCCACTAAATCCTGAGCAATCCTCCCCCATGTTCCCATCACATTATCCAGGAAGACAATGCTGATCGACATAGAGGTCGTCAATGCTCAACTAGACTATAAGCTTCTCCTCGGAAGGAGTTATATGTATGCCATGAGAGTAGTCGCATCAACTGTCTTACATCTCATGATGCTCCCCCATGAAGGGAAGATTGTGACGGTTGATTAGCTCACTTATCATGATATGCAAGGGTTAACAGCACCCGCCAATGTTATCCTGACCATCACCATTATTGAGCCACAAGGGATTCCTACACATGCTAATGTCATCCATGCAATCAACACTATGGTTGACAACACATCAGCTACTCCATTTTTGAATGTGGGCCCTGGTTTGTTCTTTGATACCACCATGATGGCTCCTTTCCCGTTAGTGTCACCACCACTGACACAAAAAAAAACTACATACTTGTGCATGGTCTCATCCAGCACCACTACAGCCAAACAACAACTGCAGCTGGAGCCCCAACCAAAACCACAACATCGTCCGCAGCCACAACACCAATAGCAGTCGCAACATCACTCACAGCAGCAGTGTTTCATGTAACTACAACCACAACCGCATCCCCACATGCAACCAGCAGGGAGTTATCTAGGATCATCGCCAGTCCACATGATTCCCTTCCTCTTTCCCCCACCTAGGGTCATGATCAAGCTGGTAATGGCCACCTTAAGCCTACCTAACTTAACAATGGGGATTTTGGTATGGTATCTCGATCCACCAACTCAACCACCAATGCCCCAGGTTGTTTTCACCTCAGTGCAACCCATCGTGGTGGAGTCTCACCCTCCACCCAGCCTGCAAAATCCAACCATCGCACCTGCACCCACACCACCCCACCCGAAAAGGGCCAGGGGCAAGAATGCTGAAGCCACCACAGAACCGCGACAAGTCCCTCCTTATGTCGTCTGTAAGCAACAGGGCCATCCAACTCAGAATTTCCCTGAAATCCCCATGATCTATGCACATTTGGATGCCATGGATACAAATGAAAACATCCTCGTGGTTGAACTCCCAACGGCACCAATAGTCAGGAACAAGGCATTAAGAACAAACCATGCTTGTGCCCTTTGCAGTTTGTATGGACATTACTCTAACCATTGCCAAGACCTACCCAAATTTCAAATGGCTCTGGCTGAACTCTATCAACATTACCTTGAGTCTGAAATCATCTTGATTGAAGAAGTCCACCCCCCACCACCTTCTTCAGACACCATGTCCATTTACATGATGTCTAGTTCAATTGACCCTGTGATCTCCACCATCACCAACGGTGCATTAGACCCGTCTCTTCCGTTGTTTCCACAACCACAGCTCCATCTGCAGCCGCAACCTCAGTTGCAACCTCAACCTCATTTACCAGGGAAACAGTGGGGTTCATTCTCGATCAACATGATCCTTTTCCTTTTCCTTTTCCTTTTTCTTTTCCTACCATCCGAGATCGTGAGTAAGTCTGTCTTGGAAACTCACAATCTACAGGATTTCACACTAGGAGATCTTGTGGGGTACCTTGAACCACCTATGCTACCTCTAAGGCCCCATGATGTGTTGACTCATGTCCATTCAATTGAGATGATGTTGCACCTACCTCCAGGTACGTCAAGGACTCCTCTTGTCTCCAGGCATTCCCCTCTTCCTCCAACACAAACTTGGGGCAAGGCCATGAAAACCACAACCAATACCATTTACATGATCTCTAGCACTAGTCTCCCTTCCATCTCATCGACCATGGAAGATCCACCTGATCTATCCAGGCACCACTTACACGATGACGAAGATATCTGTAAGACCACCTCTGGTTTTACCCTGTTCTCTTTAAACCATAGTGTGGAATCAGTTCTTCCCATAAAAGACCAGATTTCATTATCCCGCCTTTTCGATGACCTTTGTCTTGACAAGGGGGCATACCTCTTCGTTGACTCAGACGATCAACTCTTGAAGAAGCTGCACAATGGGCTCCACCTCAATAGAGTCTATGCCTGATACCACCACTATAAGTCCCTTATAGTGTAGTTTTCTCCCTTTTTGTTTTGCAACATTTTTACCACAAGTAAGAAACCCCCAAAATTCAGGGGTAGCACCATTAGCTGCCAATCCAAAGTCACCCGAAATCAGTTTGAGACACCTCTCACACCTCCGGGCTCAAATTTATACCTCCTTATGAGACCATTGTCTCATGTTTAACAAATTAATTTCGGGACCGTTTCCCACAAGTCACCTCGATTCACGAGCCATGACATAATGATGCGAGTTTCTACGGACCTGTACTTGTATCACACTTCCTGACCGCTACTCATGCAAGTTTTCAGGCCATCGTCCGTTGAGGAATGCCATTTTTTATTTTTATTTTTTATTTTAACACATAGTTGTCTTCTTCATCCACCACACCTTACGTGGACTTTTGGACCATTGTCCATAAAATGATTTACTTTTATTGTACATATTTGGCATATAACTGCCCCCGAACTTGCACTCACATTGCATGTAGTCAAGTTCGTCCACCACAACACACACAGACACGCTCTCCTGACCTCTGTCCAAGAGTCACCTCAGTTTGCATGCGCCTGCCACACCGACTCGCGAGCCTCTATCGCGATCTATCCCATGCATGTATTGGTATCTTTGAGAGCCTTCTTATCCATCAATACTATGCGGATGACCTTTGGACCTCTGTCCACCATCCTGACATGGGGCATCTCCTATGCCACTGCAATCGGTTGACCACACTAGAGTTTTGTTTAAGCTCTTTTCTAACTCTTTAAAACAATGAAAAGATAGCTGAGCACAGCTGCTTCCTTTCCCACTTGCTAAAGTATAGGAAAGGGCATCTACATCGTCTCATTTACCTCCTTTTATGGACCGTGTAGACCATCAATTGAAAAGGACCTCCTTGGCACACTCAAGCCATGATCATTCCCCTCTGCATACTTTTATGCTTTCTTGGGTAGAGGGGCTGCACTTTATGAAAAATCTCACCTCAGGTTGTTGTTAAGCTCTTTTCCAGCCTTCTCATCAAGAAAATATTGTCGAGCAAACTTGGTTTCGTTCATGCTCGTAAAAGTATCTGAATGACTATCCAGTCAGTATAGTTTTAACCTTTTCTGTCATGATTGGACTACCAATGGTAAAGAAGTCTCTCATCCCCTACAGGATGGGAGAGCTCTCCTATGTATGCTTTTATCCTTTTTTGGGAACAGGAGACTACCAATGAAAAAGAACCCCCACTGGAGTCTTTTTCATGCTTTCAGACTCTCTAAAATTGAAAGCACCATCGAGCATTTACCTTCTCGGGCTCGCCAAAAATTCATGATATCGTACCATAACGGTGTCCCTAGACACCACCCTACAGAAAATAGTTTGGTAGCATTCCCCCTTTGGGTCGCCTTTGTTAAAATTACTCTGCAATGTGTCTTCCATGGATCCCATAAATATCGAAAGTGTCCACCTCTTCCAAGTATTTCCCATCTGCAGTGATATTCCTGGTATTATAGCTATGATCCCACTCCCATGAGTCAAGTTTCATTTGCTTCCTGGTCCACCCTGCTGTCATACTCTGAACAAAGGAAGTTTGAGTCCACCACACTCCCCCTACCCCTGTTTGATTATTTCCCTCCCCCTCTCCCCCCCCATTCAGTGGGTCAGTCCGCAAATTTCCTCACACCTTTTGGTTATCTCCTTCGCGCTCTTGGTTAAGGAAACATCATTTCCTTGACTAGGGTCAGGTCTCCCTCTGTCAACGAGAAAACTTATATTCCAGAGGTCCCTGTATCCTGGTTATATTAACCTCATTGATGAGTTCCTTGGTCCACTTGAGAGGAGTCCTTAGTGCCTCTTGGGATAGTTGTTTCTCACGTGCTCGACTCCAACTACATCATTGCACCATTGAGATTTGTACAGGGTTTGGTCCGAACAGTACTTGTTAGAAGACCCCAGATGTCACCTTACTCTAGCACATTAATGAGTCTACTCGAGGGACCTAAACAAGTTATGTCCCTTGTGATTTTTGGGTTGCGTTGGAGACAGTGTTCAGAAGCCCCAGCAATGCTTCGATATACCTTTATGATTGATGCAACATACTTGTACCACAGAGACTCTGACTCTCAATCAGTGAGTCCACATAGCTATGTACCATTCCAGATACAACACACCATCAGTCATAAAGATATAACATTCCATGAGATTTTGATGGGTCCAATGTACCAGATCAGTATTGTATTCAGCCTCACATTGAGGCAACCATTATTGTAAGATCAGTTGTATATGATCGGCTCTTGTATTTTAGAGCATAGATAAAATTATTCTTTTGACATTGTCACAAGCATGGGGATGCCTGGCTTGTCCATATACATGTCACACATTATTTGTATCTCACCCATTGATGGGAACCATATTAATACAAAAACCAAAAGCCACCATGCCCCAGCCCTGGAAGCATCACCTCACCGCAACAAATATTATGATGTTCGTTGGCCATACGATGAGCTCCTGCCCTCACACATCAGTGAGAAATTTGTTCACCCAAAAAATCCTTCACTAAGCTCTCCATGACTTACACCACCCAAGGACACCACTTCACGACCCTCCATTAGACCCCCACACCCTAAAAAATTCTTAAGGATGAAGAAAAGGGCTTAAAAATCCCAAAAAGGAGCCTAAAATACGCTCCTAGGAGCTAAAGCCCCCAAAAAGGGGCTAAAACCCTAAAAGGAGCTAAAATCAAGGTGGAAGGGGCTAACAGCCCAAAAAAGGGGCTAAATCCCAGATCAAGGGCTTAAAACCCTAAAACCCCAAAAAAGCTATAAAAGGAGGGTGGGGGGTCACTCTCAAAACACTTCTCCCTTGCATACTGTTATGCTGATCGTGGATTCCTTGAGACCCTTTGTCTCTCAAGCCACCCACACTCCCTCTCCTCCATCTCCATTGAGCCATAACTCCCCCATCCAAGAGAGGTGCTTCTTCAAGCCAGGGTATGGTGGCCCATTCATCCCAAAGAGAAGGTATAGCTTGTTATTTGTTGTATTTGCTTAGTTTTTTTCTTTGCTTTATAATCCATGGTTTCATTTGCAGGTTTTTTTCTAACTTGTTTTGCACGTATTTCGGTTTACTGTAGCTTAATGATTGTTTGCAAGTTATTGGAAGTGGAACCCTAACCTTTGTTTGCAGAGGGGTTCTCCATATTTCTCTTCCATGTTTGTTTTCGTTACTGTTCTTTACATTCTATTTTCCCTTTTAGTCTTTCCACAAGCAGGAACCTACCCTTCTGTCCTATAGACAGAAGGGAGCCATTCCTTCCCTTGTAGCAAGGAGAAATCCCTGCTACAATAACCCTAAAAATATTTTATAAAACCCAAAGTAAATAGTAAAAACCAATTCACTTACCATTTACTAAGTGTTTGAGAGCATTTGGCAGAAATTTTTGTGTAGATTTCAGTTGGAGATTGTGAAGTTGTTACCCGTCCATTTTTCGACCCATCATTTTTATGTAAGAGCTAGAAGCCTTCTCTTCATTTTTATGCTTGCCATTTTGATTTCCATGTATTTTCATTGAGTTTTGGGGCTTTAGGGCCAAGCATAAAAAATGCATCCCGGGTAATGCTTCTGGCCTTTGCGGGAGGAGCGATGCTCGATGAGAACCACCTTTTGTAAGTTTGCATAGGCGGTGGCACCGCTTTGTCATAAGGGGACAGGAGCACTGTCGGTCGAGGTGCCCGAAACATGGATGCCCTAGCCAAAATATAAGATTTTAAGCATTTTTAAAGATTGGATGTGTGTCTAAATGCTCCATTGGTTGTTTTTGACAGGTCATTTTGTTCAAAATGGTGATTTGGAAAGAGAGACAACACTAAGATGGCGATACCCGTGCTTTAGAAGATGTGGCTTCCATAGCTTCCCCACGAGGGCGTGGCCTCTTGAAATTCTTCCGTGCTCCTAGTATGGTATAACATGTGAAATTAATAGAGCACATCTTACAGATGTGGAGCCCAGAACAACAACATTTTGAGGTGGGGCCCCACATTCTCACTATGGAAGTGGAGGACATTTAATTTTTGACTTGAATATCCAAGCGTGGAGAACCTATCTCTGTGAATGGATCCTGAGGGGGGGATATTACCACACAGGAACTTATTGTTCGTCATTGCTATATAGGGACCAAGAAGTCAGGTAAGAATATCCCAATAAAGGATGTGATGGAATTACCCCTTCGGACCATTTTATTCACTATGAAGACGGTTGTTGGGAACCAAAGGGCTCACCAAGCATCCTGGGCACATATGTTGTATGACCTAGAGTCCATGGAACCCACAATATTTGATTGGGTTGAGGTATTGTTGCTCATGTTCAAGGATCAGCCACCGAAGTGTCGATAAGGAGATCTCAATTAGTTTGGGTATGGGACTATCCTGGCATGTTTCTTCTTCGATAGGGTGCCTCTCCTGATACCACAGGTGGATTTTATTGAGCTTAGAGATCGAGACCCCTGCATGTTGCGGTGGGTGGAGATCATGGTTTGCACTAGAGGTGGTGGAGCCAAGGTCAAATACGAGGCTCCCTTCTTTCATTGGCTAAATGACCAAATCCTCATGATTGAGGACTATGCTTATGATGGGACCGACTTTCGAGGGGATCCATATCTACCACTACCAGCTGGTGCTCAATGGGGTGACATCTGTAAGAAAATGGTCAAGATATTGATTATTTTCGTATTTTAAAGTTTTATAATTTTTATAGATGATAACAAGACCTAATGTTTTCATGCAGATGTTGGATATGCATTGTTTGGGGGTTCATCCCCAATGGATAGGCGAGCAAGAGCTCTCTTTGTACATAGGGGTGATGATGAGCTAACCAAGCTGGAGGAGAACCTGATTCGATTGATTTTGGACATCTTGGATGCTGCGATAGATGACCTCCCTAGGAGGTATGAGAGACACATGGTGGGATTGTTAGGCCTTTTCAGTTGCTTGCTACGTAGAGTAACAAGGGATGTTATGTGCTACTATGTGCACCATTAGGTGGTCTGCATGATGTATCACTAAAATCTTGCTAGCTTCAGGATTTTTTGTATCNTATATATATATATACAGACTCTGTTCTGGTGTTCATATGTGTTTCAAATGGAAAAATTGTGTTTGCATGAGTTTTATGTGTCTTCTACACTTTATTTTACTTTACAATGGACCATGTTTTACTTTAAAAGTTATGAATGGGCGATATACTAGTCTAGAATGTAGTTTGATGATGAGCCTAGTAATTGTATTGTCAGACCTAGGGATATGGCTGTAAATGATGAAATCGAATGACCTCTCTAACATACGCACTCTTTGAAAGAGATGAAGAAGTGTGGGGTTCCTAACGGTATAAATGTGGTTTAAGTGACAATCCACTAGTTGAGAGTCCAAAAATACTACCAAGTCATGAATGTCCCAAGATGCAGCCTCGGTCAGTAAACCTATTAATTCCTGATACTCGACTATTTTGTTGGTAGACGGACCAATACAAAACACTCCTGAACTGACTAAGTCATGAGATGGGGAATAGAAAACCCAAGCAGCTGAAGCAAGGTTCAAGGTATGAATACAAGCACCATCAACAAAACCATAAAAATCCATCCGATCTGCATAACCAAAACATGGTATAAACAGTATGGACAACAAACTCAAAACCATATTGAAAATACCAGAACACACCAAAAAGTCATATAATATACATATATACAAGGTACCATACATAAATGACTTAAGCATAGTACCTCTTTAGGTACAACCCATTGTGAAGTTTTTTGAAGGGTATCCCATCGTAGTCTACGAGATCATAAGCCCCTTTCTCTAATACCTTACTAATGACAAAGGGACTGTACCACATAGATTCAAACTTTCCCTTCCCTATTTTATCATGTCTCTGATCATAAGTCAGGACTAGGCCACCTTCATTGAAAACACGAGGCTGAACAGACTTACCATACTGTGCCTTGACACATTTTTTGTGTGCGTCATTAGCCAAGGAAACATCTCTTCTTCTTTAATCAAGGTTGGTCAAGTACAAAAATATCTCTTCCTTGGAGGAAGTGTTTGGGATAATTTATACTGCGAGTTTAAGCGATAGGATTTGACATTCGATAGGGAGGACAAATTCTAGTCAATAGATCAATTGAAAGGGTGTGAAACCAGTTGCTGTTTTTACTAAAGTCCTATAAGCCCAGAGTGCCGAGAAGAGAGTCAAGTTCTAGTTGGATTTGTGATCTCCAACCATCCTATGCAACATAGTTTTCAAAACCTTGTTAATGGCCTCTACCTGACCATTAGCTTGCGGGTAATACAGAGTTGATTTTTCATGGTGAAAATCTAGCTTAGCGCTTGACTCATCCATCATTTGATTTCAGAAATGAGATCCATGGTTAATGACTATGGTTCGTGATAATCCAAACCTAGTTATCACATGGTTAAATAAAAAGAGGGAAAAAGTCTTACCATCCTTTGCATGTGTAGGAATTTCCTCAGCCCATTTTGTGAAGTAATCAATGACTACGATGATGTAGCCATGCCCCCCCAGTTGAGGTAGGCTTACAAAGCATAAAATCAATACCCCACTTGGAAAAAGGGCCAACAACAATGGCAGAGTGTAAAGGAGCAGGGTGGGTGTGATTTTTAGGATAAAAGTGTTGACATGGTGGGAATTTCTTAACTGCTTCATGACAATATTTAAAAATCGAAGACCAGAAATACCCAGCACGAAGGATTTTATGGGCTGTAGCCATCCCAGAAAGATGACCGCTACATGCTCGAGAGTGGCAGTCATTCAGAACATGTTTAGCCTATTCATGTGTTAGGCACCATCGAAGAATAGAGTCAATACCATGTCGATACAACGTATCATTTAAAATGAGATAGTACTTTGCGTGGCAGCGGATATGATGACGATGATCATGGGATATCTCAGGATAAAATCTCTGAGTCTAGAGATAGATGATCAAATATCCATACCGTGGATTAGTTCTGCTTATCAAGAACAAAAATTCATTTGAAAATGAATCGTTGGGCTCAGCTTCCAGCAAAGCACAGGGAAGGTCACACATCAACTCCGCGAAAACCAAGCATTTCTTCGAAGTAGCCTTAGAGAAATCATGATCAAATTCCTGTAAGATAACAATCCAATGGGAATAATTTCCCTCTAGTACCTAATGAGTCAGAATGTAGTACATGGGGTTTTGATCCGTGAGTACAGTTGTAGTACGAAGTAGAATGTAATGAATTTTTTTGTGTATAGTAATGACCGTAACTAGAGTTAACTTCTCCACACACGAGTAATGGGTTTCAGAGTCAATGAGACTCTTACTTAGGTAATATATCACGTGTTCTTAGCCATTGGTGTTTCCTGCACTATAGCCATTCCAATGGTAGTAGTGGAGGCAGTAACATATAGCAAAAAGTCTTTTGAATAATATGGGGGGTGAAACACTGATGAATGGGCCATAGTGTGTTTAAGATTATCAAAATCTCGTTGGGCCTAGTCATCCCAGAAGAATGGAGTATCCTTCTTCAGGAGACACATATAACCATGCATTTTTTCTGCGAAGTTTCATACGAAATGACGAAGAAAATTTTCCTTCCCTTGCAAAATTTGGAGTTCGGTGATGTTTTTTGGGGCGGGTAAGGACATAATAGCAGCAATTTTCAAAGGATCAATCTAGATGCCATCTTTGGAAACCACAAATCCAAGAAGAGGTCCAATCTCAACACCAAAAACACATTTGTGTGGATTAAGCTGAATATTATAACGCCGACACCTAAGGAAAATGTCTCTGAGATGCCCTGGATGGTCCTCCCGTTGCTGTGAATGAGCTGGGAGATCATCAAGGTATGGCTCCATGATGTGCTTAATATCGTGAAAAGCATAGGACATGGCGTGTTGGAATGTAGCTCCAAAATTTTTCAGGCCAAAAAGTAACTTCTGATATGTGAAGGTTCCCCATGGGAAAATGAATTCCAATTTATGCTGATCGGCAGGTAGAATCTCTATCTGATTGTAGCCAAAAAATCCATGCATAAAAGAAAGGATGACGCACCAAGCATAGTTATCGATGATTTGATCGATGTGAGGAGTAGGGAAATTTTCTTTGGGACAAGCATTATTCAAGTCTCAAAAATTGATACAGACTCTAATAGTGCCTTGCTTCTTAGCCATAGGGACAATATTAGATACCCATTCTGTGAGGGGTACGTGATAAATAAACCCCGCTTTTAGAAGTTTCTCGACTTCATCTTTAATAGGTGCAACCTTCCTAGGATGGACCTGACGTAATTTTTGTCGAACATTTTTTTCCATGGGATAGGTTCTAATATCGTGTACCATGATAGACTGATCAATCGAAGGAATTTCCTCATATGTCTATGAAAAAATATCACAGAATTCTTTGAATAACGCTCTATAACTTTCAGCTTCTTCTGTCAAGTAGTTATGGCCTGCATGAACGTGCTCAATAGTTTTGGGCTTGACTGATATGTCAATTGGGGTTGTCTTAGTGATGTTGCAAATATTTCCTTCGGAATCTGTGTCTTACAACAATACAGGAGTTTGCAGATCGCTGACAATATCAGTACTAATAAGAGATACAAGGTCAAAGTCTACCAAACTGGCATTGGGAAAAAAGAAGATCAGTGATGATGATCTTCCCATATGGGTTCATCCGTACTCATGATCTTCATGATGGACTCATTAGATGGAAAAGTCCATGAGAGATAGTCTAGATTAGGGAGAGAGGGTTCTAGCTAGTAGGGAAGGTGGTTAGGATTCGAAGCCACCAGATGAAGATCATCAGAATGGACATCGGAAGCAGATTCAATAGCATCATAAAGTTCTTCATAATGGCCAAGAGAGGATGAATCAAAAACTTATTTTCCTTTAGGACTATATCCAATCATGGAAATCATGTTCAGAGTAGCCACTTCGGTACTAGGAGGGGCTGAGGGAAACACTCCCATGAGGGTTGAATCCTTCAACATATCTACCTTGATGGACTGATAAGGAGGAAGGTACTGACCTAGCATAGGTATGTTATTTCAAGTCGGGGTAGCAAGATTTGGTGAAAAAAATGGAGTTGATCGATGCTCACAATCTTCCCCAAATGAGAGAATTGGAGAGTTCGAAAGATTATCAAAGTGACAATGGTCATAGCATAGAACTAGTTTCTCCCCAATAGAAGATTGTAATCAAATGGGGCATCGACCACTTCCACCTAAATGGAAATATTCTTTCCCCCAAGCTTGAATGAAAGGGTTGGTAACAGACCATGAGGTTGGAAACCTCATCCACCGAAATATTTTAAGGTCATAGGTAACTTTGTAATTTCAGAAGAACCAATGGCCCTCTAGCAAGATATAGACAAAACTGAGGTTGAAGCTCCCTCATCCGAAATAGTCTTGTGGACCTTTCTCCCAAATACTTTGGTCACGATCTGGAATGCAAGCTGGTGGGGTAATATGGATTTGTAGTTATCCACATTAAAATGAATCAGATTAGTGTTATCGGGGTCTAAATATCTTAAAGAAGTCAACAAGTTCTTGCACTGTGTGGGACAATTTTTGGAGCAGCTCCAAAGTAGACATCGCATAGGGTTCCTGAGCCAAATCTTCAACAACATTGTAGAATTGTGCAGCTTGGGCATTGGTATTAAAAAAAACCTTCCTGAGGTTATCAGGCACAAGATCAAGTCAATATTAGGTTTCTCGATGGTAAGAGGGCTATTATACGAAGACGGAGAAGTACTAACGAGATGAATTTTCTCGGGAGAAGGGTTTTCATCCTTCTTCTCTACAGGTTTGTTGTATGTCTAATTACGAGTAGTAAAACTAATGGTTTTCAAGGACATCATTCTGATTTATTCTGTAGAATTAGAGGTCCCGTTATTAGACATGTGATCTATCAATTGTTGTTGAGATGGGAAGGGATTGGTAAGCATCGCTGGTGTAGGGTTACTCCTCAAAAATTTACTAATCTCCTCACGATGAGGGCACTCCTTCATAAAGTGATCACCACCACACAAGAGGCAGGGGTACTTGGCCTTTCTCTTTCCTTTATTATCATTCTTTGTGGTCATAGCCTTGGGATTCTCCTATTGGTTTCTAGGTTTTTTATTTTTTTATTTTTCTTTCTTCTTGTTGCTGGGTGTTTGCGTACTTTGGATAGCATTCACCTCGGCAGAAACCGTAGGAGTAGAAGGAGCAGCAGTATAAGTACTCTGTTTCTTGGTAGGCTTAGCTATTGATGATGGCTGCATTGAAATGGAAACCTTGTCAATAGGAGTTTTTGTGGGTGGCTTGGTAGGGTCTGTGCTGGGATGAGTATCTTGAGGGATTAGGTCATATAGAGTTTCGGATAGGGACTATACTAAGTCCAGATACTGAGCGCGACCGATGTCCTACTCTTTAGTGACAACACAACCCATAGCCACATCTTGGGCAATGGGAGGCAATAAGGATTTCATGAACCAATAAGCTAATAGTTGGTCTAGTATGGGAGCTTTGATGAGTCGTCTCTACCTCCTCCACTCGTGAATATGGTCTGATATATGTGTGGAAGTGTTCTGATGGAGTGAGGTTAAAAGGTTCGTACCCATTTCATAACAAATGGGTATCTAAAAGTGTGTGAGAAAAATAGTTTCCAATGAGCTAAAGTCCATATATGAATGTTGTGGAATTTCAATGTACCACTTTGGGGCCATACCGGTCAAAGTTCACTGAAAGAGTCTTAAATGAATAGAGTCATCCATCAAGGAGTTGGAAGAACACCATAGATGGAATGTCATGACATGATTTTTGGGATCATCTCCTTGCTTCCCATCCAAATTTGGAATGTCTGATGGTAACTTGACTGTAATAGCAGGCCACAAAGGGTTATGCTGAATGGGATCATTAATCAACTTAGACAAATTGGGAAAGTCCAAAGTATCCAAGAATGAAAGTTGTTGATTAGGTTCTATATACTAGTAGTATTGATAAGGCATATGAAGACTAGTAGGACCATAAGTTGACTAATACACTGGCTGTTGTGCTGGTTGATATGAAGATGATCCTCCTGAAGATCCACCTGAAGGGGGTGGACCTCTAGGGGGAGGGTCACCTCGAGGTGGTGGGCCTCTAGGGGGAGGGTCACCTGGAGGTGGTGGGCCTCCAGGTGGTGGTCCCTCAAAAGGTGGACCTCGCAAAGGTGGGCCTTCGGGTGGTGGTCCTCCCGAAGGTGAAACTCCAGGTGGTGGTCCTCCCAACAGTGGTCCTCTAGGTGGTGGTCATCTTTAAGGTGTACCTCCGCTAGGTGGGCCTCTTCTAGGTGGGCCTCTTCCAGGTGGTCCTCCAAAGGGTGTTCCACCACAAGGAGAACCTCTAGAACATCTAGCAATATGAATAGGTATTCCTCCTATTGGAGGCATGTAGGACCAATTAGGTTTCTCCCACGGTGTAAACATGTTTCCAGGATACATAGCCCCTATAGATGTAGGTTGATAATTCATATTTCCTATAGGTGGTTGATTTCCTGGGACTACAGGTTGTACCCTTGAGGGTTGACCTGAACTTGACGGAGGCTTTACTATATTGGTGTTGGCGGGAGGGACAACCAGTGTTGGTTTTCCTATGACAGGGGTCTATCTGACACTAGAAGGAACTCTGCTAGCTACGGATACAACTTGAGTTGGGGGAGTCCCCCAGCATTGGAAGATACAAATACCACTTGAGCTGAGGATTCCCCCCCAGCCGCAGAGGGTATGGGAGGACTAGAAATAGACCCCAGATTCAAAAATATAGGAGAAGGGTTGATGGTTTGACCGATATTATGAGTAGTCAGACCACAATCTAGTGATACATTAGGAGTATCCAAATACGAGGAAAGTGAACGATATCTAGAAGGAAAAGGTTCTGAAAGATGAGGTAAAAGAGAAAACATAGGTTCTTTATGTAGAACAGGTGTAGAGATGATTTTTTCAAGGTTATCATGAATGTTTTGCAAATGTTCAAAGGATGAATGGAACCTTCTATACATCTCTTCATCTAATGAAGCACCTATAGGAGGGTTTACAAAAGAAGGCATAGTAATCTGAATTTGGAAAGGGCTTGACTCATATAAGTTCTCCAAAAAAGATCATTAGGGTCATATTCAGTCCCAGTAGTACTATCAACTCGGGGACCTACCACCTAGTATATGGTACCATCATGACCTTCCGTTAGAAAAGGAAAGGTAGTTTCTACTGTAGGAGGTTGTTCGACCAAGGGATTTTCATACATGGTGAATTATTCTCCACTTTCCACAACTGGGATTCCTTCCACATGGGATTCAGTTGCAACACCTTGATCACTGGATTCCATTGGGCTCTCCCATGTGATAGGAGCAAATTCAGGTGGTAAGCCCCGGTTTCTTCTAGATTGTCTCTGTTATCACTCAAAATATACCTAAGGTTGTGAAAGGTAATCTCAAGGTAACAACAAAAACCACTTTTAGAAAGAAACTGGATTTTCTTTCCAGAGAGGGATCTCTCAAATTTAAATTTAACAAGGAGAGATATTGGAGTCGACAATTTCAATTTATGTAGATGGTTGAAACAAAACGTATAACCATTGGGCGATGGGGTCAAAACAGATAAAGATAATACAAAGCTGCTTACATAGAATTTCAACAAAGGCAAGATAATTATTCAGCTACAGTCATTCATTGATTTCAAGCGATAGGAGAGAAACATGAAGAGTACATCAATATAGAGCATCACAAGATGAACTCCATATCAACTTTAGAATAAATTTTTGTGAATATCTGAAACAATAGCCATAGCATAACATGCATGAATTTTGAAACTATTAAGCACTGCATTTAGATATGAAAGAAAACAGAATGGAAGGTAAACACTTGGAAAACATTCACAAGGAAAGAAGGCACAGACTGTAACATAAACAACACATGAATATTTGAAGATAAACTAGCATTCGGCTCTATAATTTTATTCAAAAATTGTTCTCGCAAAAACATCAGTCCAAACGTACGGGTTCCAACCCCCGATATCTCAAATAAATTCAAATATATACAAAAATAGTTTCTTCCCAAGAAGATCAATAACCAACTAATATGTTAATCACAAGTTCTTGTAAGCATATCCCTAATAGCTAGGATTAATAATTACATGCTTTAATTGAAATAACAGATTGCTTGATTATAGAAAAATTCGTAACTGCAAGGCATCACGAACAAACATCTTCCTGAACTGCAACACTTGTCTTCATGAATGTAGTATGTATTTGGTCTTCCCAAATTTCTCCACGATAGTCCACTGTTCCACATTTGGGGTGTCGTACTTTGTCATCTGTCTTATTGACACCTCCAAATATACATAAGCTTCATAAGACACAGCTAGTAGTGTTTTTTTAATAATTAAAAACCTGTCCAATATTTCAAAGTCTTTTGTCAACTTCTCCACAATAACCTTTTGTGTTAACCCTTTGAATAAATCTTAATTTGGAATGATCCATGCGATTCTGTACCAACAAGCTATGATATTGTTCATGGGAAAACAATCATCCTTCATTATCCCCAAAAAAAGGGATACCATCATCAAATAAATCTTTAAAAGCAGTCCTGAAATCCTTTATTTGAGAGGACATTTGATTCGCCTTATCCTATACGACTTTCATAAGTTGATGCTTATTGATAAACTTCTTCGCCCATAAAACAATTGCTACCCTGTACTTGATCCCAATGTCCTGCAAATGTTGATATGTCAGAGAATTCAAGAAATTCATAGCATTGTGAGCAGTATTCAAAGGCTTCCTTTCCATAGTTTCATTATCCAATTTCAATCTTTGAGTAGCCAACTTTAGCAGTGCAGTTTCATCATCAATAAAATTTAATTAATGCCTAAACTTAGTGATCTCCGCAGACAAAGTATCCCAAATCAAATTCTTAGCTCCCTGTAAAGGAGCTCTTCCTGTATTTCTCTCTTTTAATTCATTGATTTTTTTCTGTAATTGGATCTTATCATTCCATGCTTTATTCTTCTCTTTAATGTTCTTAGCCAATTCTGATTTTATTTTTTTATTCTCATCTTTTAATTCTTTAATTTCTACTTCCTTCAAACTCACCTGAGACATAGAAACTAGTAAAACATCTGCAAAAAATTCATTTAATGGTTGTTCAACACTAACAAGGGGTAAATCAGTATCAACAAAGGGTTGATTCATTAGTTCTTCCATAACTTCTTTTTCATCACTTTGATCTTTTTTCAACTTTGCAATCTGAGCTATCAACTCAGCCCTTTTTGCCTCCCACTTGTTTTTCTCCTCCTGCATCTTCAATGATTTTCCTTTATAATCTATCATTTCCTTGTATACGTTTTCTTTTTCTTCTTGTAACGCAAGCAATTCTGAATATTGAGCATGTTCAACATTAGGGACTTTAAGCTTCTTTTTCAATACTTGAATGGTATTATCCTTCTCCTCTAGAAGTTTCTTAGTTGCTTGCATATTACTCAGTTCGGTCCCTAAGCTTATAACATCTCCCTGCAACTTTTTAATTTGAATCAATTTTTTTTTATTTTCAACCTTCTCATGCTTCAATTGAATTTACATCTTATCTACAAGAGACTGTAATTTAGTAATTTTTCAGAATTGCATGTAACAAATCACAATAAATAACATCCCAGGTCTGTTTGTGGAGCTGTATATTATCAGGAACACTAATTTTGTCCATCCTCACCTCCATCTCAGACATTTTCTTATCACTTACCATAACAAATTTTAGGGTATTCCTCTCTACATCTCGAGTAGAAATCAACAAAGTTTTTTGATTGATTAATTTCCTAACTCGAGGAAGCAGTTTTTTAGTTTCCTCCGATGACTGCATTTATTTATCAGCATAATTCGACATTAACTCTGTCCTGGATTTGTAACAAGAACTAGATTCTATTTTACTTTCATCTCCAAAAGAATATTGATGCATCTACACAGACTTTTTTTGGAATAGGACCATCTTCTTTAAATCTTCTGAAAATATTTCTTCTGAAATGGTTTGCTCATCTTGAGCATGCATTTTGATATTTTTATGGGAAACATCTTTATCTACTTCCATGCCATCTTCTTTAGAAAGAGTTCTTTTATTTATCATGCTGGAATTAACAGATGTATGAGATGCTACAACCAATCTGTCCCTCCTATCTTCATCAGCTTCTATATTTTCTTCAAAATTAGAAAAAATTGGCCATTTTGTCTAATCCTTCAACAATTTGATGATCAAATTGCTTATTTTTGTTCAGTTGCTTCCTCTGAGAAAGAATATGATGTGGGTCATAATTCACTTTTTCCTCTTTTTTAAAATCCATAACTTCTATCAATTTCTCAATGACTAACAGGGTGCTTTTACTCTTAAAAATGAAAGGACCGACTTTAAGAGGAAATTTAACATCAGAATATTTTTTAAATGTCCCAAAATGTTCCTCCTTTGCATATAACCTATGTCTCATGAACTCTAATGCAAATATTCTTGGGGTCAAGAAAGTGGGTAAACTGTATGGTTCTCGAGTGAACACATACACTTTGAGAACAATAAATTCTTTATGCAAAAACCAATCTCCTATTTTGTCTTCTAAAGAAGACTGCAACATCATTTTCATGTCTTCTAACACCCTTGGCAAAACATCATTGAAAAGCAATTTGTATATCTCAACCATGATTGTATTTATGAACTCGAACATGTTAATCTGTTTCAGAAGGTTTGGAGAGAACATAGTAGACACGGACTGAAACTTTGATACATTCGAACACAAAATCATGTTCAACAAATATGACTGGTACTTGAAGAACTTGAATTTAGGAAATTAAACTAATTGGGTATGGATTACTTCTACTAAATACTCATCAAGATTAAAACAATGAACCGGATTGGAATCATGCTTAGTCGAACCTATACTTAGCAGAAAACCTAAGGTGACTTCATTGACATGTGTATCATCATCCAAACCCAAAACTTGACTAACAAGCGACATGACTAATTGGAATTCATCCTTGAAAGTATTGACATTATATGGCAGAAATAAACCCTCTAATGACTGACCAATTTTCAGAAGACTGGATAAAAACTGACACCTGACCTCAGTTTTACAATTTTTATACAATTCAATTAAGACCTTCTCATTAAAATATTTAGAGCTTTCATGGAAACTATCAGATAGACTCAATACTCCGCAAACAGTTTTTGCGTCAACTCTACAAAGGATTTTTGACATTGTATGACTCATAATAACTCTTTCACAAGACGAATAATTATTCGCACACCACTCAAAAAATTCAGGGAAAGGTAGGGTTTGTTCAACGAAAAAATAATACAGGAAATAACTGCAAACATTTATAATATCACTTCCCTGTGAATTGCATTGCCGCAAACATTCTTTTGAGACTGATACACTGCATACTGATAGAACATGGTCAAATACATTCCTCTCCCTATCAACCACAACTTCTTCTCTTTCATCTAAAACTCTGCATAATATCCTGAATTCTACTCCATATCCATAATATAACAATGGAAATAAGTCTTCAACAAAGTCTTAGTGTTTAAGGCTTACCTGGTAAGTATTAGATACGTAGAAGTTAACTTTTAGAAAAGTAGAAGTTGACTTTCAGAAAAAGATGGCGCACTGTCCCTTTCTTCTTTCCACCAATAGCATGCAAACAAAATGACTTTACCTAGGTCAACTCACCTTTTATACAATGAATCATTCCGGGACCTCCACCAAGTTATTTTCCTTTTACCGCTTTCCTCAACGGAACTTACTAAAAAACGCCACATGGTAAGTGGTTTGGATTTCTCTACCGCTCGTCCATTTTAATCATCGTACAAATTTGAGCTTTGTATTAAACTATAACCATTGATAAGACTTCATCTTTTATTTGAACCTTGGATCAAACTCGTTCTATGCAATCCTCTAGCATTTCTCCTTGTTTCAACTATGCATCTTCACATAGCGGACTACCTTATGACTGTAGAATTTATTTGCTTTATCTCTAGGCCATCGATCTTGTTGTCTTGCTAAACAATTTTTCTTCTCCGTCAAAACTTCTTTCTTGTGCAACTTTTCCTAGTGGATCAATTCACAATCGTAGATTTTCATGATTACAAATATTCACCAACCAAATATGTAGTGAATTAACTAAAGTGCACATTTTTAATAAAAAATCATAAATATTAACCCTTTTCCAATTTTTTAATATATGCCTTCATCATATCTTGATCATATCCTTTCCCAATTGTTCAAGTATGGAGGGTGTTAACAGTCTCAACTGAAACTCAGCCAGATTCATTAGAGGAAATTTCAACTTAAAATGGGACTTTTAACACTAATTCAAATTCCATGTCATCATGTGTTAGCCAATGAAATTGCTTTAAATTTGAAATACTGACAATTTTTTACTGTAAATTTGGGATAGGTATCATAAAAAAACTACTTTCTTTTGTTTGTATTTTCAACATATCTCCCCGTTTTTTTAATCAAGTTTCAATCATGAGAGCTCCCTGGATGTGGAATTAAATTCCACATCCAATGATACCCACTCGGCATACTTTTGATGAACCCCGCTACCCCAAAAACAATAAATACTTGAAAAAACATGATCATGACATAATTTCGCATCCAACGAGCTCTTCTGATTGAATTTTGAGTAAAATCACAGGGAGATATGTCAAAAATATGAACAAAAAAGTAGTTTTTTCTTTTCTTTCTCCAAAATTAATAAATATTATTTTATTACTTTAACTATTATTTTATTATTTTTCTTAGAAGGCCCATTTTGAGTTGAAATTTATTCTAATGGTAAGGTCACTAAAACCTAACCTAGGGTTTCAAAACTATAAAAAATCACACAAAACTTCTCCTACACAAAATACAGGCCATAAGCAAGCTTAAATGACAAGAGGGGATGATACAAGCCGGTTCCTCACTAGGATTGTCAAGTTTTTGCAACTCGCTATATACAGCAAGCTCCAACAGTAAAACACGGTGGGGAGGATCAACCGTCGCTCACCTGAATACTCAGCTACCTGGACGACACATGTGTAGTAATATCCTCAAGTGTTGTTCTCAGTGTATTGCACCAACAATATGCCTAAAAGGGATTTTCTCAGATGGTATAAGGAATCCTAGAAGGGTCTCCTGATATATGCAAGGTACATGGGAGCTCAAATCTGTAGTAGTGTTGTCTAATGCACAATAGTTCAAAAGGGGCCTTTCGATATACAATCGAGTACGTGAAGTACCTCTCGACATAAATCAAGGGTATGTGAAAGACCGTTCTATATACCGATGGTACGTGGAAGAACTGCGCTATTTCTGGGTTGTAGTGAAGGTAATAAACAACAACTCCTACGTTTTACGACGCTGGAACATGTCTCTAACCTACCACTCAAGTTACTAAAATTTTTAACCTATAACTACTGTTAATTTTAAGTTGAACGGTTAGGTGAATGCATGGAGTGTAGACAGAAAAGTAAAACCATGCAATTATGATATGCAACATTTTTCACTTTACCATTCAAAGTATGCCCTACTTATCGGAAGGATAGAGTGTTTTCTTTTTCAATTTTGTCTCAAAACCAAAAATTTCCCAAACTGTCTCACTAAACAAATATTTCTAAGAATGCAAACAAGCAACATACTTCTAATCTAATCTTTGAAATCAAGCAATGAAGCGAGAGCTTTTTTTCTAAAAAGAAAGACAATAATAGTAAAATGTACACTAAGTACTTTTTCAATTTCTTCAAAAAATGGAAAGTTCTAACTTAAAACCATAATATATTTTTTCTTTTGATGAGACAAGATTGTATAAAAAGAAAGAAGAACATGGATATCTAAAAGCTTATGAGGCTAGTCAGAGGTCCAATAATTCGTCTTTAAGGAAAATTATGATCAAATATCAACAAAAAATTTCTTTTAAAAGAAAAAAGAAGTCTTTGGTAAAATAACGAAGAATAAAAAAAAGAAAAGCCAACATGCAAATATTTCTTTTCAGTTTATCATTTTAGTAAAAAAGATATCTAACTGAATGAGCTTTTAAGCACTCCTTTCAAAAATGAAAACCAAGAGTAACATAGCTTTTAAAATTAGAACAAAGTAAGCATTTACCACATACAAACTTTGAATCTAACAATTCATATATAAAAAATGAAGCTAGAAAACTCACAAACAGAAAGCAAAAATAAAACCAAGCTTTGAAATGACAAGCATGTAGAAGGCCTACGTGGCACCACTTGAGGAGAGTTATTGACAGAGCGGTTTTGGCTCGACACCACTTACTGATTATAGCACACATGTGGTGGCACCTCTTGTTGTCCACTGTGCAGGTGTAGTGTTGCTATAAAAGTAAAAAACAAAACAATGGCAAAAAAAAGAGTCATTTATTGCAATATTGGCATCAAATCATGAATTTGACAGGAATATGAAGTATATAAAGTAAGAATGACTCAGATATAAGTAGATCTAGTTATACTGAACCACGATCTCACTAGATAAGCTAATAGATCTTATCAATGAAAGATTGGAGCTTGGATTTTAGACAAGAGTTTGAAGACCAAGGAAGATCATATGTGCTGAAATCTCTTCCCCAGCGGAGTCGCTAGATTTGTTGCTAGGAAAAATGCACCTCTTGCGGATAAGATATGTTCCTCTAGTTTGAATGGTTCAGATATAGAACAAATGGGTTACAACATAGATGGAAGACTTCCCCTAGATGTTGCAGAGATATTGAATGAGTCCTTTGATAGAGTGGTGTAGTTGTCTCCTATGGTGGTGGCTCTCCATGGATGTACCTGCACAATCACATAAAACAAGAAAACAAGATCAAAGGCACGGGAATATAATCTATAATTCTATCTTATTCACTAAGGAATCCAACGGTAAAATGCATGATTACAACATAACATATTTTACAGGAAAGGAACCAAATTCGCATTAAAATGAAGAAGAAATATTACAACCTTCGCCTTAGTGTTGAGATTCTACTTCACATTCCAATTCCTTGTCCTCAAAAGATCCAACTTGCTCCTTCTATGCTCACCCTAGATTTGGCCAAAACCTCAGTGGAGCAACATAACTTTTCTCTCTCTCAACCATGGGGTATGAGCTTGGTTTTATAGGCCTTGGGAGGATAGGAACGGTTGAGTAAATGGTGGGTGATGTGGAAGGGAGATCCAAAAAGGATGGATCTTGATTCCAAGTGGTCCTCAGGAGTAGCGGTGAGGGTGCCATGAAGTCTTCCTTTGAGAAGATTCGTGGAATCTTCTCTTTTTCACTTGTTACCTCGGGCACCGCTTCTCCTCTACTATGATAGAGCATTACCAGCTAGGAACCACAATTTGTGCAAGAGGAATTAGTGGTGGAACCTCTTACTATCGAGAGATAGTAGGCGTCACTGAAGAAGGTAATGCCTCTTGCATTAAGGGAAAAAGCGATGTTGTACTTTTATATATAAAACTGAAGTTAGGGCCAGCATTTCAGTTCACAACTTGGGGTTTTAGGGAAATAACTGATGTTTGGGACCTCATCACAAACTGATGACAGTATTTATGTGTAACACCACCTTGATGGTACACCTTGGTCTTGTGGGTGAAAGGGTTGTCTTCCAAATTTGTTATGACCACTCTTATTGACCTTTGATATTATGTTGAACCTTGTTGGTCCTTATGCTAGCACCTCCCTCTCCTAGTGTGGTACCTTGACCCTTTTGTCATGATGACTTACCTTTATTTTTATATGCTCCTTTTCAACCTCCTTGAGTATGCTACTATGTATGGAAGTGTTCCATAGTCTTATGGATGTGCTACAATGTTGGTTGAGGATGCCTCTACACATTTGAAAGGAGATTTTATTTGCTTGATTTATGATAGTCCTAAAAGACTGTCATTTATTTCAACAATGGGATTGAAAATGCATCCCTATTTGTATACTGTTTTGATTAATATCTTGAGGTCTATATTTGTCTAACTCTTCCCTATAAATACCTATCTCTCTCTCTCTATCTCTCTCTCTCTCTCTTAGGTGTGACCATTGTTTCATTAGCGACTTGTCTCCTAAGAGACAAAGTTTGATCATAATATATATCTGAGTATATAAAGGAAGGTCTGAACCACATTGTTTTCTCCTTTCCAGATTCTAGTTTAACTTGTTCATTATTTTATTACTACCATTGTTATTTATTGTCCTTGAATTCTTCAACTTTAACATAGGGATTAGTGGGAGTGTTAAGTTGAAAGAAATGAAAATTATGTTTTTACTTATCTTGCATTGACACAAATTTACTATTTTTGTTTATGGTATTGTTTTATAAATTTATGCATTGAAGTACATAATTTTTAATTTTCTTGATCCAAACCCTAACCTAACCCAAATGTAAACACTTCACAGCTTGGAAAGGACCCAAATAGTGCACATGAAAATACTATTATCCAGTTTGGACCTTACTTATATGATGATAATAAAACTTATAGTTATTGTATGGAACACCTATGGACTATATACCTTGAGAGAGAAGATAAAATTTTGACCCTTGGTCTTGTGGGTAAAAGGGTTGTTTCCCCACCTTTATTGTACACCTTGGTGTCGTGGTTAAAAGGGTTATTTCCCCACTTTGATGGTACACCTTGGTCTTGTGGGTGAAAGTGTCATCTTCCCACTTTGTTATGACCACTCTTGTTGACCTTTGATCTTGTGTTGAGCCTTGTTGGTGCTTATGATAGCGCCTAACTCTCCTAGTGTGGTACCTTAACCCTTTTGTCATTATGACTTACCTTTATTGTTATGTGCTCCTTTTCATCCTCCTTGAGGATGATACTATGTATGGAAGTGTGTCATATTTTGATGGATGTGCTAGAGTGTGGGTTAAGGCTACCTCTGTACATTTGAAAGGAGCTTCTATTTGCTTGATGTATGACTATCCTAAACGACTGTAATTTATTGCAACAAAGGTAAATTGAAAGTTCCTCCTCATTTCTAGATTGTTTTGATTAATACCTTGAGGACTATATTTGTCTAAATCTTCCCTACAACTACCTCTCTCTCTCTCTCTCTCGCTCAGGTACGTCCAATGTTTCGTTAGTGAATTTTCTACTAAGAGACAAAGTCCAATCATAATATATATCCGACTATATAAAGGAAGGTCTAAACCACATTGTTTTCTCCTTTACAGATGTTAGTTTAAATTGTTCATTAATTTATTACTACTGATATTATTTATTGTCCTTGGATGCTTTAACTTTAACAAAGGGACCTTTGGGATGATTAAGTTGAAAGAAATCAAAATTATTTTTTCACTTTAACTTGCATTGTCACAACTGTACTACTTTTGTTTCTTGTATTGTTTTAAAAATTTATGTATTGAAGTACAGTTTTTTTAAGTTTTCTACTCCAAACCCTAATCTGTGTACTTACTCACAAGTTATAGATGCATGTTCTACATTATTTAAGAAAAGGGTTCTATTCATGAAATGACCAATTGAATATGGAAGCCTTAACCCATACAATCATACATGAATCACCATTATATTCAATTTCTTTTTTCTTTTTTTCCATTTATAATTTTATTGCATGCGCACAAACAAAATTCTTCCAAGTATTTGCTATTTAAGCAGGTTGAAAAGACAACACTTCCTTTGTTGTTCATCCAGACATTTATTCAAGAAATTGGTGCATTTCTTGCTTTGGTGAGTGACATGTCTAAAAATTATTATTCACCTCTTTTAGAAGTTTCGAAGGATCCTATAGTATTCTTGAAATTGTTGTTTTGTGTCCTTCCTTCACTAGAAAACAATTAGTTCTATAGTATGCAGTTTGTAGAAAATAAACATTACTATTTATCATGATGTTTTCCATTCTGATCTTTACCTACTAGGTGACAATATAGGTGGATAAAACTAAAACCTCACGCTTTATCATTCCAGTGAAGAAATTGTATTTTTAATTTTTTTTATTGGAGATGTCTTTAATTCCTAGATGTTTGCATGCCAATGAATTTGCATATTGAAATAAATGAGTTTGTATACTATAGCGTATTGAAGAGGAACATGCTTTGGATTCTTTCTAATCCAAATATTCTAGTCATTGTTGTCCAAAACCATGAGAGGATTTATAAATGTATTCAATAAACTACAAGACTGTTGAAAATATTTTGAATGAATTGCCACTATATTGATGGTTTTAGAATTCCATTCAATCACTTAGAGAGGGCTATGCATATGTATTTTTAGTACATATCCATTATACTAGGTATGCAAACTCCTAGTTTATCTATCAATGGATTCTTGTATTACTAAACGAAGAGATGTCTATGAATTTTAAATTTCAAGCGTTATCTCACATAGAAAGTGCTTGAAGTCAACTAAATGGTGCATTCTTTAAGCATCTATACCTTGTAATGTTTCATGGGTGGTGTTTATAAAATTAAATCACCTATCCTTTTGTATCTTTCATCCATTAAAACACGTTATGTCATTGCATGGTTACTTCAAGGAGATCAATTTTATGCAATAAATAAATATGGTCAAACTCTGATACATGTAGTTGTAGATGACCATATTCAAATTAGAGAGAAGTTAACTACTAGTGAACTAGGTACGGTACTTGATTCTTGTTATATATTGTTGTAACTTATCTAAAGTTGTAGTTGAGCCATTTACATTTGTGGGATGGTCTCATCAATCGTAGTTTGAATTGGCTTATTTAAACACATGAGAAGAAACATGTAAGATATTATGGATCTATAGTAACTTGGTAATCCTTATTTTGTATGCTTGAATGATGCAAAATTTGTTTGAATATCATCCTTGTATGGCAATAACAACTTCTTTGTTTAGAGTTGGGGATATTGGCGGGAACCTATAACTTAGGGAACATGCTATAAAAGAATTAAAATGTGTTATTGGTAGAATTCTTGTAGGGTATGATATTGTATTTATCTAAGCTAAATGGGAGAAGATATTGGGTCTATTGTGGCTCTAGTTGTTGATAAATTATCAAAAGAAGTATTTTTTAATGTTGGTGTAGTTAGTTTTGACACCCAAAAAAGAGTTACAAGTGGATAAATGGGATTTCCATGCCTATGATTATTTCTATATTGAATGTGTTTATAGCACTATCAAATAAATAAAATCGTTTCGAAATCTTGTAGAATAGTTGAATTTGTTACTAATAAGTTGTAGAATGTTATAGATGATGAAAGTTTTAAATACTATAAGGTCCAAGTTATTTTGTCATTGATTGTATGATACAACAAGATACAAACCTTATGTCGTCTATGATGTCTTGGTTGGGTTTGGGAAGGTATTGAAAGGTCCTACTACATTTCTATCTGAGTATATATAAAGGAAGGTCTAAACAACATTGTTTTCTCCTTTATGAATTCTAGTTTAACTTGTTCATTAATTTATTTCTACCTTTGTTATTTATTGTCCTTGGATGTTTCAACTTTAACACAGGGACCCTTGGGAGTGTTAAGTTGAAAGAAATGAAAATTATGTTTTTACCTTATCTTGCATTGTCATAGCTGTACTATTTCTATTTCTGGTATTGATTTAGAAATTTATGCATTAAAGTACACGATTTTTAATTTTTCTGCTCAAAACCCTAACCTAACAAAAATTTCAACAATTCACATCTTGGAAAGGACCCAACTAGTGCATCTAAAAATACTATAATCCACATTGGACCTTCCTTATACGGTGATGATAAAACTTAAATTTATTGTATGGAACACCAATGGACTATATACCTTGAGAGAGAATATAAAAGTTTGACCCTTGGTCTTGTGGGTAAAAGGGTTGTTTCCCCACCTTGACTGTACACCTTGATGTTGTCGGTAAAATGGTTATTTCCCTACCTTGATGGTTCACCTTGATATTGTGGGTGAAAGGGTTGTCTTCACACTTTGTTATAACCAGTCTTGTTGACATTTGATCTTGTGTTGAACCTTGTTGGTCCTTATGCTAATGCCTGCCTCTCCTAGTGTGGTATCTTGACCCTTTTGTCATGATGACTTACCTTTAATTTTATAACTTATTGACCTTGTAGGTACCTATCCTAAGTGAACGTAATATTATTTTATGTTTATTTTGGTAACTCTCTTAAAAATTAGGGCTAGAAGAATGACCCTTCTAGAAGACAAGTCAAGAAATACAATTCCTAAACTTCATTTTGTGTCTTAACAAGAGAAATTTTGGAGATATGATTCAATGACCATATTAGGGTTTGTTGCTGCTCCTTGGCTTCATGGGTAGGATTTTTCTCCTATTTATGTGCTGTCATCACCTTTCTTGGGATGTCATGACCTTCTTCTCAGCCTGTTAATTGCTTCTGTGATTGTCTTTGACATGTATATGGCTACTATGAATGTGTTCAACCTATCTAAAAGTTTCAAGTTGTGTTAGAGATTATTAGAAACCTGCTAGGGGAGGCCATGTTATTTCTTGAGTATGTTATGTTGAAATGTGACCACCTTTTAGGTTTCTAGTATTGAGCCATGACCTTGTGGGTTACCTTGGACTGAGCCATGACCTCTGTTAGGACAAAACCATGATAATTCGTCACAACAATATGGCCATTGCTAATGCTACTTGTAATTAAATGCTCACTCATCGCACCATGTTGAAGGTATCAATTAAGCTTGATGGACTGTAAGTTTAAGGGTATGTACATGAGTATCTTATGAAGGAAACAACCAAGTCGAATCTAGGCCAACTAATGGGATCGAGGAGGATGGAAGGTCATGACAATTTAGTTAAAGGACATAACACATATGTGTAGTTTTGGACATTCACAATAAAAATATAGATGCAAGATGCTAGACAGTTTTGAATATTCATGAATTAGGCCTCAATATTATAATCAATATTAACATGTAAAAGCTAAGATTTCACATAAAATTAAGAAACTTACCTGTGATTTTGTAAGGGAAGAAGGATATTTTGACTCTAGCGCTACATAATTTGTGGGCCGCCTCTTCAAGAGCCTCCATGTTCTCTCCAATTATATTTTATCCATGGTAGCACTAAAAATTAAATACCCAAATTCTAAACCCTCAAAAATTGTGAATATGCATCACAATTTTCTCAAAGGGTATCAATGGTGGCCTAATAAATGCCCAAAATTCCTCTAGACCCAATTCATGACTAATTCACCCCTAGAACCCACCAAAACCTAAAAATTCTAAACCCTCAATAATTGTGAATAGTCATCACAATTTCCTCAACAAATATCAATGATGGCCTAATAAATGACCAAAAATACCTCTAGATGGAATTCATAACTAATTTCCTGTAAGACCCACCAAAACATCCTTGCCTCCAACAGACATAAAATATTTGCTTCCAACGTTCTACTTGGGCTGGTTTGTTGCTGCTCCTTGGCTTGACATCTAGTGTTTTACTACTATTGATGAGCTATCACCACCTTTCTCTCATCTTTCTATGGTTTTCATGACCTTCCTCTTAGCCTACTAAGTGCTTCCATGATTTTCTTCAGCCTGTATATGGATACTATGACTGTGTTCATCCTATCTCAAAGTGACAAGCTTTGTTTGATCTTGTTGGAAGATTTCTATGACAGACCCTGTTCTTTTTAGAGATTGTTATGTTGAACTGTGACCACCTTTGAGGTTGCTAGTATTGAGCCATGAGCTTCTGAGCTGTCTTGGATTGATTCGTGACCTATGCTAGGAAAAAACCATGCTCTATGTGGGTTTTTTGGACATAACCATGAACTCTATGGGATGTCTGGACATACCCGTGACCTTTGTGAGGTTTTTGGACTAAGACGTGACCTTTTTTGGGCTGCTAAGTTGGGTTGTGACCTTTTTTGAGTCTACTATATTGAACCATGAATGTCCTTTCGATTCCTTGACTTGATTTGTGGTATGTTGACTAATCTAAGGTATTTTGTGTGAGTGTGTTGTTGTTGGTTCCCACCATGCCCTAAGGTATTTTGTGTGAGTGTGTTGTTGTTGGTTCTAAGCTCCTGACTGTCAAAGATGATGATGGTCCAATAACAAGTATTAAATGGGCACTTTATAGAAGACATATTGGTGTTGTATTGACTAATTCTATTGTACATCTATGGGACTTTGCATCCAACAGAAAGGTAGAGTAAATTACTACTTTCATGTTTTCAATATCTTTTTGTTTTTTTTCTCTAGATGTATTCTCATTGAATTGATAATATTTTTCAATGAACATAGTTAAGAGACTTGAAAGGTCACCATACCTATGTGGGTGTGCTAGCTTGGAATGGTCACATTCTTACAATTGGTGGGCTTGATGGTTTAATATTAAGTCACGATGTTCATATCCATGATTCCATTTTTGAAACATACAGAGGACATGAAAAAGGAAGTTTGTGGTTTGAAATGGTATATGTTTGAACTTAATTAATGTGTGGGACAAGATCATGTATTCATCTGATCCTGTAACTTCAAATCCGTATCTTCATTGGCTAGATGAACATTGTGCTATAATAAATTCCTTGGCATGGTGTCCTTTCTAGAGCAATATTTCAGAATCTGGTAGATTTAGTGTAGATCGCTGCATTAAGTTTTGGAACACTCATACAAGATCCTACCTAAATATAGTTGATACTCAGTCTCAAGTTTTCTCATTGTTATGGAATAAATAGGAGTGTGAGATATTGAGTTCACATGGATTTATCTAGAACCAATCGACCTTATGGAAATATCCATTGATGGTTAATATTACATAGCTTACTAGTCACACTTCTAGAGTACTACATCTAGTAGAGGTATTCACCCTATAGATCTATGGCTAAATGGTTTCTATACTGACAGTCTTTGTTTTTTTGTTGACTGTATTTCCTTTGTTTTGTATTTTAGAGTCCATATGGGCACACTTTTGCATTGACTGTAGGAGACAAGACTCTCAGGTTTTGGAGAGTCTTTGGAACTACCGATGCCTTAAAGAGGACCAAGAGTAAAGAGGTGGTTGACACTTTTAATAAATATATCATGCACATCTACTAAGTAGACTGTTTGCATTCAAGAGCACATTATGGGTGATTTAATATTAATATATTTCCTTTTTATGCCTTTATGTTGCATTCATGAGATGAGTATACTTAATATTGTAGAAATAAATTAAAAATAGATAATTCCCTCCTAATTCATGTAGTTCACTTGCAACCATACGTTTAGGATAATCTATTGTTTTTTCTATTGGTAGGAATGCACTTCTACATTATAACACCTGTAGTATGGGGGAATTAGAAGTTTTATACAGTCTAGCATATCTCTTTCATGAGATTTCTTCTAGAGTATTAAGAGGTTTCTACAGATACAACTATATGCCTGGTCATGTATAACTACAAGTCTGACATTGAAGAAATTGCATTAAAGAAATCGGGTGATTCTTATCTGTATATAATGAGAGAAAAGGGAAATATTCTTAGTAAAGAACAAGAAATATACTTCATCCTTGTCTTAGACTTCATATAGTTTAGTTGCAATCAATCATAATATGTTTATTCTTTATGTTCTATTTTTTTTATTAGGAATGTACATAGTGTATTAATAGGCTTGTGCACATATATAACTATATAGTTGGGTTGTCAAATAACAGTCGTCTTAAGAAACTAATATCCTGTCCATGTATAAGTTTAGCAATGAAGGACTTTTTCAGTTGAGTAGGGTCAGGGAAATCTTCTTAGGTAGAAAGACTGGATATACTTTCTCCTAGAGTGGTTTAAGCATGCAGAATTTTAGATCTGCTAATTCTATATCAGATTCATTGTACTAAGATATTTATATCTACCATAAATATTTACTTGGCATTTAAAAAATACCACTAAGAGTGAAAAGGATTAGTTGGTGCTCTTAACTAGTTTCTTTGACATACATTCACACATATTCATTAGCATCATGTTTGTCTTCAATATTTATAAGATGTTCACTATAGGCAATAAAATATTATTTTCATGATTTTTTATGCAGCCTTGTTGCATTCATGAAATGAGGATGAAATAGGATTAGGATATTATATTCTTATCATTAGCATTGCACTTTTGTTTCCTTTTAAATACTGTAATACATCTGTATTGCATATTGTCCTTTAAGATAATATAGGGGAATCATACATGTTATACACACTATCCACTATACATGCTATCCTTAATTATTAAATGGTTCTAGCTCAATGGAAGAGAACCTTCATTACAGGAACGAGGTTTGTTGTTCAATTCCTTCATTCCCTATCATAAATTTGTGACTAAGAAAATGAATAAAATTCACATATACACGAATACCAGTAGATCATTTCCAGTATATCATAGCGTGACTAACGTTTATTCATATATATATTAACCATTAATAGGTTACCTTGATTTATCATCTAGTAGTTCATTTAGTCGTATATTTGGTCATTAATTGTTGAAATCAATGACTAAATTAATGAATAAATCAATTACTAAATCAATGACTACATCAATCACTAAATCAATGACTAAATCAATGAATAAATCAATGACTAATAAGTCAACCAATTAATGACTAAGTTAAACATGACTAAGTTAGTCAAGCTATAAGATAGTGGAAATTAGATACTATTAGTCACCGACTCAAACATAGTCATTTATATCCGAATTTTCGTCACTGATTTCTCATTTTTCATTACTGTAGGGAGGGCCTTTAAGTAAGGGATTGATTCTTTAAGAGGTAGTGGAATGATATATTCTGTTGAAAATACTCTGCTTCTTTCTCCAGTCTCCTCTAATTTGAACATAGGGGTGACCTTCCTAGTTCATTCTTCTGGTTTTCCTCTCATGGATTCCAAGTCCTCCATTTCCTCTTCATGTCACTCTTCATACCATTTATTGAATTTCACATCTTGATAAGTAAAAATATATGGAACATATTCATTTCCTAAATATTTCCTCATCCTCCACCATGTGCCCCTTTATGCTTTCTAAAGTTGTCTTGAATTAATTCAACATATATTTCCTGAGAGGGGCTTCAAAAGTCATGTATTCTTTAGTAAGAATTTACCCTTTTGTGCTATAAAAGGTATATTATAGTGGAACTTCAAGAATATTTGGTGAGGGAGTATGGAAATCCTAATTGGACACTTTTATAGGATAATATTCACCTTTGATGATTTCCTCCACTTATTCATAGGGATTTTTGTTAGCCAAATTTTAAACTTTAATCATGGCTTCATGATATTGGGGGTTTAGAAATTTCCTCTCCTTTTCTTGTACTATCAGAAAGTGGGGATCATATTTCCAATGTTGGGACAAAGGTAAATCAGTTGCACATGAAAATCCCACATTGCCTAGTCAGCCTTCAGATGACTTTCTTGTTTCCTATCAATCTCCAAAAAAATCCTGATCTGGATCACTTTGGCAACATTAGAGGAAATTTGACGTCTAAAATGGGCCTCCTAAGGAAAATAATAAAATACTAGTTAAAATAATAAAGTAATAGTTAAAATAATAAAATAATAGGTATTAATTTTGAAGGAAGAATGAAAAAAACTACTTTTTTTGTTTGTATTTTCGACATATCTCCCTGTGTTTTTACTCAAAATATGAGTGGGAGAGCTCATTGGATGTGGAATTTGATTCTGCATCCAACGAGTACCTACACTATATACTTTTGACGGGCCTTGCTACCCCAAAAACAAGAAATACCTAAAAAAACATGATGGTCATATCATCATCACGTTTTTTAGGTATTTCTTTTTTTTGGGGGTAGCGAGGTCCATCAAAAGTATGAAGTGTGGGTATTCATTGGATGCATAATTAAATTCCACATCCAACAAGCTCTCCTGCTTGAAATTTGAGTAAAAACATAGGGAGATATGTCGAAAATACGAACAAAAAAAATAGTTTTCTTTTATGACAAATATGTCAATTCAACCATTATGGTTGAATCATTTTATTGAAATTCTATTGGTTCTTGAATTCCAATTCACAAAATTTATTGTTGGCGCGTTTTCTTATAAGGCCCATTTTAGACCCCAAATTTCCTCTAATGTTTTTTTCCCTGACCTAGAAGGTACGGTGCTCTTTCACCTTTTTGACAGAGCACCGTAGGCACCTCCATCAACTGAGAAAGAAGCACCTTTGAACCTTTGCAGTGGGAAAAAACCCTATTTCGGCACTCTGTCTAGTTTTACTAAAAGCGCCGATGGTCTTAAAAGGAAAAAACACGTTTCTAGAAGGTTCCGTATGGAATCCTTCGTGGAATTAGTTCCTTCATGTCTGGGAGAGGTGGCATTCACCTCCATCACCTATAGGGATCTTATTCTATCGTTTTTTCAAGTCATACTATGATTTTTTGGCCTATAAATGAAGTTTCTATGAAGAGAGTAGGGGGGACCAGAAAAAATCATCCTTATGCTGCTAGTTTGAAGTCTGGATAGAGGCAAAGTAGAGGTATCTTATAGCTAGAGAGGTTTTCATTGGAGTTTGCAGAAATTTGTTGAGACAGAAGCTGTCAACATCAAGTAATTTGATTCTACTTCTTCTCATCCATTATTAATACAAAAGCATTACCCTTTCCTATATCTGATTATCGTGTTTGTGGTTAAATATTATTAAATTCCTTGATCATCAGTATGGATAGTTGATTATCATGATGCTCTCATCTTTTCATTTGTCTTGCGATCCTTCTTGCAGGTATTGAATCATCTCAAGGAATTTTCGGAGAATAGGTAAATAGGTCTACAGTTGAGGTATGTGATGTGTTATGTTAATTAATTTAACTATTCAAGGGAAGGATATGTGGCTATGATTTTTTGTTTTGTAGTTGTGTTTTGCATTACATAGGAACAGGAAGTGTCAGCACTGGTTGAGAATTCCTAGTAACAAAATCCAACCCTTGTAGAATTTCCATGGATTCTTTGATGTCTCTTTTATCATTTATGACATATCCCCCCATGGATATAGGAAAAAGTAACTACCTTTCTTTCTTGATTTTACAAAATGGAGGTCATCTACTTCCACAATTTTCATTGCATATTCCAACACAGATACATCGGGGGTTATAATTATAGGTAATGGGTTAGGGTATAGATCAGTACCTTATAATATCATGATAGTGTAATTAGATCCTAAGTACTATTCCCTTCATTTCATTACTTCACCCAATTTTAGGTAAGATTTTACCTTAGCAGGAATCCTTTTAGGTTTACTTCCGAAGGAAACTAAGTATGTTGTATAAATAAATTTAGAAACATATTTGAGAAATGTAGTTCCTAGTTACCCTTTCTTTACCCATGGTATCCAATCATATATTCGGTCGGGAATACTATCCTTTTCCATTGGTATACCTAAAACCTCAAATTAATGTGATTGATAGTATATAATAATATATACTAAGTGAAAGGGATACCTAATCAACCCCATTTCCAAGAAATTTTCCAATCGATACCTTATCTCAGTGGTGATGGCTTCCAAATACCTAAAGTTAGGGTTATCTCGTGAGTTATAGGAATCCTACACCATGCCCAACATCCCCTCATCGATATCTTCATCTGATTCTCACCTAGAATTAGAGTGAAAACTGAAAACATTCTTGGGACCATGCCGGGAACCCCTTTAATTTCCATGGAGTAGGGGGATCCCTTATTTTCCTTGATCATATTTACACCTATAAAAGAACCCATCCCTCTATGTTTGATTTGTTTTCTTATATCTATTGGTTTATGCCTCATGTTATAGAATAATAGTTCCCAACAAGGTTCCCAACATTTGAGTGATATGGAGGGCATTAATATGAAACACAATAGTTTGATGGTATTCAATCATAATTGCAAAGATGCCAGGTTTATAATTCCTTGCTCAAAGTTCCACAAATTTTGGAAATGGGAATGTGTTGGGTACAATGTGTTGGGGCAATCCAAATTCCCAAAGGGTGTTTTTGGATTGCAGAGAAATAATTTTTCCATAGGGAATGGCTATGAGCTTTTTGGGAGATGAATTTGTCATTTGAGGAGTGTCAACTTGTACTAGTTCATTAACAAATGCGAGATACTAGGAATATGATACATTTCTAGTGTCTAAAAGAGTGGATATGTACAACAAACAGGATCTCTTTGAGGTAGTATTTCATTTTCTAGGCATGGATGGTGGATTATTTTAAAACTAGGGAACATGGAATATTTTTAAAGATAAATTCAAACGACAATTTTAGAGTTTGTATCGATATTGATAGAAAGGGGTTTGATGACTTACTCGATAATAATTAGGACTTTGAATGTGGATCATATGTCTATTAATAAGTTGTAAATATTCCTCGGGAGATTAACACTTATTCAAGTAGTTGTGGGGTCATATTAATCGAGAGGGAGTTTGCAATAAATGGGATCACTAGTAACTTGATGTAAAGAAGTAGAATAAATGCCCGCAATCTTATGAGGGAGTGAAATTTATTCATATAAGAATGCATATCCTGATATTTAAGCAAGATTTATGGAGATAGTAGGGTAGTACAACCTCTTTGTCCAGCTAGAAAGACATGTCTCTTTATCATTTGATATAAAAGGTGACGGGGTAGGTCCCATTATTATTTGGTCTCATAGGTTGATGACATGGTATCGAATTTTTTTTTCATAACATGGGATTGAGGAGGAATCTAAGATATTCCTTCAAATATAAGACTGGTAGGTGGATAATCATCTAGAGAATTTGACAACATCTATGCTATTGGAAGATGGATCCCCTTCATTTTCTCCTTGCTTGTGGCTGAGTGAGAATGAATCAGATCAAAACATATGAACTCACACACTTCATCATATCCTTTGGTGTGGGTTCCAAATTTATTATCCCCTACAATAGTACTTCAACACGAATGGCCTAGATTAAAACTTGTGAACTTGTACACTTCTTTTTAGCCATTAGCGTTGGTGTCTACTCTATTATTCCTTTCTTTAGTACCTTAACATGAATTACCCATATTAAAAATCATGAAGTTGTCAATTCTACTAGAATCTCGGGAGGAGAAATCAAGAATAAAGAAGTTGTTGAAAATGTACTAAGAACCCTACCAATTAGGTATGAATCAAAGGTGTGTACTTTAGAAGAATGAGATGATCATGAACTTATGACAATAGATGAACTACATGGGATATTTACTGCCTATGAGATGAGAATAGGACAACATGGACCATCAAGAAAATAGGCAACATTTAAAGCCTCAAAAGAGCCAAAGAAGTCTGAATACTTATCCAACAACCACTAAGAGAACTCAGATGATGAAGAAACTCTTTTTACCAAGAAACTTGAGATAGGTGCTGGAAAGTACAAAGGAAAGCTACCCATGAAATGTTTTAACTATGGAAAGATTGGTCAGTATGCCTCAAAGTGTACTTACCCAAAAAAAGAGGATAGTGATGATGAATAACCTTGAAGTCATAAGAAAAATCAAAAGAATAAAACCATATACAAGAATAAGTTTAAGAAAAATAATAAGAATTTTTATTCCATGGATGATAGATGGTCAAATGAGTCTAGTGAAAGTGAAGAAACAAAAGTACTATTCATGGGAATATAGAACAAAATCTATGAATAATAAGTAGAAGGTGTGGTAGATATCAAAGAAGAACTTATAAGTTCTCTTGAAGAATTAGGGAAGTATAAGAGGATTGACACAAAACTAAAAATTCATGTAAAAAAATTTGAGGAGAAAAAAAAGGATGCAAAAATGATTAATTTCGACTTAAAAAATCAGCTTCAAGAATCGAAAAAGGTTGAAAACAATCTAGAGTGACAGTTCAATAAAAGAGAGAAAGAATTAGAAAAGTTTGAAGCTGAAATGATCTTTCTTCGAAGGAATACTATTGAAGAATCCTTTCAATAAAAGTTTAAGAGAAACTCAAAAAATCTAGATGACATCCTAAGTTGTCGAATATCATCCAGTAATATAATTGGACTAGGTTATGAAAAAAGGAAAGAAGTCATAACAATACTCTTTCATAAATAAAGAAGGAAATAAAAGAAGTTATGCTAATGCACTTATGAGACCGATTGTAAAGGAATATAGTAAAAAAAAATCTCCTTCTCAAAATGAAAGAAGGCCAAATAAGGATCTTAGAGACTAAATGAAACTAAAAATATTTTTCTTGTAAAGAAATTAAAACCTAATATCTTAAGTGTGAACCAAACATGTGATCAAGGACACATATCTATATATGATTCCAAGAAGTGTGAAATCAGAAGAAAAGATTTAGGAAAACTTGTTGCGACTGTTGTGAGAACTCCAAACAATGTGTATGTTCTAGAAAATGAAGAACAATGCTATATGAGTCAAATTGATGAAAGTTCGCTATGGCATAGAAGGATGGGGCACTTGAGATTAGAAAATATTATAAAAGTTTGTAAGAAGGGAGTTGTAAGGAATTTTCCAAATATCATAAAACCACCAAACTATGTTTGTTGACATTGTCTTCATGGAGAGCATACAACCTACCATCCATTAGAAATAATTCACACTAATATTTTTGGACCTACAAGGACTAAAAGATTTTAAGGAGAACACTACTTCATGTTATTAATCGATGACTCTACAAGGATGACTTGGGTGCCATTTATTAAAGAAAAACCATAATCCTTTATGAAGTTCAAAGCTTTCAAAGCACTTGTTGAAAATGAAGCAAATCTCAAGATTAAATTTTTAAGATTAGATAATGGTGTGGATTTCACCTCAAGTGAATTCAATGAGTTTTGTGAAACTCATGGAATCAAGAGATAATTTTCAGCCCCAAAAACACCTCAACAAAATGGAGTTGTTGAGAGGGAAAACAAGATTGTCCAAGAAGCATCTATAACTATGCTTAATGAAGTGAAAATTCCTGATGGATATTGGAGAGAAGCGGTATATACAATTGTCTATGTACAAAACAAAGGACAAATTCGAGTAAATAGTTACAAAACTCGTTATGAGCTATGGTTTGGAAGGACAACTTCAGTTAAGTATTTTAATTTTTTTTGAAGTAAATGCTACATAAAAAGAGAGGATGATAATCTAAGGAAGTTTGACTCTAGAACATATGAAGGAATATTTCTTGGATATTCTTCCAACAAAAGGACATACGGATGTTACAATATAAGATTACACTAGATCATAAAAAGTGAAAATGTAATTGTTGATGACATTAATCCAATAGGAATTCAAATCCAAGAAAGTGTGGATGATGAAGAAAATGATGATGAAGAGATAGATTAAGATTCTCAAAAGCAAGAGACTTTAGAACAAGAAGAAAAGGAAGATGGATAACATGAACATAAAGATGGAGTCTCTCCTAGATCTTATACAAAAGAATCCAAATGAATCATCCTGAAATCTTAATGATAGGTGACAAGGATGCATGAGTCCAAATAAGAAGACAACTAATATTTGAAGAAAAAACATTAATCTCATTAGTTGAGCAAAAGACATTTGTAGAAGCTAAGAAAGATTATGATTGGATCTATTCTATGGATGACAAAGTTGGATCAAATAGGAAAAAACCTAACTTGGGAACTTGTTCTAAGACCTAAAGGTATAAATGTTATTGGGAGAAAATGGATTTTCAAGAAAAAATTCAATGAGGTTGGTCAAGTAATAAGAAACAAGGCCATACTAGTATGAAAGGGATATGCTCAAGTAGAAGGGGTTGACTTTGAAGAAACTTTTGCACCTATGGCAAGACTTGAATCCATTAGAATGCTTTTAGCATTTGCATGCTACAAAAATTTCAAAGTATACCAAATGGATAAATTGAAGATGAAGTCTACATTGAACATCCTAAAGGTTTTCTTCTATCAGAAAATAGAGATTGTGTGTGCAAACTAAAAAGGGCACTCTATGGTCTAAAACAAACTCCAAGAGAATGGTTCTCAAGACTTGACAATTATTTAAAGAAGCAAGGATATAAAAGAGGGGCCAATGATAGTAATCTATACATAAAGTTTGAAAACAAAAATATGATCATTGTTGTTGTCTACATAGATGATATCATATTTGGAAGAGATCTACAAATTTTGAGTGTCAACTTTGCTTCCAAAATGAATAAGGAATTTGAAATTTCAATGTTGGAAGAGCTAAAATTCTTTCTAAGATTACAAGTATCTCAATAAAAAAAGCGATATTCAACTCTCAAACTAAGTATATCAAAGAGATGCTGAAAAAGTTCAAAATGGAAGACTCCAAACGTGTAAGTACTCTTATGGTCACCAGTTGTAAATTGAGAAAGGATAATGAATCTTTAGAAGTAGATCATACTATGTATAGGTGAATGATTGGTAGTTTATTATATGAACAACTACAAGAATAGATGTAATGCAGGTTGTAGGTTTGGTTTCCAAATTACAATCAGCCCCAAAAGAAACACGTGATTGCAATAAAAGGAGTTCTTAGATATCTAAAAGATACTACGAATTATGGATTATGTTATCAAAAAATAAATAACTTCACTCCGAGGGAATTCACTGATGCTGATTTTGGGAGGAAGTAATGTTGACAGAAAAAGCACTAGTTGAGAAAAATTCTACTCAAGAGATTTATTGGTGTCATGGTTAAGCAAAAATAAGTCCTCCATTTCAATTTCTATAATAGAAGCTGGGTATATTGCTGTTGCATCATGTTGTACTCAAGTCATTTGGATGAAACAAACATTAGAATATATAATTGTGAAGTATGAGGACCCAATTGTGATACACAGTGACAACATAATTTCTATAAACATATCTAAAAATATTGTTATGCACTCTAAGACAAAACATATTCCAATAAAATATCATTTTCTAAGATAGAAAGTGGCTCAAAAAGTGGTCAAATTGGAGTATATTGATACAAAGGAACAAATTGCAGACATTTTTACTAAACCATTACCTGGAGAATCATTTGCCTATGTTAGGAATAGATTGAGGGTTATCCCTCATCATTAAAAATTAACTAAAAGGATGAAAACCCTGTCACAGGAAGAAGAAAAATGTTGACAGGGGGAGACACCCCCATAGGGGGAGTTTTCTAAAAATGTCATTGTTGTGAAAGGGGGAGAAAATGTTCATTTTCATTTTCAAAGGAATTTGTTGGAAATCAATTCCAAAGGCAGATATTGTTGATTAAATTGACATCATTGTCATCATAAGGTCATAAGAAAACATTGATAAAATAGGAATAGATGGAAAATTCCAAAAATTATGAGCCGAAATGTTAAAAATCCTTAACAAAATATCATAGTCGGGAAATTGGAGTCAGCGAAGAGCAGTCAGAACCATTATGTTATAAATATATGTTTTTGTAGTTAATGACTCTTAAAGTCAGAAAGTTAGAGTCAGAGTCGGAAGCATTATTTTCCAATGTTAATATTTTTTATGTTCCGACTTCGAAAATCAAAAGTAGGAAAATTAGTGAGGCGGATTCAGAAGCTTCAAGTCACAACATTAAGGTTTCAAAGTTTTTGACTCCAAAATTTAAAAATTAAGAGTCAAAAAGTTGAAATCGAAATGACGGAGTCAAAAGCATTAGTTTCCAACGCTAAGTTTTTGGAGATTTTGATTCCGAAAGTAGGAAAGTCGAGTTGGTCAATTAGAGAGTCAGAAGTCAAAAAGTCAGAAAGTCAGATTTAGAAGCAAAAAGGAAGGTTCCGACTCTCGACATCGGACTTGGAAAATTTGGAGTCAGAATGGTAGAGTGAGAAAGTCAGAGTCGGGATAATTGACAAATCTCAAAATATTAAGTGTAGTTGTTAGTCAGAATCGGTATGTCAGGGTCGGAATTGGAGAGCTGAAGCGATGCATTATCATGCTGTTAATTCACAATTTTTGTAATGAAGAGGTTATTTTATGATTAGTTGATTTGTGAAGGGTCTCATTGAGGATACATGACTATTAGATGAAGAGGCAAGGTTGAGGGTATATAAGAAAATATTTAAACCTTCAAACAAGCATCTATGTACATTTGCTTGAGATATCCATAAGTGTATAGAAGTTAGAGATCTAATTAACATATAAGGGTGGTTAGGAGGCACAAGGACAAGATCCAATCCTATAGGGGTCATAGCTTCCTTACAGTTGTTGCTAGTAAATAGGGTGTTGGTGCATCCTTCAATTGTAGCTGAAAAACTTGGGTGTTGGTGCATCGAGCAAGTTGGTGCTTTCCAACTACTTGTAAATATAATTTTGTAGTAATAGAAAGTGTTAGTCATTTTCCCAATTGGGATTCCACGATGATATTTTGTGTTATATTTCTATTGCTGATTTTATCAAGTGATAAAAATTAAATAATATAGATCAATACTAATTCACCCCCCCTCTCAGTATTGCTTGATATTCCAACAAACCCACTATGCTAAAATTGTTTTTTTTCATAAGTATTGGGATCAATGGATTCCTTTAACAACTAATTTTGTAATTTTAATGGAACCTCAGGTGTTTCCCTCCTATCTTCTTTGGATTTTGACCATGTTAGGAAGTCCTTATGTAAACATGAATTCACTGGGTGTGAAGTATGCATTATAACTTTATATCCTTTATCACTATTTTCTTTGGAAGAATGGGGGTAAGATGAATCCAACAATTTGGGATTCAACATGTTTCCTTCTATCTCTAATGAGGCATCAATGATGGTGTCCAAATATGGGAACTAATGATCTACAAGAAGTAGTGAAAAATGAAAATCATAGGGAGCAACAAAAATATTATGCAAACAACCTTTGAAGGGTTTATATCTTTAGGGATTTCATGATAAGATTTGCAAAATGTATCCCTAAATATAGTCACACACTCATTGTTTCCTCTTCTCAAAAAATAAAACTATGTCAAGAAATGAAGATGATCCTTTATCTTTCCCCACCTTCATAGGAAAAATTCATGCAGTTTTTAACAAGTTGAGATGGAGTTGGCTGCCAAGTTCCTGAACCAAGAACAAGTCTCCCCTCCCAAAGAATATACAAAAAGATGTATGAACACATATTCATGTTGAAAAAGGAGGATATTAGTGAAATATTGTAAATAGGTAAGGTGTTGGTCACCATCCTTAGGATCATTTCCACTAAAATTTGAATGTTCTTTTTACTCTCCAAAGGTATGGATGATATTATTTCTTGGATACCATAGAGAAGTGTCATTCTCAATGTAGAAGACAATGGTTCTATTATGCAACAAAGTCCCAAAAATATCATAAAAAGAGTAGAAATAGACAATCAAAGAGTGATCCACACCTTAACATTGAATAACAAAGATAAATAAGAATCATATGTGATGGAGGAAACTCCTTACACAATGTACCTGTGTACCCAAAACAAGACAATATCCAATGATGACTAATATAAGAATATCTTCTTCCTATATATAGGATACAAAGGTGTATAATAACAACTAATATACCCACTAATAGATCCAGTCCAACATAAATAATTGCGCCAAGAGGCGCTCTACAGCCCAGTATGGGGGAGATCTTGTAACGTTACATAACGTTATTTTTATTAATGAAAAACTAAAATTTCTAATTATAGGCCAAAATAAATGTTGGCCACAAAAACAATCTAATATGGGGGAGATGTTGTAATATTCCTACCTAACAAAACAATAAAAAAGTAAAAATTTAATTATCCATAAGAAAATATGTGGGTCAGGGAAAAAACACAATATGGGGGAGATGTTGTAATGCTCCTACCTAACAAAATAATAATAAATAACAAGAATTATCCACAAATTTTTTTTGGCCTTGCACATGGTTTTAAAACCATGTATGGGGAAATGTTGTAATGTTCATTCCTAACAAAATAAAAAATATTATATGTTAGCCATTAATAATATTAAATATTAATAATAAAAATATTATATGTGGACCTTAAATAAAAATATTTGTCTTTTGGTTTGAATCAAATCAATGGATACCTAAGAAGAGGTTTGCACCTCAAGAGATTTGACCCATCTCGGCGCTTGATAGAGCCTAGGATTTGGATCTACGCTGGTATGTAATGCACCACAATATAGGGGGTAATGTGCTACACTATATGGGGTAATGTGTCATAATTAATGGCATAAAATGCCCCTCCCATTCAAAAAGTGTTTGCGCCAAGAGGCACTCTACATCCCAGTATGGGGGAGATCTTGTAACGTTACGTAATGTTATTTTTATTAATAAAAAATAAATTTTCTAATTATAGGCCAAAATAAATGTCGGACACAAAAACAATCTAATATGGAGGAGATGTTGTAATCTTCCTACCTAACAAAACAATAAAAAAGTAAAAATTTAATTATCCATAAAAAATATGTGGATCATGAAAAAAACACAATATGGGGGAGATGTTGTAATGTTCATACCTAAAAAAATAAAAATAAAAAAATAAATTGAATTATCCGCAAAAAAAATGTTGGCATTGCACATGGTTTTAAAACCATGTGCAAGGCCTTCTAAACAACCCATGGCTTTATTGTACATGGTTTAGGAGGGCCTTGCACATGGTTTTAAAACCCTAGCGTCCTAAACAACCCATGGTTGTAGGAGGGCCTTGCATATGGTCTTAAAACCATGTATGGGGAAATGTTGTAATGTCCATTCCAAACAAAATAAAAAATAATAATAAATAGTATATGTTTTCCATAAATAATATTAAATATTAATAATAAAAATATTATATATGGACCTTAAATAAAAAGATGTGTCTTTTGGTTTGAATCAAATCAATGGATACATAAAAATAGGTTTGCACCTCGAGATATTTGATCCCTCTCGGTGCTTAATAGAGCCTAGGATTTGGATCTATGCTGGTATACTCAATTATGAATTAGTTCTGGATGCTACCGTATAAAGCACTCATCTTCCCATGTTGAATCTTCCATGGGTAAGTTCTTCCATTTAATGAGATACTCTGGAATTGATCAATTTCGAAGTTGTCTAGTTCTTATTTTAGTGATTTCTTCGGGCTCCAAAATTATTTTTCCTTCCTCCTCAAGTTCTAGTTATATTGTTTGAACTGGTAGCTTGTCACCAATTACCTTCTTCAAACAAGAAACATGGAAAACTGGATAGACTCATGAAGATGCAGATAGTTCCAATTTGTAGGCCATAATACCAATCTTTTGTAGCACCTTGTAGGGACCATAGTATTTAGGTGATACTTTATTATCCTTCTTGGTATTCTTTAGGGACATCTGTTTATATGGATGTCATCTTAAAAACACTCAATATCTCACATTAAAGCTTCATTCACTGTGGTGTTTATCTGCTCGTTGTTCATTATGTTTTGTGCTAGATTCATGTTGTCCTTTAAGTGTTGAAGAACCTATTGTTTATGCTTCATTTGGTATTCCACTACTTGAACCTTAGAGGAGTCTCTTACTGAAGATGTGATGGATGGTGGATGATAGCCATAAATTTCCATAAATGGGGTCATTTTTGGTGATGTATGGAAGGAAGTGTTATACCACCATTTTGCCAAGGGTAACCACTTGAACCATTTTGTTTATTTATCAGCTGCAAAACATCAAAGATACCCTTCCAAAAATTTGTTTACGATATTTGTTTGTCCATCATATTGAGGATGAGAAGATGACCTATGAGCCCACTGAGTACCCTAAAAATAAAATAATTAGGTCCAAAAGTTACGAGTGAAAATGGGATCCGTATCACGTACTATAATATTTGGAGTACCATGTAGTTTTTGGACTATCTCCATAAGATAATTGGTGACTGTTCTTGCTTTGAATGGGTGATAAGTGCACATAAGTGTGCATATTTAGTATGTCTATCAACAACCACCATGATGACACTCTTTCCTTTCGACTTTGGTAAACCCATGATACAATCCATTGAGACCTATGTCCACCTTTGGCTTGTAATGGAAAGTGGTTGTAGGAGACTTGGGGTATTAATTGTTTGCACTTTATTTTGTTGGAAAACCAAACATTTTGTCACAAATTTTTGAACATCAATTTTAAGACCATCCCCAAAAATTCTTTCTTTACCCCATCTTAGTTTTTTAAGAAACTTGAGTGCCCTCCTATTGGTGAGGAGGGCAATTCAAAAAGTACCTTTTTCTTGAGATGGGAACCCTTACTAAGATATAGGAGATCCTTGTACCATAGAAAATCATCTTTCCTTGTAAATGTATTAGAGGCACTGGAATACTGTTGCAGCTTTTGAATAAATGTCCATATTTATTTTTCATTTTTCCATTCAACCCTTGATTTGGCTACCCAATCTGGTTGGATGATCGATATAGCATAGCGTAATGCTTCAACATCCTCATATTTCCTGGAGAGTGCATCTATGACACCATTTTTCTTCCCCTTTTTGTAGATGATTTCAAAGTCATATCCCAACATCTTTGTCGCCCATTTTTTTTGTTTTTATGAAGATATCCTTTGCTCCAAGATGTATTTAAGGCTACCACGATCAATTTTAACCTTGAAATGTATCCCCATAAGGTAGGGGTTCCATTGCTTCAAGGTATGTAGTATTTTCAACATTTCCTTCTCATAAATGGGATTTTTAAAGTTCTTTCCCTTGATTGGATGACTTGTGAAGGAAAGAGGGTGTCCTTCTTGCATTAGTATAGCTCCAATTCCATTTCCTAAAGCATCACATTCCACAATAAAGGTTTTTGTGAAGTCTGGTGTCACCAAAACATGAGATTTACAAATTGCCTCTTTGAGTTGTTGAAAAGCTTGAGTTGCCTCTGGAGTACAAGAAAATGCATCTTTCTTTAGTAATGCTATTAGAGGAGCTTCTATTCTTCCATGGGTTTGAAAAAACTTGTGGTAGTACCCTATCAGACCTAATAATCCTTGAATATTCTTTAGTGTTTTTGGAATCGTCCAATCCAACATGGATTTAATTTTGTTAGGGTCTACATTGACACCTTCATGAGATACAATATGACCCAAATACTCTACCTCCTTTATGCCAAAGAAACATTTTGAGGGTTTTGTATATAATTATTTCTCCTTTAGTAGTTGTAGTGCCTTGTCAACATGTTGAATATGTTCTTCCCATGACTTGATATAGATTAGTATATCATTAAAGAATACTAGAACAAATTTTCTAAGCAAAGGATTGAAAATAGAATTCATCAAACCTTGAAATGTGGAAGGCACTTTTGTGAGACCAAATGGTATGACAAAAAATTCATAGTGAACTTCATGAGTTTTGAATGTTGTCTTGGGGATGTCTTCATCCTTTATTGGGATAATATGATACCTGTAATGAAGATCCAACTTTGTGAAGATAACTGCTCCATGTAATTTGTCTAATAATTCATCAATGACAGGAATGGGAAACCTATCTTTAATGGTGATCTTGTTGATCTATATATAATAAGGACACATACACCATGCTACATATAATGAGCATAATTATACAACTACACCTTGATGCCCCATTTTCAACAAATGTTTCATACCATTAGAGCTTATCACCTTGCTTGGTTTTCTTGTCATACCATTTGACTCATATTCTTTTCCTTCCCATGAAAATTTCATGAATTTGTTTTGAAAATTAAAAGTCACTGTTCCTAATGATTGTAACCATTGGAAACCTAATACAACACCAACCACACCCATTGGGATATCAATTATTGGACTATTCAATACATATTCCCTCATAACAAGATTGATATTATGACATTTCCCTAAGCAATTTATAGTTCCTCCATTTGCAATCATAACTTGAAACTATGGTGCTAGATATGCAAAGCGATTCAGAACTTTGGCTAATTTATAGTGAATGAAATTATGAGTACAACCGGAATCAATTAACACTATTACCTTGTTATTTTTGTTGTATCCTTTGATCTTGAGAGTTTGAGGAGTGCTAATTCCAGCCAATGCACGACAAGGTATGGTGGGAGTAATTTCTTTTAAAGTATCCTCTTCTATTTCTTCTGAAGTCACCTCTTCTTGAGATGATTTCTCTTCTTTTGGTTCTTCCTCTTCTCTTACTTCTTCCTCTTCACAATCTATGTAGAATAATTTATTCTCACCACACTTATGTCCCTTACTATACTTGTTGTCACAATTAAAGCATAATACTTTTTCTCTTCTTTCATATAGTTGTTGGGGTGCCAACCTTTGTGGCTCTTTAAAAGAAGGAACATTATTTTCTCTGTATGTGTTGGAGAAGGAATTTGTAGTAGTCATAGCCATATTTTTACTTTCAACCTTCCTTGGCATCATGAAATCCTTCTCTAGGGATGATGGTTCAAAGAGACACACCTCATGTTTAATGTTATATTTTGAGGTTCCAATAAATATATCTAAAAAATTATCTTCTAAAATATTTTTCACTTTGAGACTTAGCTGCTTAAATTGCTTGATGTGCTCGGTAATTGGACCCTTTTGCTTGATATTTACCAATTGGCTAAAGAAGGTGTTGTTATTTATATCCCCATAATGTGTAATCAATTCTTCTATGAATATAGAACAATAAATTATAGATTCCTTTTTACGGTCACAAAGCCATTGATACCATACAAATTGATCAGGTTCTAAATATAAAGATGAAATAGTTACATTTTTCAAAGTGGGCACCTAGTTTAGATCAAAGAATTGATCCATCTCAAAAATACACATGTTTGGATCCTTGCATAAAACTTTCTCATGTCCATCTTGGATATAAAGTATTTCCTTGGACCTGAATTGAACCCATGATGTTGTAGTCAATAATCAACTTTTGAGGACTCCAACTTCCTAATCTCCGATTGTTTTTCATTTTTCGTCAAATGTGAGTGGAATAAGTCCTATTTTTCCTCCTTATGCTCTTCTTGAGTAGATACATGAGGAATATAACTATTTTTTATATCCTTCATCAATCCCTTCTAATCTTGAAGATATTCTTTTCTAGCCATCCCTTTGGATCCTCTTTACTAGCCATCTTCTTTCCAATTTAACTAAGTAATCAATTTTAACATTTCCTTTAATCATATCTTCCAACTTGGACATTGTAAAAGATATGTCTTCCATTTCATCGTATGTAGGGCATGAATCCTTTGGGGGTTTGAGTGGAGTTTTATTCTTTACAATTCCTTTTGGTGGAATTTTGAACAATAATTATATATCACACCCTAGGGTTTACCCCAAATAGATCGTTCTACTCAAAGATATTCAAATGCAAAATTATGTACATTTTTCAAACCCTGATTAGAAGACTGTTTTATGTCCAACTTGTAACTAAGATAACATTCGAATTTTGACTCCTTTAGGGTTGAAAATTTGGCCTATGGTACCCTAATGTGCCCTCTTTCCAATGATGCAGGTTTGATCTAATTTGGATGTGTCAACAAAGAGTTACTACAAATATCCCAAATCTTCTTATTTTTTTCCCATCCAGAAGACCAAACATGTATTGTATTCCACATGTCCAATATTTCATTTTTGTATATAAAAATTATACCACATATACCCTGGTTTGTATTGTTTTGGATACAACTATTCTCACTCAATTTGGATCTCGTATTCCTCATATATGAACTTTTTCCTTAGAACACATGTTTTATGCTAGGTTTTGGAATAGTCAAAACCCTAGATTCCTTCACAATTATCTCTGAAATAGTAATGGACCAGGATCTGATTTTTGGATTGGAGATATCTCAACCTATTTTTGAAGTGTTTTTTTAACCTAGATCTCTGATTCCTTGTAGAAAAAAAGTTGTAGAGAAAATTCCAAGATGACTTGTTTTGTAGAAGCTAGTCTCGAGGAAAGAGCTTTGATACCAAATGTTATGCAACCAAGTCCCAGAAATAGCATAAAAAGAGAAAAAATGGACAATAAGAGAGTGATCCACACCTTAACAATGAATAACAAAGATAAATAACAATCCTCTTCGAGGGAGGAATCTCCTTACACAATGTACTTACGTACCCAAGAAAAGAAAATATCCAATGATGACTAAAATGAGAATATCTCCTTCCTATATATAGGAGACAAAGGTTTATTATAAAAACTAATAGACCCACTAATAAATCCAAGCCGATATAAATAATATGTAATCCACCAAAATATAGGGGGTAATGCACTACACTACATGGGTTAATGTTCTATCATTAAGGGCTTAACATTTGGTATCATGAGCTTAATAATGAGTCTCCCTTGCCAAGGAACATATAAAAAGACATATGGACACATCTTCATGTTGAGCAAGGAGGATATTAATGAAATATTGTAAATAGGTAAGGTGTTGGTCACCAACCTTAGGATCATTTCCACTAAAATTTGAATTTTATTTTTACTCTCCAAAGGTATGGATGATATTATTTCTTGAATACCATAGAGAGGTGTCATTCTCTATGTAGAACACAATTATTCTTCCAAAGGAGTTACAGTTCCAAGGAGGGCTATGCAAGGTGCACTTTCGAATGCAAATTTAGGCCACAAAGCCAATCTTGGGCCAAGGGAGGGAACCCTATCTTTAGGAGGAAAAAATTCCAATCTTGTCACATAAGGGGTGACTATTGTTTAGTAATGCTTCAATTGACTGGGTTAAAATATAGGATGTAAGGTGCATAATAATCAATCCTAACTTCCAATGAATATATTTGAAACACCAATTTTATTCAGGTGTGAATGGGAAATATACCTATGAAAGAAATAAATAACTACTAGAATAATATTTATGGGGCATCTTAATCATAGCTTCATATCTTGGAATGCATGTTTAACATCACCCAAATATTTAATATCAAAGAATGTATGAAACTCTTTATTAAACATGGTCATAATATACAAAAATTCATGTGGTAAAAGTAAATATAGATCCATATATTTATGCAATGAAACAAAATATGTTCAACCACATAAAGAGAATATAATAACATGCATAATACTTCTCCTTAAATCGAGTGGCAAGATTCCTCAGTCATGATTTAATTCAATAGAAATATTTTTTGTTCATTAATACAAGATAAAAAACATCAGGAGGGACACTTTGATCTCATTCCCATGTCTATTGTCTTTCTTCACATTGAAGAATCTTAGACAACATAAAAGATGAAAAGGAGGATGACGAGAAAGAAATGAATCTAATGTTAATGATATTGTTGTATATGTTCTTCAGAATTTTTGGAATCCCGACATATATAATTCCCCTCTTATCTTTGTTTAGTGAAAAATACTTCCTTTATAGGCATAATATTCCATTGGTGACTCATCCCTTACTCATGGTCACACATATGAAGGAATAAATGGCATGCTTAGTTATATTATGTGATCAGGAGAGAAATGATAGTTTGTTAAAACCATAACTAGGAGAGATGATGCACTAATTTTATTTGGGTCGATAAAATCCTTTAATATTTATTTTTATGGTCCCAAGAAATACTATATATACTCATGACTTTTAAAACCCTTTCAATTTTCCCAAAATTTTACTCAACTTACAAAAATTCATATATTTCTCTTTTTGCAAAGGATCATTTATTTTTTGGACTTCTTGGATATTCCTATTTTGGTGGTCTGAGAAGCCCCAACAATGAGATGTATATATTTGTGAATATGGTATTGCCTCTTTTGATGCTTTCCTACACTCCTTATTGTCAATATTTCATATGCTAGACTAGAATCATTAGTGTTCAATTAACAAATCATAGCAGAAACGTATCCAGAATCACTGATAGAAACACAATCACAAGATAGACACAATATTTATCCTGGGAAACCCTAAAGTGGAAGAAAACCAAACAAAACTTCCTCTATATAATATGTATAAGATATAACCCCCCAAAAAGGTATTTTCCTCCTTCTATTCTCTCTCTCTCTCTCTCTCTCTCTCTCTCTCTCTCTCTCTCTCTCTCTCCTATGTGCTACTCAAGTGAGTGAGTCTTTGTTCAAATAAGAGTCACAACTCCTCTATTTATACACATTGAGCTAACTGAATTCTACCCTAACCAAGTTGGCCCCACTAAACTGTCTAGAACGATTTCACCTAAGAAGACTCAAAATATTATATCATATTATCTATTAGGGTACTAATGACTCAACTTACAATAGAAGTTTTGCCTCATGACTCTAAGATGCCCAAATACAATAGTAACGCCTCACTAGAGGAATAATATCATATCCCTTGGGTTACATCAGTAAAATACATTTAGAATATCCATTGAAGTTACAATATTTCAACACTCCCCATTAACGGGAAGGTTATTATACTAACAACATCATCATAGACTATAGGAGAACATAGAGAAAACATATTTAGTAGTACATCGAGGTAATACATCCATATGTTATAGGAAGTTTTCAAAATCAGTAATTGGAATAGTTACTCTTCATCTTTTTGCATCACATGATCACTTGATCCTTTTTTGGAGAAACGATTCGACCTTTCGATCCTTGATAGTAGCACTTCGATATTTTGATCCTTTGCAGCAACACTTTGATTTTCTTAATCCTTTATAGCAACACTTCGATCTTCTTGATCCTTTGTAGCAGCACTTCGATCTTCTCGATCCTTTGTAACAACACTTTGATCTCCTTGATCCTTTGCAACAACACTTTGATCCTTCTTGATCCTTTGCAGTCACACTTTGATCTACTTGACCCTTCACTGTTGTACTTCAATTTACTTGATCCTTTGCTGCCACGTTACCTGCAATCCACATGATCTCTTTGCGGGATGATCAATCCCTATCACTTTATGACGTGAGTCCAAGGACGATGAAATCCTCCATCAGCATGATCCATAAAATCAATCAGCTGAATCATCTACAACTAAATTTATATCTTGACCGCACCCATTGTAGGACCTATCATCTATGAGGACTCATTGTAGACCATCCATACCACTAAGGTTAGGACCACTCCCATGAGAGTGTTATACTACGATATCTACACTTATGTGTTGGAATACTCTTTTAAGGATGAGTATTATGTGCAAAGCAGATATCGACCGCATAAAAAATGTCGGCCCAACATTTTTAGAACAGTAATCCATCATTAGTACCTTAGTTACACTAATTAGTCAATTTTATTGCTTTTTTAAGCTTTAATACACTATGAGGTGGACTAGGGGTGCTTAGGTGGACATATGCCATGTTAATTTGAGGTTCTATGACCCACATGAGTACTCCATCCTAGTAATCCAAATACACATGCACGACCATCATTTTTGGTGCCCTCCCATTCATTGAAAGTGGACATGCAAGTTGACTTGGGGCATTAGAGTGGGAGTTTTCCCAAATTTGGCTTTATTTGGTGCAATTAATGTTGCATTAAGAGTCTAAACCATCCATTTTTCCAAACCCACACTATCCAAGGTGTAATCATTGAACCAACACATATCAACCATGCCACTTCAGCAATTCGTTGCCATTTGGAGAGATTTGGGACGAGATTGGCCCACCTAGGGGTGTCTGATGCCAATTTGGCAATTTTGGGATTTTTGCTCACAATTGGCTTCCAAAGCCATTTGAATCAGTTATGCTGTATTTATAAACTTGTTAATAACAATTTTAGAGTTATAAAGTCTAAAATTATCTTGTTTCCAACTATCATTGTGTGTAATTTAACTGTAATTTGATGGTTTTTGCTGAATCTTGCACCCAAATTTGATTTGTGAACCTCACTAATGATCCTAGATTATTCCGTGGTTCAAATTAATCACTTGATCGTTTGAATTTCTCACATGGTATCAGAGCTGGTTGGATATTTTTGAGTTGCAGACCAAATTCTTAATGGATTTGAGCTGCTTTGTTAGTGAATTCCAGATAAAATCGAATTGCTGAGTGTAACCCAGTTAGAAATTTCACCACCATCAGTGCAGGAAGTAATGGAGGCTACCCAAATCATGATAACACCTTTCAATTTATTTGAATGGAAGGCAGAGATGGTGTTTCAATTGAGAGCCAAGGGGATTTTCAGAGTTACTATGGGAATTGAAGTGGAACCAAATTCTGTTGTGGAAAAAGCCAAGTTTTTTAACAAATTGGATGAAGCATATGGTTTGTTGTGTATGAGAATCTCAAGAGAGTTTTTTTTCCATCTTAACAGTTTGACATCACCAAAGGAGGTTTGGGAGAAACTTGAGTCTCTATTTGGAAAAATTGATGAGCTACATGGTCACCAGCTTGAGAATGAATTGATAAGCTTGAGCCTAGCGCACTATGACACAATCCAATACTTCTTCACCAAGTTCAAATCACTTGTATTGCAGTTAAAACAATGTGGGATTGAGAAGAAGGAATATCAACTGATCTCGTCTATACTTTCGAAGTTGGGGCTAGAGTTCTCAGTCTTTGTGAGCACATTTCACTCAGGAAAACTCACCCTTAGAAACTGGAAAATGCTAAGTCTGGAATGTTTCATGGAGTCACTCACTCAAGAGCAGGAAAAATTGGTCCAAATGGGTTCCATCAAGACCAAATATCAAGAACTAACAGTGGGGTTTTGAATTCAGTGAAGGGAAAACCCAAGTCCAAGAATTCAAAGTTGTCGGACAAGAAGAAATGAGAGAAACCCAAATCCAGTGAGGGAGATATGAATCCACCCAAGGAAAAGGAGAAGAAAGGGAAAGAGAAGGAAAATTTCTCTTATTTCCACAAGGGATGGCATCTAGAAACCTCATGCATGAAGAAAACCATAGACACCATGGTGCAACTGCTGGAGAAGAACAATATTCCAGTTCCTGACAGTGCTAGGAAGAGAGATGGAAACTCCAGTTCAAGTGAAGGAAAGGAGAAATGTCATGCATTGGTGGCAATTACTTCTAATTTCTCATCCTTTATTATTGATTCAGGTGCTCCCAGGCATATGGTATCCAGGAGAGAATTCTTCTCCTTCATGAGTTCGAATGCTGGCCTAGCAGTTTGAATGGGAGATGATTCTGAACTCCAAACAAGAGGGATTGGGAGAATTAATTTCGACCATGGGTTCTTTAGTGATGTACTGTATGTACTGGACCTTGCAGGAAATTTTTTGTCAATCTACTAGATGACCCATACAAGATATCCAAAGAGAGTAATCTTTACTACTGACTCTGTAGAGATTTCTGAAATCTCAACAGACCAAATTGTTGCATTTGGGTATGCTGATCATCATGAGAGAATGTACAAATTCTCTAATTTCCTCCCTACTTCCAGTGATCAAGCACTTCACTCACATGCCAATGAAGTTTCCAAACTATGGCATGAGAGGTTTGGCCACATGAATTATAGATATCTCCAAACATTGCAGAAAGAAGGAATGGTGGAAGGTCTTCCACAAATTCGACCATCTACTGGAGCATGTATTGGATGTGTGATTGGGAAGCATCCTGAGTAGAGATACGAGAAGGGGAAGGCAAGGAGAGAAACACAAAAAATTGGGTTGGTACATTATGATCTGATTGGTCCACTACCCACTCCTTCATATGGTGGATCTAGGTATGTGCTTTCATTTATTGATGACTACTCTCAATTTTGCTGTGTTTATTTTCTGAAATTAAAATTTGAGGTGTTTTAGCAACTCAAAGTTTGGAAAGAACTAGTAGAGAATAAGAGTGGGAAGAAGATAAAATTCCTTAGAACTGATAATGGAAAGGAATATGTGAATAAGAATCTACAACAACTTTTTGAGGAGTGTGGCATCCAAATGCAACACTCAACTCCCTACACACCATAGCAAAATGGTGTGGCATAGAGAAAGAAAATATCTCTCAAAGAGATGGGAACTTGCATGATAGAAGTGAGGGAACTTAATCCAAAGCTATGGGTTGAAGCCACCATATGTGCTGCTCACATTTATAAAGGAGAATTCCACAAATAAGTGAAAGGGATGACACCCTATGAGGCATGGTTTGGTGAAAAACCAGATGTCTCAAATTTCAGGATATTCGGGACAAAAGCATGGGAAAGAATTCCTTTAGAGAAGAGAAAATACTTGCAGCCACAAAGCAAGGAGTGTCTCATGTTTGTATATGGTGAATATACCAAAGGGTACAAGCTCTTTGACACATCTACCGAAATTTTTTTTGTTGAAAGAAGTGTCAAATTTGAAGAAGAGCCAATTCAAGACTTTGAACTTGCACCAGGGGATTGCTCCTCTCCTCAACCATTAGGAGATGTAAGTGATGACACATGCTCTATTTTTTCTGATAATTCTGATATGAATGTTGCTAAAGATGATATTTCTGTAGATGACTCACCATCTAGGACCAAATGGGCTGAAAAAATTGTGCAAGAATCCTGGGAGTTGGCAGGCAATTCTCAAGAGCCTAGGAGAACTAGATCACAAACTAGTAAGGCTTCATTTGCTAGTGATAGTGATCTTGCTGAGCACTGTTACATGCTGATAATTTCTTACCCACAGACATATCAGAAATATTGTACAGAACCAATATGGAAGTCAGCAATGGAAGATGATCTTCAGTCCCTCCAAGAGAACAATACATGGGAATTGGTTCCCCTTCCTCCCAAGAGGAAAGTTATTCAATGTAAATGGGTCTACCAGAACAAAATTGCTTCTGATGGTTCGGATATAAAAAAAAGGATAGGTTAGTGGCTAAGGGCTATTCTCAGGTCCATGGATTTTATTACACAGAGACCTTTTCACCAGTTACAAAGATGGACTCAATTAGACTAGTTCTTGCACTAGCAGCTAGTAAGTGTTGGGAGGTTCACCACATGGATGTAAAGAGTGCTTTCTTGCATGGTGAACTACAGGAGGATATCTATATGCATCAGCATAAAGGTTTCCAATAGGATCCTTCATTTCTAAGTAGGCTGAAAAAATCACTGTATGGACTCAATCAAGCCCCCAGGGCTTGGTATGCAAAAATGGATGCTTTCTTGCTTTCAATTGGCTTCAGAAGATGCAAATCAAACCCTAATGTGTATTTGCAGAAAAATGATGTTAACTTTCAGGTAATTGTTATTTATGTTGATGATATTCTTATTACAGGTTGCTGCACCAATTCAATTGGCCAAATTAAGAACTCTTTGCACAATGAATTTGCTATGACAGACCTAGGATTGTAAGGAAATTTTTGGGCTTAGAAATTGAGAAAAATGGTAAGGGCATCATGCTAAGTCAGCCACAGTATGCTTCATACCGGTTGAATAAGTTTAATATGTCTGAGTGTAAGGTATCCAATTCTCCCTTTCTTTCTGGTATTAAGTTACATGAATTTGGTAATTCCCCAATGGTGGATATCACACTCTACAGGAAACTAGTGGGTAGCTTGCTCTACCTCAATCATACAATACCTGATTTGTCTTATGCTGTGAGTGTTGTAGCAAGACACATGCACTAGACACATAAGCTCCATTGGAAGGATGCTAAAATAATTCTTCAACATGTCCAGGGAACTAAGAAGTTCAGAGTGCACTACACAGCTGGTTCCTCACTTCAACTAGTTGGATTCTTTGATTCAGATTGGGCCGGTGATCCAATTGATAGAAAGTCAACTTCAGGTTTTGTATTCATGTTTGCTGAGGGTCCTATTTTTTGGTCAAGTAAGAAATAGCACACCATCTCACTATCCTCAGCAGAGGCCAAATACAGGGCAGCAGTCAATGTTGCAACGCAGTGTGTTTGGTTGCAGGGAATTCTTCAGGAGTTTGGTGTCACAATTGATTCTCCAACCAAAATTTGGGTGGATAATTAGAGAGCCATCAAGATATATAATAATCTAGAACAGAGGTAGAGGAAAAAGCACATAGATATTCACATGCATTACATTCGGGGCTTAGTGCATGACAGAGTGATCTCACTGCAGTATTGCCCATCCACTGAGCAAACTACTCACATTTTTACCAAGGATTTCACTGAGAAGACCTTCACTTACCTGAGATATTTGCTTGGGGTGAGTGAAGGATGGTAATTTTCTGTTATATCATTGCAGGTCGAGCCCCATGTCCATTATTGAGTGGATGTTTTTCCCATGAGGTTTTCCTTCTTTCCTCGGTTTCACATGGAGAAATAAAAATTGAAATTTCTGATTATGTACTTGAGGTGACTTGATCCATTGTTTCCAAGGCCTTCATCATTTTGTGAGCATACTTAGTTGTTGGATTAAGGGAGGGTCTTAGAACAGTAATCCATAATTAGTACCTTAGTTACACTAATTAGTTAATTTTATTGTTTTTTTAAGCTTTAATACACTATGAGGTGGACTAGGGGTGCTTAGGTGGACATATGCCATGTCAAGTTGAGGTTCTATGACCCACATGGGTAATACAGCCTACTTAGACAGCCACATATGCAAAGATATAATTTTTGGTGCACTTCCATTCATTTAATGTAGAAATGAAATTTGACTTGGGGTGCTAGAGTGGGATTTTTCCCAAATTTGACTTGATTTTGTGCAATTAATGTTGCATTGAGAGTCTAAACAATACATTTTTCCACACCCATTCTCTCCAAGGTGTAATAATTGACCAAAAACACATTATCCATGACACTTCATAAATTCGTGGCCATTTGGAAATATTTGGGATGAGAGTGGCCCACCTAGGGGGGTTTGATGCCAATTTGGCAATTTTGGGATTTTTTCTCACAATTGGATTCCAAATCTATTTGAATCACTTATGATGTATTTATAAAACTATTAATAATATTTTCAGAGTTAGACAGTCCAAAATTATCTTATTTCCAACTATCATTGTGTTTAATTTAACTATAATTTGATGGTTTTTGCTGAATCTTGCACCCAAATTTGATTTGTGAAACTCACTAACACTCCCAGATTCTCCTATGGTTCAAATTACTCACTTAATGGTTTGAATTTCTCACAATAATAGAACATCCATACCACTGAGGTTAGGAACACTCCTAACTGATTGTTATACTCTGGCATCCATGAGGACTCATCATAGAGCATCCATACCACTGAGGTTAGGACCACTTGTAAGCGGGTGTTATTTTATGGAATATACATATGAATGTAGGAATACTCTCCATACAAGAGTATAGTCTGCAAGGAAGATATCCATTGCATAAAAAATGCCAGTCCTATTGTAGAGCATCTTTACCAATGAGGTTAGGACCACCCCTGAGTGAGTGTTATTCTATGATATCCACAAATAAATGTGGGTAATATCAATGTGAGATTAACATCTACAGGGGAATCCTTAGTAAGTACCACTCTCATGAACATAGTGTTATACCTACCATCCTCAAGAGAGGATATTATCATCCAGAAGTAAATGTCGAACCTTCATCATTACTCCCCCTCTCCTAGGAAGTTTTATGTTTTCAACCTGCTCCCCCTTTTTCCAAGGAGGGTTCATGTCTTTGACCTGGTATTCCTTTTTGAAGAAGGTACATTCCATCATCTGTATTTCCATCATGGTTCCTCCTTGCGAGGAATGTATTTTTGAACTACACCAAGCTTGTCACAGAAATATTCAAAATTCCCTCAAGATAGAGGATTGGTTCATACATCATCAAATTTATCATCGGTACTCACATACTAGAGCTTGATAGCTCCCTTTTGTACCAAACCCCTTATATAAAAATATTGGATTTCTATGTGCTTCGATTTGTCATGGAACAATGGATTCTCTCTCATCTTTATACAACTCCGGTTGTCACAGAGAATTACTATGGTGTCAAACTCCATGTCAAATAATCCTCACATCAGCTTCTAAAGCCATATCACTTCACAACAAGTGGAGCAAGCTGCAATGTACTTTGCTTTAGCTGTACTGAGAGCAACACTAGATTGTTTATTACTAAACCATGAGATCATGGTGGATCCTAGATAATAACATCCACCTAAGTTGCTCTTCCTGTCTACGAGACTTTGTTGATCCCAACTTTTTCATCATTTTTTGACTAATAATTTACATATTTGATATAAGTTTTGTCACCTTTTGGCATGTTTTTTGTCACGCAGTTCACTATTTAGCCCCAGGTACGATTAGATTTTGGGTTTATGAAAGTTATGATTTATTTCTATTATTTCACAATTTCATTGGTTAAATCTAATGATATTTGATGATATGCTAACATATGAAATCATTATTGTAGATCTTAGTCTTTAGTGATCCAATGAATAGACCATGCATCCATTCTAGATACGCATAGAGCATATCCAGCTCACTGCACAACTCACCATTCAGTCCACCGAGCTAATCGCGTGCTAGTACTGATAGATTCCCAAGCATTAAAGTCTGGAATGACCTGTAAACTGCTAGTTGTCCACATGCCAAAGTGATATCATGAACCCCATTCTAGAAGATTTCTAGCATGATGCCTTTGCATGACACCTTAACACCAGCCATGCCAAAGTAGAGCTTGTATACCACATCACGCGCCATAGAAGAACCATTTCGTGAAGAAGGAGGAAAAAATTATGTGTTGGTTATTCGTTTAGTTATCTGTCATAATGGTTGACTTATCTTAAGAGCAGTCGATCACTGAAAGGTTTGAATTACTTTCCCTCTGTAAAATGCTATATATGCAAATGCTTCTATGCTAGAGGATTTAGTTAATTAGCCATTTTATACATGTAATTAGTCGGTTCTAGAAACTCTGTAATACTTTCTTCAATTTAATGGAAGTTCTTCTTATGATGTGAATGATCATGTCTTAGTAGCGTTTATCAAGTCATCACTCTGATTGTTGGGAGGGTCCCTCATCAACCAGAGATTTCTATTCCTGTGTATTTTCGTTATTCCCCTTTTGCAATTAACATAGTAATTTTTTTATGCAATTTAGTTACTGAAATCGTTCATGTTATTTGTTTCTTGTAGCATATATTACACTTTGATATTATGCGCCCAAATTTGCTTTCAATTTCCTTTTCAAAGTCTCTCTAGTTTACTGCTTGGTTTTATGTTGATAGAATATATTACTTTGATATTGTAGGATCCAATTATAGTAGGTTTAATTATGTTCCTTTCCATTTTGTTATGAATTCATTTAGTTATATTTCAGCTTGTTTGATAATGCAATAGATAATGATGTTTGTTAATTATGAATTGAATTTAAGTTATTTTATAGATTGAATTTAATCATTAGACAGGTTTAATTTCTGTTATTTATATTTCATTATCATGTGAATGGATCATCTGATCCCAAAATCATTTAGATGAACCTTTTATTGACATTTTAGTGCTTTCTGTGTGCAAACTGTCATTCAGACAACCTATTCTGCCTGTCATCCAGACCAGTGTTCTAGTCTGTTATATAGTCTTTCATTCGGACTTTAGCGTTTTTAATCTGTTTTGAGCTTGTTTCTTTAGCTTTCTGATTATGTTTTGATTATGGTAGTTAGATAATGATCATGTTTATTCTTGAGGCCTTAGGTTAGACCATCTAAAGTATTTATTGTACTATACTATCTCTTTCTTCTCTTTTCACCCTATGTTTAGAATTATGCCTTGTGTTTTGGTTGATTGCATTGCTTTGTAATTGTATCTTTGACTTGATTAATTTTATCCCTCTTTTCATTTAGATCTTAGGGCTAGATATGTCAATATTAGGGAAATATGTTAGTACCTTGTAAATTGATCATAAGAAATAGGATTTATCCCTCCAATTAGGTGGTTGCCAAAGAAACCTATAGAATAGGATTTAAAATCATCTTTATTACATTTTCTACTTCTTTATAAGTTAAGTCTACCTTCTTGTAGTCTTGTTCCATCATTTGCAGTTAGGAGTCATTTTCTTATGGAATCATCATTTTTACAATCGCTTGTAATTGGATGTTTCTTAGTCTACACATATTTGTAGAGGTTAAGCTAGATTTGATTCCATTTAGTTTCTTTACTTCCTTTGAAAGTCACTTTGACACTTCTCCTACTCTTGTTCCACTCACAGTAAATCCTTATCCTCAGAACAACCAAGAAGAATGGAACTAGACAGTTTAGTTTAAACCATGATGTACATCCGTTAGTTGCATGTATAGTTTTTAGAATCATATCTAGTTGTTGTAATTTTGTAAATATTTCCTTGTGCATTCAATCTCTAAAGTTGTTTAGTGGTAAAATAGATCTTCTTATAGAAAGTAATTTATTGTTCTAGAATAACATTGTCTATATCTTTATCTTTTAGTAATCGTTTATAGAGCAGAGTATTATAACTTGATACCACTCTGGTCTAGGACTCTGTTCAATTACCTTGATAGTTGAATTCTTAGGAGTTTGACTCAGTTTTTCATTTTGAAATATCTGTTTGTTAAAATATTACCACAATACCCTAGGAACCCCTCTACCTTCGTATATACTTTGTGTCAACTCTACGATTACCAACCCTGGTCTATAATTAAATATTAGGTGAATTAATCAAGACAATATTTGACCAAATAGACTTCCTCCCCAATCTTAATCTGTATATCCATACAATTTGTAGTCATGATCTCTCTCATTGTAAATTCCCAATCCAATCGTACCTTTTAGTTACCGCGTCACATTCTTTGCAGCTATTAGGTGAACTTGTCTAGGTTTAACTAGATACTAACTCGAGGTGTTCATAGAAAATCATATATATGGCCTTGTGTTCATCATATACATTAATGAACCAATACTTTGTCTATAGTGAGTCATGCCCATGAACTCCGATGTCTCATCAAACAACAACTTCAGGTTGGTGTCCATGGGTGTGGCCAGGGATCTACAATCCAACATATCAAATATTTTCAATATTTCTACTGCATCCTTTCCTTGGTTCAAAAAGATTCCTTCTGGGCTCTTCCACACTTCCGACCCTAGGAAATAGTGAATCAATCCAAGATATTTCATCTCAAATTCTTCATCTAATTTCTTCTTGCAACTTGTGATCTGTTTCTTATTTCTAGTCGAAAATAGATCGTCCACATACAATAATAGTATGACAGGTTCATCAGCCATAATATTCATATAAATATTAGGATCATATTTACTCTTGGTGAATCCAAAACTTATCAAGAAGCTGTCTATTCTACTATACCACGCTCTAGGAGCTTGCTTCATCCCATACAAATCCATTTTCAACTTTCATACATGAGTCTCTCTATCTTTGACTTCAAATCCTTGTGGATGTTTGACGTAAACTTCTTCCTCAATCACACCATTAAAGAAGGATATCTTTACATCCATCTGGTGTAAGTCCCATTTCATCATGGAGGCAAGTGCCATGATGGCTCTGATGGAAGTGTACCTCGCTACTAGAGAAAAATTCTCTTCATAATAGATCCCCTCTTTCTAAGAGAATCCTCTATCCACAAATATTTCTTTGTACTTTTCAATACTTCCATCAGCAGCATGTTTTATCTTGTAGATCCATTTCGAATATATTACACTCTTTTTTTTTGGTTTGGGGACAATATCCCAAACATCATTCTTCATGATTGACTGGTATTCTTCTATCATTGCTTCAACCCATTGTTTCTTTTGTGCAACTTCCTTATAGCTGGTGGGTTCTTGATCTACAAGGTCACACATCAAAGATACATAATTGGAATATGACTTTGATCTTTTGTTGGTTCTTGTGGAGCCTTCTAGAGCTCCATATATTTCTGCTTCTTGTGTGATTTTTGTTACCCAAGCAGGTTTTCTCTTTCAAGAGATATCCATAGTAGGGGGCTCCTTAGTTTCTAGCATGTCATGATCTTCCGATGCTACTATTTTAGGAGAGGGTTCAACTTCTATCATTCTGGGAGGTACATCCTCTTCATGTACTTCTTCAAGATGAGACCTTCTAGAATTCTTAAGAGTTGTCTCTTGATAAAATATTACATCCCAACTAATTTCGATATGATGGAATCCTGAAATGTATATCCTGAAGGCTTTGGAGACTTCACAGTATCCTACAAATATTCCCTTCTTCACAGAGGGATCCAACTTGGTTCTCTGCTCTTTCAGAATATGTACATATACTAGGAAGCCAAATATCTTGAGATGGCTCGCTTCAAGTTTCTTTCCTTTATACATCTCTTGAAGAGTCTTGAATCCAAGAGCATTGTGAGATAATATATTTTGCACATATACTAATGTTCTTATTGCTTCATCCCATGGGTGAATAGGGAGGTCTTGGTCATTAATCATGGTCTTCACTGCTTCCATGATGGTTCTATTATTTATTTCCACAACACCATTTTTTTAGGGATTATATGGAGTGGTCTTTATTTCTTCCTCGTTACAAAATGCTTCAAATTCCTTTGAAGTGTATTCTCCACCATTATCTTATCTCAGTGTGTTTATTCTCTTTTTTGAATGGTTCTCTATCAATACTTTGAATTCCATTTAAGGATATGGAGGGAATAGGACTACATACATTAGAATGAATTAGTTCCAACGTACCTTTGGTCTTTGTTTCACTTTTCAGAAAGGGATTCTTGATGTTCTTTCCTCTTGCACTTCCTTTGCAAGTTCCTCATGTTCTATCTTCAGATCTGGTAACTTTGTTACCACCTTGCTCACATAGGGCAATGCTTTGTACACTAGTACAAAATGAGAAATTAATGACTAAAAAAATTACTAAAATCAGGCTATAAACGACTATTTTTTAGTCGGCGACTAATAGTAGTTATTTTCCACTATCTTATAGCTAGTTGTATTTCACTTAGTCATTAATAGCTTGACTTATTAGTCATTGATTTAGTCACAGATTTAGTCAATGATTTAGTCATTGATTTAGTCATTGATTTTATCATTGATTTAGTCACTGATTGCAACAATTAATGACCAAATATATGACTAAATAAACTACTAGATGATAACATATTAATGACTAAGATAAATACGAATAAGAATAATAAATTAGCTACTAATAGTCGTATATATGTGAATTTAGTCATTTTTGTAGCCACAAATTTATGATTGGGCACGGAGGAATCGAACCACCAACCTCCTGCCTATAATTAGGCAGGTGCTCTACATTGAAATAGCACCCTTTAAGAAGTTGTTATTGCTTGACAATGATGATATTCAAACAAATTTATGATAGATAGCAATATACAAACTACATAATTATTAATATTACAACTTACCAGTAACTAGTATTTATGATAAACTAATTCCTGAGAGCTATGTTTAATTTTCCCTATCTTGCATATCCATTCATGTTACCAAAGAGAATTAAATACCTATCTGATGGATGTGATACCAATTAAGTCAACCAATTTACGAAATATTTCTTGGTGTGCCTGAATATATGAGAAAAACATCATTATATGAAATCAAGCAAAGTAATAGTCAAATAAGGTAAGCAAACCTTTCCATTCATAAAACAATCTATCAGTGACAATATAAAAATACATGAAAGCGAAAGATTTCAGACTGAGTGTTGCAAAGCATAAGCTACCATATCAGCTAATCCTAGAAAATGAAACATATTTTTATAGAAGTTTGAAGGCTACCAAAATAAGCAAGCAAAATAAATTCAACACATAATTCAGAAAGAGTTGAATGAAATAATAAAAGCATACCCAACATTATAGTTGACACATTTTATATGAAAATCAGTGTGAAACATTCAATCATGTTTGTAAGTTTATCTCTGGCCAACCTTCCTTAGATATAGCCACAACTAGACTGATGCAAATAATTATCAGAACCAAGGGCACTCTAGAAGTGCACCATAGGAAAAGTAATAAAGATAAGAAAAAAATCACCACGATGAAGGTAATATTTGAGAACATACATCACATCAGTAGCTTTACCACGTCTCTATAAGGTTATACAACTATTTGCTTCAAAATGCTTATTAACAAAAACAATCTAGCATATTTCAAGTACACTTGACTGCTTCCTAAATTTGCATAAAATGAAAGAGTGTGTGATTATTTCAAACAAACAAAAATACAAATAACAATCTCACCTGTAACCTAAACAGCTTGACACTCAACAATACAAGGCACTCGAACAAATATTGTGCAAGACCAACACGAGCTACTTTCTTGCACATAATTACAGGACCCAATTGGAAATGATCCCCAACTAGCACCACCTAAATTTAACAAGAAAAAGACCAACTTGCATGTCAATCCTATATTATATTTTCTATTGTACAATAATAAGTTCTGCAAAAGAAGATACAATGGAAATCATTTTTTCATTACATAATATCTTTGACAACAACTTTATGAGGCTAGATTAGGTTATTAACTTCTTTGCTCCAAGAAATAAAGGAATCAGGCGCTCTGGTTCAGTAGCCTGAGATGATTCATCAATAAAGACCTGAACAGTAACCCAACATTTAGGGGATCAAACAACTAAAAAAACTCATACTAATATGTAGTAATCCCACTTGCAACTCTAAACATTAGTACTACCTAACGAAACCTAAAATTAGATAGATTGGGATCACCCACACCAACACAAGAACATCAAATGACATCAACACTCTAAGTTATTTCTCTTTCTATCGCCCTCTTGAGTGCTTTGTATTTATTTTCATCCACACTTGAAATCTCACCTATATGTGATGTTAAAAAATGTATCAATTGTAGTAATTAATAGAATTCATTACCAAAACAATACATAGAACATTTCATTTAGCTCAAACTTGCTCAAGCAGAGTAATTTTCTTGTCCAAATCAGATATTACAAAATGTTCCTCTGTTATCTACCTCTTTGTTAGCATAATTTAAAATAAATGACATACCTAACAAGAAAATACATCTACCTAAATATATTCAAAGCATATACACCAACCAACCCTAGGAGTGCTTTTGACACCAAACAAGAAATTGGTTCCAATTTGACAAAAGCATCATATACACATCCACTTGCTTAAATAATATCAACAATTGGATAGAAAATATTTAGAGGGTAAACATGATATTCCTAATCTACAAATAATACATAACTTATGAATGGATTGGACTTTCCATACCTTTTTCATCTTTCAACTGCTGAAGTTCATACAATTCACTTTTTTCTGAAGTGTCAAGATGCCTAACCTATAATTGTTTTACAAAGAAACACATGTAAATTCCTTGGGATTAGGTAAAAACTAGAACACAGAAAAATAGCCAGAAAATATGATGATAAGACTCTAAAAAAATAACCTGATAATGTAATGTTAATTGTTCAACTGGAGAACTCACTGCCTCCCTTGATTTTGCACATTATGTGACAATGTGTAATGTCAAAGCAATGAAACTTCCATGTTATATTAATCTGGCATTTAGAATATAGCCAAAAAAATATCTTATGCACGTTTCCTATGATCGGACTTCAAAAAGTAGAAATCCTTGCACGAGAGATTCAAAACATGTATTTTAAAACATTTTTAAGAAGTCACTTATATAATTAGATATAGGATAGCAAGGACATCTTCAAACCTATGGCAATAATTTTCTTTGCAAGTTGATCAATGGCAACATTACTTGGAGCACATACCAAGACCTGAATCACATAAATGAAGTGAACTTGTATTAATGTCAACTGATAATAAAAATAGGTCAGAGGTCAGAGCTCAAGATCATGGCAAGTAATAATATCAATCTAGAATGGCCTAGTTTATATCTTCCATAAAAGAGAAGGCACCTAGTCTGAGTTACTAATGGAAGCAGAATTAGAGCAAAGATGGGTAAGGCCTCCGTAATGCAGTACAACCCTTGAATATGAAACATATTGACAATTCAGTTAGCATTGGTCAACAATCCATCAAAGATCTCACTTGTTACCTGGCATTGACCCTGCTTGGCTAAATGGTATACAATAGTTTTTGAGGTGATAGTCTTTCCTGTCCTAGGAGGGCCTTGAATTAAACTCACAGGATTTTGCAAAACGCTCTTTACAGCACTAACTTGCACATGATATAAAGAAATGAATTAAAGAAACTTCTAAAACAAACAAAAGACTGCAGCATTCATTAACCATAGCTAAGATGATTGTTATAATGAGAAATCCATCCTCACCAATTTACAAGAAATATCTAGCATTCACATAAAGCTTACTTATGTATATTCATTGTCATGGTGAATCCATTCACATCTTTTTTTCTTGTAAATTCAAATGGCCCAAGGTTCGGTATCATAGATTGCATGTTATTACTCATTGTGTGTACTCAAGTGTGCATGTTGAAGAGAATTCATTAACTGCAATACATGTAATGATGAATCATGTAGTTGAACACTCAGAAATATACTCAGGATATAATGTTTTGGTTAATATCAATCCTCAAATGGTCTCTGGATCTCAGCAATTGTATACACAGGAATAAATAACTATAGAATGGATACCTTGCTGAAAACCCCAGCATAGTGAATTGATTAAGGATCCCTATTAGAGAAAGTTCATGAGATTACAAGTTCAACAACCCTGATATCACTGTAAAATTATACCTATATGACTTTGAAATAAAAAAGATAAATCATTGTAGCCAGAGTAGTAAAATGGTAGCAATTACTTTAAAGAAAATGATTGTACTAGATTATATATTTTAGGCATTTAATCTTTGGACTTTATGTTATTGGCTACTTATATTGCCACTATTCATTTTCAGTTTATTTAATATATCTTATGATGTCCCCAAGAAAAACTGGTAGCAATTACTATCATGTCTATCCCTATGAAAAGGTAAGGTTCCTCAGATTACAAGTTCAACAACCCTGGTATCATTGCAAAGTCTAGATGACTTTGAAAAAAAAGCTAAATCATTGAAGCCAGACGAAGCCACACTAGGAAAAATGGTAACAACTACTTTGAAGAAAATGATTAGACTCGATTATAGACTAATATTTTAGGCATTTAATATTTGGACATTATGCTATTTACCATTTATATTGCTCCTAATCATTTTTATTGTATGTATAATATATTATGTTGTCCACAGAAAACAATGTTAGAAATACAGCATAACTAATAAGCATCAACAAAGACAAATAAATAATAGCAAAAAACATCTTACATCCACCACAATTCTTCAAAAAAAACATTTAAACTTCATCACAAACAATATATACTAGATAATATCTTGTACAAAATAGGTCCCCAACCATCAATGAATCCAAACAAGTTGTGTAGAGAACTCATCGTGTTCATTAACAAATAGCCATACAAGTATCTAGGTCTACATACGAAGCTCAAGACAATAAGAATATTAAATAATAGCTAAAATTATATAAATACTAGACTAAAGTAAAACAAGCATGGCAACAAAAATCTTAATTCTTTAGCACCATGTGGAAGAATCCCACATCTAGAGCTAGAATTGATTTCCTACCCAAGAAAATGCCACAACAACCAAGAAGATCAACCCAGTGTATTGGTCACTAAAGCTAGTAGCAATTTCCTACCCAAGAAAGTGCCACAACAACCAAGAGGATCAACCCAGTGTATTAGTCAATCATGATCATCTTAGCCCCGCATTTCTCTCATCTCAAAGGCATGCAAAAAAGGGTGAAGAGTACAACACTAGGACTTCAAAGGAGGTCACCAATCAAAGTACTACCCTAGCCCAAGCATGATTAACCATTTAGTTCTGAGGATCCTTCATGACAGGACTTAAGGATTTATCATTTATATGTTAAAATATGTATCTTATAATTTTTATTTGAAATGTAATTTGAACTTTTTATACACTATTCATATAGAGAGAAAGGATATTTACAGCATGTCCAATCAAAGATCAGAACCCCTGGAATCTTCCACTAATCACAAAAGGAAAGTTTTTTGCACAATCATGGAAAAAGGTGTTACTGGTGGATTGGTCCCACTTCCTGCTATGAGTAACAAGAATACAGCCAGGAATGAAACTAATATCAGAGAATAATAGTCTCCTACATGCCACATAGTCTTTCAAAATAGAGGCCAATTGGCAATGTAAAAAATCTTCAGAAGATTCAGGAAGACCGATTACTACAAGAAAATAAATCACCTTCTCAAGACTTCAATTTAAAATGTAAATTTGACTTTCCCCTTCTTGCAAAATTCCTGGTGGATGAGTTTTGAAACCAAGGTCTGGGTTGAAAAAAAGGGAGACAATTCAGGAAGACCCATTTCTACAAGAAAATAAATCACCTTCTCAAGACTTTGATTTACATTGTAAATTTGAATTTCCCCTTCTTGCAAAATGTCTGTCGGATGAGTTTCAAAACCAATGTCTGGGTTGAAAAAAAAGGAGAATAAGAATAAGGGTCCTGCTCAGATTCTAGGTAGACCTCTCACTCAATGTTGATCATGGTGTGGAACATATTAGCATCTTACTAAGAAAAAAAATGTGGAACAAGTTCCATTCAAGAAAAACTTTTAGGGATTGAACATTAACATGAAAATTGAACATTGTCATGAAAATACACCTGAACAAGAATAGGCTGAGTTTAAAGGATTAACTAGAGTAGATCTACAACCACAAACATGAAGGAAATATAAGAAAAGAAAATTTATGAACTTCTTAATACTTGATGAGGCTCAAGTAGACAATTTGGAGCACCCTAAATATCCAAGGTCTACAGAAGAAGGGTTTGTTTAGACCAATGGGTATATATTCTTATTATAGTAATCCCAGATAAAAAAACCAGATGTATCTCAGAACGGGTAACACAAGCTTGGAGGGAAGCAGATTTTGCTCCAAAGAGAGGGTGAAAGATAATGGAGGGGTCTATTCAAAATTTGCAGGTTATTTATTGAAGGGATATCCAGTCTCTCTCTACTTCAATATGTAGGATTAACTAGAGTGGATCTAAAACCATAAAAATGAAGGAGATAGTGGAAAGAAAAAATCATAAAACCCTTAACATTTGTTGAGTCATGTATAAATAATTTGGGGCACCAAAAATATCAAAGGACTACAGAAGACATTATTTGCTCCCTGGATCTAAGGAGGGAGGGTTTGATTAATCCAAGGACAATATATGTATGATAGTGAATCCAGGATCAATTTCAAATACATCTTAGAATGGGTAACACAAGCTTGGAGGGAAGTAGAGGAGGGTTTGATTACCCCAAGGGTTGTATATGCATGATAATGAATCCAGGATCAAATTCAAATGCATCTCAGAATGGTAACACAAGCTTGTAGGGATGCATATTTTACTCCATAGAGGGGGTAAAAGATCACAAACAAGGATAAAGGATACTACTTTATACCTCTTTGACAATAGAGCCTTGAGGAGTGCTACTAGTCTCATCTTAGCTGAGTGTAGTGGGATGAATATCCAGAATATCTAAAGTTATTCTTTAGGTTCGTATGAATTTACACACAATTAAGAAATTAAGAATTCAAGGGGAGCCTGAGAGTGTCAGATCCAACAAAATTTTTAAAAATGATAGTTCTAAATTTAAATGTGAGATGTTGACCCAAACAAAAGATACATCAAGTGTCTGGAGGTTAAACAGAAATAAATTGTTGTTTCAAAAAGACACTTACAATAAAAACCAACAATAATTCAAATGCACTAAAACATACATAATAGTAGCTAAAAATGCACCTGAGTTGCATTCAATTTCATCAAGCCTGGGGCCCCACATAAACGAGCCAGAGTATTATGGCCTGTCTGAACCTCAACTTCATGGCCCAGCAAAACAAAAGATACATCAAATGTCTGGAATTTAAGCAGAAATAAATTGTTGTTTCAAAAGGAGACTTACAATAAAAACGAGCAATAATTCAAATGCACTAAAACATACATAATAGTAGCTAAAACTACACCTGAGATGCATTCAATTCCATCAAGCCTTGGGCTCCACATCGACGAAGTAGAGTATTACGAACTGTCTGAACATCAACTTCATGGCCTAGCAATCGGTGATATATGTAACTATGTAACAGTTACGAAAACAAGTTATGAATTAGCATTCATTTCAAAGAACATGAATACATAATCACTGCAATAATAGTGAAATGATACATGAATTCCAGAATGAATAAATGATTATCTTATGAAAATAACTTAAAACAGATGAGCCAAAGAATTAAAGGTCAATGAAATATACTAGAACTTTAGTCAAAAAACAATTCATGCCAAAATAATGTTTCATCTAAGAGAGGTGTAGCCTTCCTACCCACTAACACTAGTCTCATCTACAGCAAATGTCTTCATGGATGCTTGCGTACGATCAAAGCTTGTACTCTTCCAAACAAAATCCACACTAAAATTATGTAGAACATCAATGGGAACCCCCTGTGAACATGAAAAGAGGTCATATTGAAAAAACTCAATACTATGAATGAGATCACAGAAACACTTTCTATATGCTGACCATTACAAATCACTGAGCTACAAAATAAATGAATCATGTCACCTGACTGGCATGCAACTCAACTGGAACCTCCTCCTGGGTAGTCAGTTTGATTTGAAAAGTATCAAACACAAAAAAAGCATTCCAATTTGCATTTTAGTTATCAACATTATGATATTAACTTTCATCAATCTTTGATTACTATTTCTCCTGTTAAAAAGAACTCTTTCACCCATGTCATAATTTTTAGCCTACCAAACCATGGATAGTTTATCTGAAAAAATGAAAACTAATAAAGAAGATGGGTACATCATACCACATGTCCAACAGACTGCCATACAGAGTGAGATGCATCCCCAGAATAATACAAACGCAACTCATCACTGGGTACCAAACGTAGTTCATTATCCTCCAGAAAAAATATAATAGGAAGTTTAAAATCATTGTAGTGTAACCCACCTTTTTAAGTTGTCACAAATCTCAAAAAAGGTAACCCGGATAGCAAGTTGTTTTAACATATTAAGCAAATCCAAAGAAATTATTCTGGTAACATATTTTTGGGGGATAAGCACCTTTGGGAAGACAAAGTATGCTATGTGCTTCTTATTGAGACCAATATCCCAACAAATAGTAATGTTGTCTTTAGGCTCTGGGACTCTTTCATCATCTAAAAACATGAAAAAATTACTAAACTTTAGAGACATACATAATATAACAATTGCTCCAACCAAAATAAAATAAAAAACATTTATCATTTTTTCCAATTTAACATACAAGTATTATTTTTCCATACTACAATCTACAGTCCTCCATACTGAGCACATTCGACATAGTCCTCCATAGTGGGTATGTTCAACATTCATGTAGGGGAACCCATGTTATATTATTGAGATAAACAAGCCTTCTGAGCCAGTAAGGTGTAGGTATAAATGTACTCAACCTCTTTCTCCATATTTTGGTGATCAGAATTCCAAATATAATGAATGGTGAATGCATGTTGGGTCAAGGGGAAAGAATATTCCTTTGCAAAATGTGCTAGCATAACACCCAACAGTACTGCATATTGGCAAATTAAACATTCATGTAGGGTAAGACAATAAGAGGAGGATATCAATCCCTACCAATCTTGATCTGCCTCCAAACAAAATCTCGACAGGGAATGATGAGAAAAATATAGTTCAGGGAAGATATTTATAGAGAATTATGGATCTACCAATCATATTTGATCTCCACAACATGGACAAAGGAATAACATGAATAGGATAAGTTCAGTGGAATTCACAATGGAAAGAGTGGAGTGCTCTAGAGAAAAAATGGATTATGGTTAAGGATACCTATCTTGATCTACAAAGCACATACCTAAAGAAAGAAAGGGTGGAAGTGGTGGAACTGGACCCACACCAAGATAGAAATGTAGGAGGACTCCTAAAGTCCTCCACCTTCCAAACATAGGACAGGAGATTCATACAGTAAGAGCCAATAAAATACTTAAAAAGATATTTTATGGAGTTGTATTTTCTCCTTAGTATATCCAAAATAAGGCACCTTATAATGATGTCTTTGTAAGGACATTTCATTGACATGCAAATATTTACTAAATATTTCCTTTTATAGGATACCTTTAGGTACTCTAGCTTTGTAACAACATCATTGTACTCGACATCCCCATTGACCTACTTTTGTGGCCATTAGTCGGACATTAATAAAATAAACTTATCTTATTTTATCACACCAGTTAACCACATTTACATTGCCATTTTACAGATCCCACTTCTTGGGCTTCATGTTTGGTCTTGACGTAATTTTCAGTTGGGTTGAGCTTACTTGTATATGAGCTCTCCATCAAGACAACAATTAGTGGCATATTCTGACCCTCCCCTATTAACAAAGTGACAAAATGAGGAGACAAAGTTTTAGTATACGGCTGAAAGGGGTGACTAGCTAAGTATCTTCCATCATGTCTAGCCAAGGGGCTTCTCTACTATTTGTCTCTACTATCAAGGACTCTCACATGGGGCCAAAACTATAAAGTATTTCATATAGCATAAGAGTTAACTGGTCGATACAAAACCACCACAATACAAAAGCTCGAGAAGTTGGAAGAAAAGGTTCAATCCAAAAGAGATGAAAATCATAGCAACTAAATTGACAAGGAATTGGAATTTGGAACCCAACCCCATACATGAGTTTCTCAAGGAGAAGAAATGCCAGATACTTTATCATTCAACCTGCACCATCCTAAAATAGCTTCCAAAAATTAATGAAAGCTATTACTTCCTACTAAACACCATCCATAGATCAGAGCAAGGGTCAGAGGAATGAAAAGAACAAGGGGACAAGGGGCACACTTAAGAGAGCTAGGATGTTAACAATCAAAAACCCCATTTCCCAAGCAGATGAAAATATTAGTACAGAGTCTCTCTGGTTCACCACTGCCTCTAAGGTTCTAGTCTATATGGTTTTTCTTACTGTTTCGTTAAACATGCAATATGGTCACCATGAGTTAAGATGTCCCCATGACTATGAATATTCTTGTGCATAGGAGTAGATGCTCTGTCTCTTGCCAAAAAAAATTGCAAGCATTCTTTTATCAAAACAAGAATCCAAAGATCAATACTAGAGAGATAATGAAAATAGTGGAAAATGTGAATATAATTCAAACCTCAACAAGTAACAACAAATGCAAACATATTTTTTATTAACAAACAAACCCTTACACTCACTAAACTATTCTGATCCATGATAAACACCTACATGAGACCATAAATATATCCTTAATTTTTTTGTTATAAATGTGATGTGGTTTATTTACCTACATGTTAAAGAACACAACACATGTTAAATAATTGCAATCTAAAAATGACACCTTATAGAGAAAGTGATATGATCTATGCTTTGAGGAAGTGCCCTAATATGCATCTTTGGAGTGGATACTTTTTAAGGTCTGTATGGAAAATAGAAAATTCATGCAATATGCAATCCCCTAGAGATTCCATTAGGAGATAAAGGTAATGGAATTCAAATGTCCAATATGAATTATCACTATCAACATTGAAGCAATTGGTGAAGACCTCTCTAGTTGATTGCACCAGAAAAAATTCCAAAACCTTAGAAAAGTGGGTGAACACCAGTCTTCTAGTTAAAGCTAGGAATTCCACAATCATAGTCAAGAAAGAAATTGTTGCATATGAAATGGGATACTCTAGTAACCATGCCATTATTTGTAATTTTCATGGTGCATGGTCATCTAAAATAAAAATATGAAACTATATTTTATTAGTGCTTTTACTAGCATTGAGAAAAAGAGAATGGTCTCCACTATTGTGAATCTCATGTATAGCAAGTTGTTGATTAGTATGGGCCAGGTCAGTAGAAAATGATTGAGTTTTTTACTTTAGTTTTCGAACTTGCATTCCCAGTGATTGAAATCACAAGTTAGTTTTTGATTTATCATGGTAGACTGTGTTTCACCAGCTAAACTTTGGCTTAGTATTTCTGGCCACAACCAATCAACCACAATACTTGGTTGTAATACCATGTTGAAAATTAGATAGGATAGTACACAATTTTTGTCCCTCTTATTGGATAGAACATGATTCATTGTTACCTAGATTAATGGATATCCGATTTATGTAAAAATTATACTAGCTAGTAGGATGCTCAACCATACAACTGATCTACATGCATTTTTCATTAAAAGCACACATTACCATGTTGAGAATTGGATAGACTGGGAAAGAAGGGGTGGATTGCATTTTCCTCTTTTATCAAGGACTTTCCCTTGACCATTATGCATGATAGATACCCTACACCAGTTTGTGAGGACCCTGCAGCAAATAATTAATCAAAATACACGATATAGCAGCAGAACTCAAAATCACTTTTATATTAATCACAGGCCACTTCAAGGGGGAAACCTCCTTTGAGCAAGCTCAATACAAAATAACCTCACGGTGCCTTCCTTGGCCTCAACACACACTTATATAATAAAAATAGGCGCCAATACTATGGGTCAAAACCATGCGCCAATATAAACTATGGATCAACAAATACTACAGGCGGCTTACAAAGCATATGCGCCCAACACAATAACACAAACTATGGATCAACAATTACTATGGGATGACTTACAAAGCATATGCATCCAACAACAATATACTAACACGGTAAAGAGAAGGATTGACATGGGTTCCTAACATCCCCTCCCCCTTAGAAAAAGCTTTGTCCTCAAAGCTTTAGATGTGGAAATTGTCGCTGAATATGAAGGAGTGGTTCCCACGTAGCATCCTCGAGCTGCATTCTGTGCCATTGAATTAAGACCTCTATGATAGAGCGAGAGCGAAGCTGACGAGTGCGCTTATTGAGGACAGCCTCTAGCTCCAAAAAGATGGATCCTTCATTATCCAGTTCTGGTAAAATAGTTTGGCCTTTGATGTTGGTGCCAAGAACTTTCTTCAGACAAGAGACATGAAATCCTGGATGAATGCGGGAAGAAGGCAGAAGTTCCAATTTATAAGCAACAAACCCAATCTTCTGAAGAATCCTATATGGCCCATAGAACTTTGGAGCGAGATTATGACGCCCTTTGAGTTTTAGGGAGGATTGCTTGTAAGGCTGGAGATGAAGAAAAACCATATCACCAGCTTCAAAAGTGCGCTCAGAAGGGTGCTGATCAGCTTGTTGCTTCATGCGATTTCTTGCCATGTGAAGATTTTCACACAAAATGCAAAGAACCTCATTGCAGTTTCGAAGGACCGCGTCAACTGCCTGAACTGGAGAACTACTGGGGGTGTAAGGAATAAGAACTGGCAGTGCCTGACCATAAACGGATTCATATGGAGTCATTTTAGAGGCAGTGTGGTAAGAGGTAGTGTACCACCATTCAGCGAGAGGGAGCCACTTTTCCCACTGATGTTGTTGCTTAGAGGAGAAGCAACGAAGATAAGTTTCCAAGCATTTATTGATAATTTCAGTCTGACCATCCATTTGGGGGTGATAACCTGAACTCATATTCAGTTTGGTGCCAGTGTGGTGAAAGAGTTCTTTCCAAAAATGACTGGTGAAAGTCGCATCACGATCCGAGACAATGGAAGAAGGCATTCCATGAAGACGAAAGATCTGGTCCAGGAAAATTTGAGCAACTGAGGAGGTTGTATAGGGATGGCTAAGAGCACAAAAATGACTATATTTGGAGAGGCAATCAACCACAACCAAAATCACAGTCTTCCCTCCAGATTTAGGGAGCCCTTTAATGAAATCCATAGAAATATCTGTCCATATCTGGGTAGGTATGGGAGAGGGTTCGAGCAATTTGGGAAGGGGTGTTGTTTCACCCTTATTGCGCTAGTAGGTATCACATTTAGCCACCATCTATTGAATTGTCCTTTTCATTCCCTTCCAAAAGAAGTTGCGCCATGCCCGTGCTTGTTGAAGAGCTGTGTTCTGGGGAAGCACCAGACGACCCTTGTATCTCAGTGAAGCACCATCCCAAGAGTAATGTGGGACAGCAGAAGGGTTGTTGTCCAAGTGCTGGATGATTTGAGATAAGGAAGATTCATTGACATAACCCTGTTGAACCGATTGCAACCAATTTGGAACAAGCATAGAAATCATGGAAAGAGAACCTTGGTCATCAAATGTGCGAGAAAGGGCATCTGCCACAATATTGTCCTTACCCTTGTTATAAGTGATCTCATAGTCATAACCCATGAGTTTTCTAACCCATTTCTGTTGTGCTGGGGAGGATACACATTGTTCTAGGAAAAATTTCAGACTCTGGTGATCAGTCTTGATGCAGAAATGATTCCCTAAGAGGTAGGGTCGCCACTTTTGTACTACATGCAAAATAGCCATCATTTCCTTCTCATAGGTAGAGGTAGCGAAATTCTTACCGGAAAAGGATTTGCTGGTGAATGCAATGGGGTGTTCATCTTGAAGGAGAACAACACCAAGTCCATTGCCGCAAGCATCACTCTCAATAGTGAAGGGCTTGGAAAAATAAGGCATAGCTAGAATAGGTGTAGTACACATAGCTTGTTTCAGCTTGTCAAATGCACACTCAGTAACATGTGTCCATGTAAAAGCATCCTTTTTCAACAGAGCAGTTAATGGAGCTGCAATCTTCCCATAATCCTTGACAAACTTGTGGTAGTATCCAGTCAACCCCAAAAAACCACAAAGGCTCTTGAGTGTCTTAGGAGGCGGCCAATTGTTCATGGCAGCGATTTTGGCAGGATCCACACGAACCCCTTGTGCTGAGATAATGTGCCCGAGATACTCAACTTCCTTTTGGCCAAAATCACATTTAGAATGTTTGGCATGGAGATGATGATCAGAGAAAAGTTACATTACGAGAGCCAGATGCCGGAGATGTTCATCCCATGTTTTACTGTAGATGAGGATATCATCAAAAAATACCAGAATGAATTTCCGCAAATAGGGTTGGAATATTTTATTCATCAAGGCCTGGAATGTGGAAGGAGCATTAGTGATACCAAAGGGCATGACCAAAAACTCATAGTGGCCATCATGTGTGTGGAAAGCTGTTTTAGGGATATCATCCTCATGAACCCGAATTTGATGATACCCAGAGCGAAGATCCAACTTGGAGAAAATTTGAGCACCATGAAGCTCATCAAGAAGCTCATCAACAACAGGAATTGGAAACTTATCCTTGATGGTGAGGTGATTAAGTGCTCGAAAGTCAATGCAGAGGCACCCAGACCCATCTTTTTTGTGGACAAGAAGAACTAGTGAAGAAAAGGAACTTGTGCTTGGGCGAATAATACCTTGCTTCAGTAAGTCCCTAACGAGGAGTTCATTCTCTATTTTTTGGTGAAATGGGTAGCGATAGGGCCTGATGTTGGGAGGAATTCTTCTAGGAAGGAGATGAATAAGATGGTCCTATGGTCATGAAGGTGGAAGTCCCACTGGTTCAGCAAAAATAGCTGTATATCGATCCAGAATTTGTTGGAGATTCAAAGGAGTAGTGGGGGCCACTGATGGTTGCATTTCAATGGAATGGAGCTGAGGGATGACACCATGGGAACTCTTCTTAAGGATTTTTTCCATGCGATGTGAATTGATGATGCTGAGAGACCCTGGTTGTAATCCTTTCAATGTGCGTTTGTGTCCATCGGGGGAGAACTGCATCCAAAGTTCAACAAAATCCCATAATATGGGGCCAAGTGTGCGCAGTCATTGAGCACCCAAAACCACATCACATCCGCCTAAGGTCAAGGAAAACATGTCAGAGTAGAGGTTATAATCTTCCATAGAGATACGCACATTATGACACTTCCCTTTGCAAGGTAAGGTGCCCCCATTGGCAACCATGACTTCAAAGTTGGAGCAAGGATGGATAAAACAACCAGCTTGTTTGGCCATCCGAGGGTCAATGAAATTATGAGTGCTGCTAGAATCAATGAGTATGGTAAGAGGAAGCTTCTTGAAGTAACCGCGTACCCGCATTGTTTGGGGGGCAGTGACTCCAGCTAAAGCATGGAGGGATATCTCAGGCTGGTCATCCTGAGATGGAGGGTCAGTAGGCGGCTCCTGAATGTCAACCAGAGCATCCATTGGATCGGGAGCTTCTTCACCAATTTCAGAGGCAGGTGGAGAATCGACATCCAAGAGATAGAGCTTTTGTTGAACACATCGATGTCCCCGAGTGAATTTCTCATCACAATTATAACAAAGCCCTTTTTCTCTACGTGCCTGCATCTCTGTTTCAGACAAATGCTTGATTGGAGGTGAGCGAGGAGCTGGCAGAATGGGAGGTCGTTGAGAACCCATATTTTGGAAGGGAACAAAAGAGGATTTGGAGCACTGTTGGGCTGCCATCTTGTCTTCTGCCAACTTAGCCAACCCCAGGGCTTCCATCATTATGTTGGGACTGAACATTTTGACCTCAAAGCGAATTGCATCCTTTAGACCACTGATAAAACAACTCCGGTAGAAGTCCTCAGGTAATCCTTCAGTGTGATTAGCTAGTTTCTCAAATTCAGTTTGATACTCTTTCACAGTGCCAGTTTGGCGAAGTTTAGTGAGAGCTCTTGTGAAGTCATCAAAAGCACTAGGACCAAATCGTTGCAAAAGGAGCTGGAAAAAATTAGGCCATTTTGGCTCTTCATGAGCCTTGATGTACCAACGATACCATTGAAGAACTTCCTATTCCAAATGAAAGGAGGCAAGTGGAACTTTGTTGACATCAAAAGTATTATGAAGACTGAAATACTGTTATGCACAATATATCCATCCAGTCGGATTAGTACCATTGAAGTGAGGAAAATCTAGCTTCGGACCGTGAAAATTGCTGGAAGAAGAGAACCCATTGTCTGATGAAGACTCGTACTGTCGTCTAGTGTTGATAGTTGAATGCTCAAGATGGAGACCGAGAAATTTTTCATCCAGTTCTTGGAGTTTGGCTTGAATGGCTACAAGTGCTTCCTCCATGGCTTTTTCTCCTGTGCGGGTGACAACCATAACCAGGAGTTTTTTTTTTTTTTTTTTAACCAGGGGGAGGGGAGTGGGTAGAACAACAAAAATAGAAACTGTTTCAGTAGAGGAAAATTTGGATTTGGGAAAAAATCGGAAGGGTAATTTGGGTTTGAGTAAGTTTTGGACACTGTCTAAAGGACACGGAAGCAAAAAATGGGGATTTTAGGAGCGGGGTGAAAGAATGAGAAAATTTGGTAGAGAGGGACAAAAAAGCAGAATGAGGAAAGGAATATGGTGGCAAAATTTGAAGGCGTTTGGGTGAAAATCGAAGGAGTTATGGAAAACCCTAAAAATAGACAAATGTGGGATTTCGGGTCTTGGGAAGTGGAATTTGGGATAGGGTCTTTAGGAATGAAATATGCAGAATGGAATTGTAGAGATGTCAGTGAAGTTTCAGGGAAAACAGAGTTGAAACCAAGGAGATATGGCTGAAAGTGATCTGCAACAGAGTTGAAGGGATCTACAATGGCGTGAAAGTGATTGGAAACAGTGGAATCTGTAACGACGCGGAATTGATCGGCAACAAATGGATCTGCAACGGCGTGGAACTGACTGGCAACAGTTCTGGATAGAGGAAATATGCAATTGTGCAACTGAAAATAGATATGGACCCTAGGTATGTGCGACTTCCTATCGGTTCAAGGGAATCACTCGGCCACCAATGCTGTCTGACGGCTTGCATATTGGAGAAGTACCCCTCACTCCACAGCTCAGGTAAAACTGATAACTGCTTGGCCACAAACGACAGCTCTTGGTTTACCTCACAGGTGGGAACTAGTCAATCAGGTAGGGGTCGTTGCCCTTTTCACTGGTAGGTCCTCTCAATGGGCCAGCTAATTCGGGGTTCCTGTGCTACTCCTCACAATGAGTTTTAGGGATTATTCCCAAGTACTTCCCACAGTTAAGTGGATAGGGATTATTCCTAGATCCGAACCTACAACAGAAGCGAAAAAAAAAATTTGGCAGAAATTTCACCCAACGAGCACAAGAAAGTGCTTTGATACCAGATGTGAGGACCCTGTAGCAAATAATTAATCAAAATACATGATATAGCAGCAGAACTCAAAATCACTTTTATATTAATCGCAGGCCACTTCGAGGGGGCAACCTCCTTTGAGCAAGCTCAATACAAAATAACTTCACGGTGCCTTCCTTGGCCTCAACACACACTTATATACTAAAAATAGGAGCCAATACTATGGGTCAAAACCATGGGCCAATATAAACTATGGATCAACAAATACTATAGGCGGCTTACAAAGCATATGCGCCCAACACAATAACACAAACTATGGATCAACAATGACTATGGGATGACTTACAAAGCGTATGCGTCCAACAACAATATACTAACATGGTAAAGAGAAGGATTGACATGGGTTCCTAACACAGTTTAACATCAAGGTGTGGACATATATCTTCCACAATGCATTTGAGGACACATTTTGTCCTCGGACATCTCATCACTAACCCATCACCAATCAATTGCACTAACTGGTTCTAATACCATGTTGAAAACTGGAGAGAGTAGTGCACAGGTTTAGTCTCTCTTAAATTGATTTTTACTATGGGAAATGGATTTCATCTATACCACATTTATGAGTTATATAGAAGAAGATTAATTAGGACCTATATGAATGGTTGCATCGTATAGAATAAGATTCCTTGTGATGGAGATTCATGTTTCTAATAAAAATTGGACTTGCTGGTAGGCTTCTCAACCATACCACTAAGTCACATTCCTTTTTCATGACAAACACCCTTTATCATGTTGAAAATTGGATAGTCCATGAATCAAGGGGTGGATTGCATTATGGAATATTTACCAATCAACCACTACACATGGCTCTAATATCATATGCAAAATTGAACAACGTAGGAACCCATTCCGGAACCAACCCTCGTCCATTGCTCATGATTGGAAATATTAAATAGTTTGACATCAAGATATGAATTTCTATCTTCCACAACACTTCTCAAGACACACTTTGTCTTGGGCCTTCGTTTCATCACCAATCAATCAAAATACCTAGTTCTAATTCTATGTTGAAAATTGGAGAGACTTGTGCACAAGTTTAGTCCCTCTTAGATTGATTTTTATTGTGTGCAAGGCACCCCATCCATACCACATTGATGAATTGTATATATGAACATTCATTGGGATATAGACATGGAAGGATAATGATGGGTGATATATGAAGGTCCCAAATACAAATCCAAATTGGGTGAAAACATGGATTGACTGTGCATTGAGACAATGATCACAATTGATCCAAGCGTAGACATGGATGGCCATGTATAGAACACATCAATGCCCTCATCTATGCACACCAACCCATGTACCCTAATAATTGGGTTCCCCACACAACAAGAATAGAACCTTGGGTCAAGGAGCAATATCCTTGGGTCTCAATGCAAAGCTCGAAAATCTTTACAACATTTGGCAAATACAACACCACATGCACCTAATTTCATAGCTTTCAGAACAAATTCTAGGAATCCCTACAATCTTCCAAGACCATTATGGAATGTCAAGGATGTAACGTTGTCTTGATGCATTTGTATGAATATCAATGCATACATCTTGTTAGATATAAAAGATGTTTTGTGTTAATAATCACATAACAAACAGGGTTTTGTGTCATAGTTTTCAAAACTTTGACATTTGGGACTATCATATATTTTTTCATTTTGATAAAGAAGGGTAAATATTTAATTATATATCTTTATCTTAATTCTGAATGTGTGTGCACAACTCTGAACCCTCATGTTTGGATTTCTCCTCTAAGCTAACAAACTATGGGCTATCGGTGTTGATAAAAAATGATCTTCCATCCATTGGTATGGTGTCTGCAGCTGCATAATCTTTTGTTTTTATGATATTTGTGTTTACCATTTTGTGGATTACATACACATTGATGGTGCTTATTTTGTACTCTTGGAACTATTTGCTCACAATTTTTATTAGTATAGTAGTTATAACAGATTTTCCTTAGAATTTAGGGAATTTGAACCAGCTATATCTAATTCTTGTGATCATTTCCCTTGCAACCCAGTAATGGAAAAATAAAAATTAAACACTTTCAAATAATTTCTCAAGAAGCAATAGAAGTAGGGTACACAAATCACTCCATTCTCTCTAAGACCCAGTTATATTTTAGGGTACACGAAAGGCAATTATTCATAAACAAGAACTTCTCATAATTGATTTCTTTCATCGATAGGGCACAGGATGAGAGCGATTTCATTCCAAATCATTGATATTTAGACAAATTCATGAGTAACCACACGTAAACTCATACTCAAGAAATTCCTACTGTTCAAACCCCATGGAAACATTAGCAGGAAGATAGTTCACTGGTGAGTCAACATAGTATTTATCCAACCACAAGGGATTTGACTATCTTGTTTTCCTCGCCCTCACACGGAATTAATTTCAAAGGTAAGAAGCATGGGTATAAGTCTTAGAAAAATTTCATAGTATTAGCTACACATCAGACCTGGCACATAATCCAAATGAAGCTTGCTCTACGTGGTGTAGAACTTCAGGGAAAATCCCATGGGGGAATTATTTCAACATGGCACACACTACATTGCACAAGACTACATACCACGATGGAATATTTATAAGAACCACTACTACACCTTAGGATAACAAACTGGTAGACTCTCTTACGCAAACAAGAAAATTTAATTCACAATCGCATTACTTATAACATGATCCCAAAAGAAAGGATAAGGACTCTGAACAGTTTTTTACATTTACAGATGTGCTTTGATGGGTAGGCACATACACAACATCTACTCTTCTAGATATGAAATATTCAGCGACCACACTAGATACAAAGAGTGTGGGTATTATTTCTCCTCTTACCAAAACTTCATGTTCCCTTACCATAAAACATAATCAATCATCACAAATTCAACACTGCAAAACAAATGAACATTTCAAATACGATAGCATTATGATGTGTAATGAAACTGTCGATGGCATACCCTACTACCCTTAACCCTACCCATTCCTATATTGATGTATGTAATGAAACTATCTATTGTATGAGACAAGCGATGTCTAGGAAATTCATAGAAGCATATTGATTTTGAGTATTTCATTTGGAGAAAAATTAAGAGTATATAACTTTTGAAAAAAATAGTATCAATTGAAACAACCTTACTATTTTCCTACTAACAGTTCAACCATATGCATCTTAATACTTAAAAATAATTCCCATTTCCATTTAATTATTCAAGTGAGTGACAAGAAATAATATCCTCTAGTTTATTATGAAATCAATTTATGTTAGAAGACTTTCAAAAAAGGAAAAAAAAACCAAGATAACTAAGTTGAGAACCCAATATTATAATGTTACTGAAGGAACTCCATCTTGAAGTGAAAGCTCAACATATGCTAATGTTGTTAGAGGAGTCAACTCAGATGGCTTAACCACAATTGTACAACTAGAAGCAAGATCTAGAGAAACCTGCAAGCTCAATAGTTGAATAGCTGCGAACTCCATCTTGAAGTGAAAGCTCAACAACTGCCAATGATGTCAGAGGAGTCAACTCAGATGGATTAACCACAATTGTACAACCATAAAAAATATCTATAGAAACCTGCAACAAAGAAACATGAGTACAAAGTTCTGTGGTGTAGTACATGCACGTTTGAAAGTTTCTGCAGGAGCAAGAAGTCATATTAAAGCAGATGGTAGTTTTTCATAACAAATAGACATTCTAGATATTACACAGGTTGAAAATCATGGGATGAATTGCAAGAAAAATAACACATATTCTTTATACTTTCATTTTTTTTAAATGATGAAGCATCTTATGGCCTGCATAAGAATTCAACGCAAAAAAAATAACATGTATTACCATTTAATGGAAGCCATACAGAACCTTAATGACAGCCTCAATATGCATTAATAATAGATGTATTCCACAAATGGAATCAATAATACACATTAACTGGCATATAAACCTCTCTTTTTTCTTATAATACCTTCCTTAATTTCTATACTCATATATATATTACTATCACACTTTCTCTCTTAGGAGACAAGTCACTAACAAAACAATGGACATACCTGAGAGAGAGATAGATAGGTATTTGTAGGGAAAAGTGAGACAAATACAGACCTCAAGGTATTAATGGAATAATACCTGAAATGATATTGTTTGAAGAAGGTTGTTACATGCATAGAACTTGTATCAATTCTACTAGATGCATGTTGAATGGTAGCATATTGAATGGCTAAGTGCTCTTTCATCAACTAAAATGTTCTTCAAGATTACTGTATCGTTTTTCAAGTTCCCATTATTGATAATCTAAGAAAAATGACTACTTTCACTAATGACTAACTTGGAGCCAAAGGAATGGAAAGATGCTAGAGGCTCGACTAGAATACTGGACATAATTTCAACAATTAACATAGCTTTAGCTTTCCTTTTTCCACAATGATTATCTCTTGCAATTTGGATATCAAGTGCACAGGATTTTTGCTACCTCAAATGATTCATCTTCATGTTTAGAGAGGGAACAAATATAATCTGAAGCCTCTCCATTTTCATTATCCTCATTGACATGATGATGATCTGCAGAAACGATCATGGAAATGCACTTGAAGACAGATCACCTAAAGAGAAATCCATACAGGCTCAAAGACAGATCACTCAAGGACAGATCGCCCAAAGAGAAATCCATATAGGTTCAATTGGTTCTTCAAAACTATAGAATTGAGGACTGTTAGAAAGGTCACATATACTAACAACTTCAAATGACTTTGTATACTTTTGAATGACCCATGTGCCCATTTCCCTCGGCTAAATTCTTTTTTTGGTGGAACTAAGCGAGTATCATGCATTGATTTCCCAGAACGGGAGAATCATGTAGATTTCATAAATCTGATACTCCATGTTAGATACAGATTCAAATCCAGCATTGGCTTCAGCTTTGTAATCATAACCTTGTTTCCTACTTCCAGCAGGACTATGGAAAGTGTTGCTATTGCTTTATTGTATGCTGGAGCTTCCCTCTAGATAGATTCCTATTTTTGCCTACTCTAAGTCAAACAAAACAGTACTGGGAGTGATAGGAGATCAGGAATCTTCAATACTCTATGTTAGATTTAGGTTCAAATTTAACATTGGCTTCAGGATCCTTGCATCTTGTAGCCTTTCTTATTTGTAATTAGAACCATGTTTCCTACTTCCAACAAGAGTGAAAAGTATTTCTATGGATTTAGTGTATGCTGGAGCTTCCCTCTAGGTAGATGGTTATTGATACTGCTATAAGTCAAACAAAATAGTAATAGGATGGCCTCTTGTACCCATGTGTTCTCCCTTCATGTCTGAGTTTGATTGTCTATTACATCTGCTTGGTACAATGCTTTATCAAATTTTATGAAAATTCGAGTCTTCCAATTGATATCTACTAAGTCTTTGATTTATCAAAATTTATGTTTTAAATTTTCAATATGAATGTTCATTGTTCAAATAATCATCGAACTTATAATTATGAATCGTGATTCATAATTTATTAAGAAATCTATATGCATGTATGATGTGACTATGACACACACACACATACATATAATATACATATACAGTATCCCGACATACCCAAGTACCCTTTTTCAAAAAGTGGCATCCCCCTCCCTGTCCCCATCCCCGTCCCCGTACCCAAGTTTCCTGGCAACTTAGTGTCATTGATATCCCAAAGTCCAAATTTGGTTTAACTTCCTTTTCAAACACTTTCTTACTCTATGTGGATTGCAACAATACTGATCTTTATGCAAGTGTAGTTTAATATCTAGAGTTTATAGACTTTTATGTGTTGTAGGACTAGGAATGAGATTACTTTATCAAACACTTTTCTGCTGCAATGCATTGATGTGATCTAATAGCTGGTTGTTTTATAAGTCACATATAATACTGTAGTTTCTTCAAACACTTCATGACACCATTGTAATTCAGATATGATTCTTTTGAGTCCCCATAGTTTGATTTGGTTTCCAATGTATTGTGGTTTACAATTTCAATTCATTATAATGCATTACATTCAGAAATTTAAATATTTATGCAATAGTGACATTCCACACACACATACAACCAATAAAGGAAAACTATAATGCCCATACAAGCTGATATAAATAAATTAATCTACTGTTTACATTCCTGGGTGTGTTCGTTCCCTTCTTTGAGGTATATCTTCACAAGTATGAGGCTGATTTCCTTGCTGTAGGTGGCACCCAAGAGTACCAAAAGTTTTTGACAATAGATATTCAAGCCCAGGAGGAAACTAATTAAAGCTGATATATCATGAACAACAAGGATGTAAGTGACTGTTAATGCTCCCTTCAACAAATGACCAGAAGTTGTTATTAAATGGTTGTATATTGCATCCAATGGCCCCAACTTACTTAGGTAATACAAATATAACAGAAAGGAAAATTCTGAGTACAAATACTAGTCAAACAACTCAAAAAATGTCTCTTATTTTCCCAAGGAACTCAACTTTGGGAAAGTTGAGTTTTTAATAACAATTTTAAGTGTTTGGGATGAAATTCGAGTGATAGTTGAGACAAAAAAATTAATGGAAATGAGTGGAGTGAATGTGCACCTTAGGTGAAGAAAATTCAAAATAAATGCATTGCAAACTAACAAAACATTCCAAGAGAATTGAAGAGCTTGAACAAAGCATAATTGTACCAAATCACATGTTACCCGAGAGATTGATTGCATCATATTGAGTTATAGGTGATTGCATCATATTGAGTCATAGGCTACATGTTCGGATGGAATCTAAATCTCCTTGCTTTCAATGGAGGTAGAGGATTGAGGTACTGCGAAATGAAGAGTGAGGAGCTATTTGCTAGTACACACTATCTAGGGAAAATCTGTATATATAGAATCTCAATTCGTCATAGTTGCTTGAGAAAGAGGAAGGAAATTTTATTAAGGAATTAGAGCCTTTCTTGTTGAATGTGTTTATGTTGGAGCTTGGCATGTGCCACTTGTAGAGGGATTTCTCCACATGTGAGCCTACTTGTGTAGGGTTAGATTGCTTGTAGTGGGATAGGTATGGTTTATATTGTTGGTCTCCCTTACCTCTCATATGAATAGAAGGAGAGATTCTTTTCATTCATTCATTCATCACACGCTTGTATTAGAGATGTGATGAGTGCAGTGCATTAGTTTCTCTCTCTTGTGTATTCTTCATTGTCTTATCTCTTCGTCTTGATGTGGTAGGTTTCTTGGAGAAGTTCAAGGGGAATTCTTGGGTTAATTTTTCATCCTAAGGAGGCAAACAAGCTAGGGTTTGTGATAAATCCTAGATGGATAAAGAAAGCGTTATACCTTGTTGCTCTTGAGAGAAGAATACTAGGGTTTTGGAAACCCTAGTGCTACTTGTTATGCTTGTTGAGGAGAAAATGAGATGTTTTGTATGATCCAAGGTGGAGTTTTAAGTGATGGTGCTATCTTGTTGAGGATTCTTTGTGGAGTGACCAGATTTCTTTAAGAGTTATTCCTAGCTGGGAATTGGTGTATATGCTTTTCATGGTTTCCCTAACTAGGGTTTGAAGAACTTGAGAGTGTAACAACTTGTGATGAATTGTTAGAATGCACATGTACTTCATGTTTTCCAGCTGTCCAAAAACCATAGAATGAAGTATTCTACATTGGAAAATTGGTTTCATTTATATAGCTTTTCTTTAACCAAACTCTTAGACATGACTAACTAAAACCTCACATGGTTTCCAAGGATTCAATCTCTTTTACGAGTTAACTGTATGTTCTGAAATACAAGGGCATCAAATATGTACAACCAAAATTGTATGATTGGAAATAGGGTATTTGTAGGTATTCCCACATGTTTATTAACAAATTAAAATGTTCATAGAAGGAAATGGTGTGTTTGAGTTTGTGGTTAAAGGGTCCTAATTCTAAATCTTCACTTCATAATTTAATGCCCTTTTTTAGTTGATTTTCATCTTATAAAAGTGCTCCAAGAAGGCTAACTATAACTTTGGTAGAGGTGTAACTAACCCTTATTTGATTGGTCAATTAAATAGCCTTACATTTTACTGTAAAATTATTCTTTCCAGGTTTTAGAAATTTGGGTTATTTTTTTTTTACTTTTCTCAGCAATGTCTATTATTGTGAAGTAAGTGGTTCGAACAAACTTGGTTTTGAGTAACTTCTTAGTAGCTTTCCCAAATTAATTAAATTTATGAAAACTGATGGCTTTATGTCAAGTTATATGGACATCCTTATAGAATAGTCCTAGACTCTTAAAGTATAAGTATACCACATATATTGTAGGGAAATAAGTTTTGAAGGAATTATTTCAATGTCTTGAGGACAGAGTATTTGAAGATTAAATTTAACATTATTTCTTATTTTATAGTGTGATTTATAACAATATGTACATTTGACTTGATTTGTTGTCTAAACTATGCTTGTGTAGTTCCTTGAAAGGCTTCTTGAGCAAGGTGTTCGAAGTCGTCGAACCATGCATCTCACAATTTTGCACTTAACTAGAATGTGGCTTTTATATCCTGCAACAATTACGTTGTATATAAAGGAATTGAAGCTTCTTACTCTTCATGGTAGTGGTACTTCAAATGGTGTTATCTATTTATGTACTCTATTATTTCAAAGAATAATTGTTAACAGAGAACACACCATCTCAATGGATTTTATTCTTTATTTTTAGGGAATCATGTTGAAATGTTTTCAAGTCATAGTTTCTTAATTTATACTTGACAAGATTTTTTAAATTATATTTCAAGCAACTGCATGTTGGAACTTGGAGGTGATTTTTTAGATGCCTCTCTTATGTTTGTGGTCATGCAACTTCAGTGGCTATTGATGAGGAACTGGATGGGGAGTTGCTTGAAAACTATGTAGCAGCCAGAGAATACTTGACACTTGTTCAAAGCACTGATCCTGAACTAACTGAGGCAAAGAGTTGTACAGAGATTTAGGCTGTTAAATGACTTTTGTTGATGGTAAATATGATATGTTTTTAAAAAAATATAGATATATCTTTGTGTGTTTGGGATGAAAAGAAATGTTTCATGGTATATAATATCAGGAAAATGTATTTGGATTCTATCTCTTTTGTCATTTTCTATCTACACTTTTATTTATGTTGCAGTTCTCTTACAAATGCTTTATTATCCCTAGTTTTCACTCATCTTTGTATTTTTTTATTATTGTTGTAGAAATTGGACTTGTTAATGACTTCACTTGGATCTGAAATTATTGACCGAGAAGAACTTGGAAAAAACTTGGCGAACTTGACAAAAATTTCCAAATAGTGAATTTCTAGAGCATGATGAGGCAAGAGGGTGAGAGGATGAGTGACAAAGAGATCATGGGTGGGGTAGAATGCACTATTGGGGGAGAAAACATGGGTGTGATTTTTGAAGACATTCAAGAGTACTAAATACATGGGATCATCAATTTGGAATTTTCTAATGATGGAGAAAATGAATCATTTTGAGCATTAAAGGATCTGCAAACAAAGAAAGAGCACTGCAAACAACATAGAAAAGTACAAAAGATTAAATATCTACTTCCTTTCCTATAGACAAGTGATTTTCCATGAAGCAACCATTTTGAGATCTTTGGATCATGATGTCCCATATCATAATACATATGCGCAATAAAGGAAGCAAAATACAAAAGTAACATTCACAAAGAGTGCCGACAAACCCTTACAATTCTCTATCCCATTGAACGAATTTAATAATAAAAACAACCCTCTCTAGATGCAACAAGTAAAACATAAACTTACGGATTTAACGTAGCACGGAATCAATCATCAAACCAAACCAGGTTGGACTCTTCTTCTGTAACTTCTACTCTGAGGCGAGGATTTGTAGAGGCCTCGATTTTTGAAGACATTGAAGAGTACTGAATACATGGGATCATCCATTTGGAATTTTCTAATGATGGAGAAAATGGATCATTTTGAGCATTAAAGGATCTGCAACCAAAGAAAGAGCATTGCAAACAACATAGAAAAGTCCAAAAGGTTAAAGATCTACTTCCTTTCCTATAGACAAATGATTTTCCATGAAGCAACCATTTTGAGATATTTGGATCATGATGTCCCATATCACAATACATATGTGCAATAAAGGAAGAAAAATACAAAAGTAACATTCACAAAGAGTGCCAACAAACCCTTACAATTATCTATCCCATTGAACGAATTTAATAATAACAACAACCCTCTCTAGATGCAACAAGTAAAATATAAACTTACAGGTTTAACATAGCACTGAATCAATCATCGAGCCAACCCAGGTTGGACTCTTCTTCTGCAACTTCTACTCTAAGGCGAGGATTTGTAGCGGCCTCGATTTTTTACCACTAATGTCCAATCTTCTCATCATAGATGAAATGCACCAGAGACCTTAAGTCACTATCCTATTTGGGATGTTGCTTCACACAAGAACACTCCCTCATATCAATCTATTTCAAGCTGGATAGTCATCCCAATTCATTTGGGAGTTGTTTCATGCACCCACATAATGAAATATCCAAGAATTGTAGTTGTTGAAGGTTACAAATTGAATATGGTAGTTTTTATAAATTTAAACAGGCATATAATCTTAGCATTTGTAGCGAGCTGGGATTTCCTATATCATTTGATAACTTAAGAAGATCATGAAATTTCATGATAGACAATCATTGAAGGGAAGGCATATTACAAACAATCACAGGAAGTTCCTCCAAATTGCTACAATGATCAATAATGATCTCAAAAAGATGGGGGAAATACAAATGTAACCCCAAATGTAATCTACTCATATTCCCAAAACCCTCACACATAATACAGGATAATTTCTATATTTTTTTCCAAGATTGACAATATTCTTGGAGGGGAGGAACTATTACTCTCTCTAACTGAACAACTTTCAACCGAGTTAATGAAGAAAATACCGATATGCCTTTGAGTGTAGCATGTTTAGAATTGTGATTTACAATCATAAGAACCTTTAATTTAGGGATTGACTCCATGAAAGGTGGAATAAAGTATTCACTTGCATAAAAGTTTAAGATGAGAGCCTTGCCATTTGGAAAGTCCATTTGACACCAATCCTTCTCCTCCATCAAACCTTGACATAGAAATCATTATATTGAGAAACAGACCATATGCCACCGGAAGGTAGGATGTAGGATTCAGTATGCTTTTGATCAGGTGAGATAAATCAATATTTACAATAAAAAATAGACAAACAACTAGAAGGGTAGATAAAAAGTAAAACAAACATGTGTGGAAGGAAAAAATCTCATCATCAAATGCAAACTTTGCAACCTTTTTCTAGGTTTTGGGAATAGAATCGAATTTTTGAGACATAATAAGCCTTTTGTGTCTATTAATTATAGGGTCCTTCCTAGTCAAATAGATAGCCACGTCACGTAGCATATCATGTTGAATAAAGGAAAGTTCACAGCTGCTACCATAAGAGTTCATGGTACATCTGAAAGGTAAATCAAAGTAGTTATGTCAGCTGAAAAAATGACTAACTGGTGCTCATAAAGATTCACTCATCTCTCATCAAACAGTGTAATATAACCTAAGGGATTAGGTCAACATGATAGTGTTGGGAATTTGGCTGCACTAGTAGTTCTCGATTCAAATCCCTTGGGTTAGACTGTTTGATTCCCTTTAGATTAAGTGCATTACATTATGACTAGGGATGTCATCCACAATTTTGGGGAAGCGTCCATTGAATATTCCAAGAGGTTTACTTGAAATAAAAAAAATAAAAATTGCAGTAAGCAAAGAATCATTGAATAAGTCTCCTTTGTCACAAGATAGTCCAAATTCCCAAGAGAAGATTATCAAGGATAATCAATAAGACAAAAAATGTATAAGTGACTCACTTGTGATTGTTCACCAGATTCACAAGATTCCTACTTGCAAGTTTTATTAATATGGTGTAAACCTCTTCCCATTGGAACTTATGGACATAAACCTCCAAGTCTAATAATGGATCAACAGATATTTTCCTGGTCTTTGGAAATATTCCAATGTACAAAAATCCCAAACCCCAAATAAGTGATTAACATGACATCATTGTTTTTGTGTTGCATTATAATCCTATATCTAACCTGTATATTCTATTGGACACATCAACTCCTCATTGTTTAGATTAAGGTGTCCCCACTTTCTGCTTTAGATTTTGGAAGTTGCGAACAAGATTGTCTGATGATATCCATTTAGCCTAAGTGGGGAGTTTCCCTTTGTAGCCTACCAAGTCGCTAGTGGGTGTATTGGTGTGGGTGGTTTGGGAGCAAATTTCCAAGATCTTTCTTTTACCCTCGAACTCAAGGCTTTGTTTCACCCCTAGGAGAAATTCAAGGGTCAATTGTTTCTTCAACTGTATCTGGGAAAAATGATTGCTATGGAATTTTCTCTATATCTCTAGCATATGGAACTTAACGAATCAGAACTGATGCTATTTGTGTCTATCTCTGCTACTAGTATTTTGACTTGCTTTAGAATGGGTATTTACAATGCCCAAACCCCAAATCAATGATTAACATGACTACTACCTGAATAAGTGGAATCAAGGAACAAACGGGTGCATCAAAATATGTTGAACAGTTTTGGCACTACTTCAATGGTGACTTCTTGGAATGCTCAATATTTCTCAGGGCTGAACCATTTTGGAACTACTTCAATGGTGACTTCTTGGAATGCTCAATATTTCTCTGGGTTTTGGCGGGTTTGGCATATATCAATTAAATTTAAAAATGAAAAAAAAAAAAATATCAAACATATATAAGGAAATCAATTAAAATATTGTCAAAAACTCAAACATATATCTAAAGAAACTCAATTAAAATATTTTCTACTAGATTAATAAAAATGAGTGAGAAAATAATTTTTTATGGTGACCATAAGTGATATTCATGAGACATTTTAGTAATAGATATTTTTGGTAGGTTAGTAATCTATTAAAGAAAATAATATCATGTATTTATGAGTATGTTTTAAGTGTATATAATTAAGACAATAGATTACTCTTAATGCACTCTCAATTATGACTTATTTTGAGATCGAGATAATGGAATGGAGGGAAAAATGGAGTCACTGTTTCATGAAAGGAGACTAGACATTAGATACATCATCAATTTGTTGTCTTGCTAGGACATCGTGATCACTAGCACTAAAATGTTCAATATATATTTAGACCCCCTCGTAAAAAAATGGAATATTTTATATTTTTGAGCTATGACACATGACTAGGATGTCGTGAACACTAGCACTAAATTTATCTATATATAGTTAGACCCTCTTGTCAAAAATGCAATTTTTTTCATTGCCAAGATGTCACACACTATATGGTCAAGAGAAATTCTTCGCAATTGCTTTGTTAGATCTCTGAATATCGAGGTGCATGGCACCATTATAGAAAAAAGGTTTTTCCAACATATATATCATGTGGGATTTATGATCCCAATATTATATCTAGCAAGCAATATGAATGTCTATATCACATTGTCTGCAATAATTCACAACACCCTAACACTATCCTGACCACCTAGGAAAAACACTAGATATTCCTAACCCCATAAATTCCATTTTGGATTCAGAATTGTTAACCTTCACATATNCAAAATTTACTAAATTGTAACACTTCATTGTCACAATTGCAATTTTCCATGACACAATTAAAAATGACTAACATAAATGACTAATTCATATTCTTCTAGATAGTCATTTTTTATTCCGTGATTAAATTAGTCATTTATGCTAGTCATTTTTAACTTTGTCATTTATTATCTAGTCATATTTGTTAACTAGTGACTAAATTAGTCGTTTATAGTTGGGTCAATCAAAATTGCTCATATTTAGTAGTAAATCACTTAAAAAACCCGTGGTGACTAGAATTTTTAGTCACTTAGTCACTAATTCCTCATTTTTTACTAGTGGTAGTTGATGTGAGGAAGTCTCCTATGACACATTTCCCTTGATATGGTAGTCTCATGGACAAGGGATTTTCTTGGATGTCCTTTGAGATTGTACAATCCTCCTTCTTGTTCTCCAATGTCCACATCATCTTCAAGTATCTTTCCTTTGGAACACATAAGTACTTGTCCATTTATAAAAAAAACTCTATATCCTTTATTATCTAGAGTTGAGATGGAAATTAGGTTCTTTCCAAACCTGGTACATATAATAATTCCTTCGTATTCATGGAAGTTCTAGAGTCAAGCTTGTAGCTTGATTCAACAACACCTTTGATGGGATATTGATAGTCATCTCCCAATGATACCTTCTGGGGAGAGTTCTTTTCTTCAAGTCTTGATAGATTTTTCTTCTTACCTGTCATGTGCTTTGAAGCACCACTTGCAATACAACATGTGTCTTCTCGAGGTGTTACAGACCCAAAGAGTGCAAAGAATAACACATATTCTTCTACATATTCACCTCTAGTTTTCTTTCGAGGCCTTTCTTCTTCTACATCCTCATATTCATCTAGATGAGCATGATGTTTCTTGTTGTTGTTGTTCTTCTTTCATGATAGACATTCTCTATAAATATGTCCTATCTTATGATAGTTTAACATTGATACTTTGAGTAATCCTTCTTCTTCTTCTGAAATTTATTCTTTGAAGTCTTATGATCACTCTTCTTGAAGTTTGATTGTTTTCTTCCTTTAGTATGAGTGGCTAGAGCATGATCATATTCTCTGAGGAGAGCTTCTCTATTGGATACTCTATCTTCTTCTTGTCTCCAATCTTCCCATACTATGTCAAAATTCATACTTTTTTTTTCTTTTGGAACATAGAGTCTAAATGAATGAGTCCCGAGGTCTAGTGAGACCATTGAGAGAAGTCATAACTAGTTCATCCTCATCAAGGGTGTCTCCAATAGCACTTAGTTGTTCTCTGAATTGAGATACCCTTGTGAAGTAATCTTGAACAGGCTCTCCTTTTCTCATCTCGGTTCCCCTCAGTTGAGCTCTCAGATTCATCTTTTAGTTGATGTTCGTTGCCTTATACATTCTGGAAAGTGCTTCATACATTTTCTTAGGTGTCTTCTTATATTCCACTTGAGGGATCAAGTGATCCTTAATAGAATCAACAATTATCTTTATTGAATTGATTAGGTCTTGTTCATGCTTCTCATTAGCTTCATATTCTTTAGGTTATGCAATATCATCCTTGATGTACTTCTCAAGGCCATTCTCTTTCAGAATGAGACCAAATCTATACTTCCAAGCTAGGAAATTTTATATGCCTTCCAATTTGTCCTCAACCTTAGTGCTTGGGGCCATCTTGTCTAGTAGGTCACTAAAAAATGAAATTTATCAAAATAGGAGGCTGACCTTACTTGTATATTCACTTGATTGAGGAGATTTGGTTGGTTCAACTGATTTCTAGAGATCCCAAAACTTCACCCTTCAAATCCTACTTGCGAGGTTGGAGCTCTGCAGAATTCCTGGTTCTCATTTTCTACAATTTTTTGGTTCAAGGCCAAACTAGGGTTTGGATTTCTTGGATCTTCAACCACCCAAAAAAGTTGACCATGGGCTCAATAGATGCGCTCCATGGAGACACAACTTTATATGCAAGGAGATCTTCAAAAATCCGGCTTTTGCGAAAACCCTAATTTATTCTAGAGAGGGAGGAGAGATAATTTCACCTTGTGAAAGTTGTCCTATTTAGGTTAGCTTTGATACCATGTTAAGATTTCATATACTAGACTAGATTCATTAGTGTTCAAATCACAAATCATAGCAACAGAATATCCAGAGTCACTGATAGAAACAAAATCACAAGACAAACACAATATTTATCCTGGGAAACCCTTAAGGGGAAGAAAACCCAACAAAAATTCCTCTGTATAAGATATATAAGATATAACCCCAAATACAAGTATTATCCTCATTTTGTTCTGTCTCTCTTTCTCTCCTATATGCTACTCAAGTGAGTGAGTCTGTGTTCAAATAAGAATCACAACTCCTCTATTTATACACATTGAGTCAACTGAATTTTACCTTAACCAGGTCAACCCCACTAAAATCTCTGGGTCGACTTCACCTAGGGACTCAAAACAGTATATTATATTATTCATTAGGGTACTAATGAACTAACTTACAATGGAGGATTTACCTCATGACTCTATGATGACCAAATACAATAGTAACAACCCACCAGAGGAATAATAACATCTCCCTTGGGTTACATTAGTAAAATACATTTAGAATATCCTTTGAAGTTACAATAACTCAACACTTATCAATAAAAAAATGTGCAATATGGTCATGAAACTTAGCCTTGGTTGATTAACAACCTTTCTTCCTTTCAATATTCTGAATGACTTGTCCAAATTTGAATAAGGTGTATAATCAATGTGCCTAAGGATTTAAATCATACTTTTCAATATAGTTGATGTGGTAATGGATGGATTTATTGATTCATTTTTTTTGTTGAATTAGGAATTGTGTGCTTTCCTGACACTCTTGTCAATTGTTGCATAGCATCCTACAATACTTTACTATATACTTAATGGAATATAGTATAATCTCAATAATATTATTGTCTCATGGGAATGAGATACCATGTCTAATCATTGCATTCATGTCCCTGAAAAAAGGATGAAGAACCCTCTATGATTCTACTAATTTGGTCTTGATAATTTCCAGACTAATTAATTTATTGATATTGGTTTCTATGAGCATATACATGGCCCTTCTATCCTCGATTGCTAGTATATTCATTTATTCTATAGATAAGGAGTTTATTACCCCTTTGTACACATTTGAAATTTTATATCTATATTGGATAACTTCTTATGTATTGGTAAGATATATTACCAATTATTTATAAAGTATATAAAATTCCAAGTAAATTAGAGGTGATTCCTCAAAGAGGGGAAGACATTTTCCAAATCGGTCGAAATTGATATCTTTATTTATGTTAGAGTTTTGAACATTATTTCATCATCCAATGATTATTCATGGTTGAAACTCCAAGTGTTTATTTATTATTCAAGTGTATCCATTTCCTTTTTGTGTTCATGCACTTTCTTTTATGCTATTCCCAACTTCTCTCCTAGCTTCCTCAAACTTTCCTTTTTTTTTTGTCTAAATCCTTATTGTCACCAGATTCATGGAATTATTCATTGCTAGGGTATTCCACTGCATTAGGTCTCAATTGGGATGCTTAATTTTCAGTTCCAGTACTGATATGGATTCAAGAGAAGTGACTTGTTGGCTACTTGAAGAAGACAAGTTCAACTCCCTTTTTTCTTCAGTAAGTTGATTCTTTGAGGAATCAATTTTAGTGCTTACTTCATCCAAATGAAAACTAAAGTATCAAATAATGTACTTGTCTACTTATAATTCATTAATTATTCCTTTCATAACCTCTTTTTGCATAGATAAGGAATCATTATCCTTTCTTAGAAAATTTATCTATTGTATGAGTTTTTGGTGGTCATCTACCATCTGGTCTGTAATCAAAAGATCTTGAGTTATCATTGAAATTTCCACGGCTATAATATTGTCATATTTTTTATTTTAATAATTTGATCTCCTATGAGGATTCTTATTTCAAGTTTTTTATTATCATTAATGTATTTTGGAGTTTATCCTTTTCATTTTCAATTTTTTTCACCTTGGTATTTAGGAACTGATTGTTTTATGGCTATTGATTCTAAATTCTTGCAATGTTTTCTATATGAAGTTTCTTGGATATATTTACTATATTCAATGTTGTTCAACCATTGCACCATGTATATGTCATCTTCAAGGGGAATGTTAGAAGTGCCAAATGTGACTTGGAGTGCACTCCAATTTGAGGATACATTTCTTTGTAGGCCTTATGTGCTAGTGGTTCTAATGTGGTAATTAAAAATTGCTTAGTGACAGGATCGTATATGGGTAATAGTATATCTCGTGCATGTGATTATAAAGTATCTTTATTTAAAACCTCTTTTTTTTCTCTTCCCTCCTTTTCTATTCTTTCAATATCTTGAGAGAGTTTCTTATGCTTACTGGTTGAATACATTTTTTCCATGTTGTTTATTTCCTTGTCTCATGTAAAGTGCTAGTGATAGGTATAATAAAGGTGTCTTTAGATGCTACATCATATAAAATATTGGGAAACTGAAAAGGTGGGCATAGAAGGTGGAGTATGAGGAAAAACACCTCCTATTTGTTATGTCTCCCTGGGATGATCGATTTCTTGTTCAACATCCATGACCACATGTATACTTTACTATTTGATTTTTTTTGTTGGATTGGGCTCCTGAAATCCCACTTCAACCCTTTATCTCTCATATTATTCTTGTAGTGGTTGATCATTGTCTTTCCTTTTCTTGGATTCCCCCAAATTTATGAGAATATCAATGAGGTTTTGATCGAAACTAGTTGTTTTAGGTTGATTGAGATTTTATGAATCAAGAGAATAAGTCCCCCTTGCTCTTCTCTAGGTCATTCTTCAATCATGCCTTCTTCTTCTACAATATGTTGTTCTTTAGTATTCACCTTTTGCACAATTTTCTTATGCTCCCTAGACTCTTCTTTGATAACTAATTTTTTTGAGGTTTTCTCATATGTATGAGTGTTGGGAGGGGATCATGTGCACACAACATGGAAAGAAAGAGAGCGACAAGTGTCAAAGTGGATTGCACAAGAGGAAGTTACCGACATGTATGGTCGTATTGGTCAGAAGTAGTTAGAAGTTTGGTCCAAGTTAGTTAGGAAATCAGATTATGTGGGCCTTTTTGTAAAAGGCACAAGCCTATAAATAGAATTAGGAATGTAGTAATGGATCATATTTTGGAACATGAATGACCTCTGAGTTATTTTGTAATATTTCGATAAGAAATATTTAGGTGGATGAGTAAGTTTTGGTCTGAGGCTTTCGACCATGGATGTATTCTGACATGCAAAGCTAATAAGAGATGAATGTTGATGTGAACTCTATTTTGTGTTTGTTTGTGATGCGATCTATGATGTTTCAGAATCTTGTGATTTATGTCTCCGCATTTAATTGATGCGATCTATATGATTAAAATGATGTGATCTATATGATTGAATGATGCAATCTCCTTGTGTTTGGAAAAATTTTCTTCTTATCTGGATGATGTGAATTATTTATGTGTTTAATGAATTCTTATATGTCGACATAATTGTTAAGTTAATTTTAACCATGGTTGTTGTGATATGAGACCTTGTTGCAAATGACATTAAATAGATGGGATAAGTGACATATCGAACCCTCTGGGGCCCACGAACTGCATCACAATTGAGTAATATTAGATGCATAAGTCCCCTTCCTTTCTACAGAAACATGGTTCCTGCAGCCCTCCCTCAAATATATTAGGTGATATTGCATATTCTTCAAAGGTGTTGCTGGACAAGGTAAAACCTATTCCGGCCACTATTTAGGGAGATTGCATCGGAAGGTGTCGACAGTGAGTGAACCCTTATTGACTGAACTGTGTCAAAAAATGGTTCTATTTTCGATACCATAGTGCAAGGAAGAAGGGGATATGTTGTGGCATCCAAAAAAACCATAGATCTAGGACCAACTCGATCAAAGGGCCCAAGAATTCATTGCAAAAGAAAACCAGAGTTCTAGATTGTCAACAGAAGAGTTGTTGGGAGAGTACATTTATTTTGATATTCACAAAGTATTCTTCATCGAGTTTCCAATTATTTTGTACGAGTGTGTTATAACTCATAATTACACCCTAGGTTGCAGAGGGTAGACGCCAAGGTAATGAAAGAACCACTTTAGGAAAGGAGAGATGACTTCTTCCTTTCCAGAGAGGGATCTCTTATAGGATATTTAATGAAACCATATTTAATGATAAATCACATTCAGGTTTAGTTTGTGGTTGAAAGATGGCAAGCACAATTGGGCTATGGAGTCGCAAATTGTAGAGGAGTTACAGAAAAATTTGCAGGTGAATATCCATAGAGGCAAGGTAGCACTTAGTTACAGTCAAATATTTGTTTGTCTAGTGATAAAGAGAGAATAAGAACAACCCACCAACATAGAGCATCTAAGGATGAATTCTGCATCAATTTTGGAGGGAAATATTTTGGTGGACACCTAAAAACAATAGCCAGAGCATGTGAGATCAATTCTGAACTATTCTACACTTATTCCAGGCATGAGAACACATAATGGAGAGATAAACAAGAATACATGCACATAGGAAAGAAAGTAACAGACTGTAACTATGAATCACACAGGAATCTCTGCAACAACAACAAGCATTTGTATCTGCAGCTTTTATTATCAAAATATATAAACAAAGAATAACACAAATTCTTATGGGTTCCAACCCCATTTCCCTCTATGAAGGGAATATTTATAGCTTCCTAAGCTCACGAGACCAACCTTAAAATAGAACTAAAAACAATTTCAACATGAAAATGAAATTCATAACAAAATGATGATCTGGAAAATCTGCCATGATCATAAAACCAAACATAAAACACGTGTTGGAGTGTGCATGATGAGTCAGTTGAAGATTATTGACAGGATGGATGCCGAAAATGATCGGTTTGAGGGTTTCTGCCATGACCTACAATGCATTTCCTCCCTCTCTGTAATTTTCCTTTGAAAATCATTTTCGACCGTAGATCTTCACTCAAGATTCATTCTGCACCATCGATCTATGGTCTACATAATGTGGAAGATGGGATGACAGGATGACAACCTTTCTAAGGTTTAATTTTTAATTTTCCCACCTCTGCATCATCCTTTTCACCTCTTTGTTTTCTGCACCATTGATCTACATCGGATGTATTTTCAGTCGTTGATATGAGGTCTACAAAAAACCCAAAATCCCTTCAAAATATTGTTCTTTTCGGCTTCTGACCTTCAATATTACCTTTAGCTTTTGAATCAATATGGACCATCGATATAGATGTAGATGGTTTCTATACTGTAGATATGGTGGATATCAGAAATCAGAACTTCATCTCTTCAAGAACAAAACCTTTATCTTTCTAGTTTTTGGTCTCCACCCTTCTTCTTTCTTTTCACACTGTTGATTTATCCCAGCTTCATCTTCGACCATCCAATCCCAGAAAGCAGGAATGATAAATTAGGACTCTAGCTCCTCGAGAACAAAACTTGTACCTTTCTGGATTCCGAATTTAACTTCCCATGCTTCCTTCTTTTCGCATCGTTGATCTCATGGTGGTAAAATTCTGGGTTGTAAATGTCGAACCTTGGAAAGCGGAAATCAGGTTTTCCTAGTTTATAACTCGAAACTTCATTATTTTTTCTTCCACCTTTACTTCTTTTTTAGTCGTTGATCTAGGGAGGAAACTCTCTATATCCAACGGATCTATATAGTGGAGGGTGGAAGTCATATTTAAACGCTTTGTAACTAAATCTTACCCTGTTCTGGACTTCCACTCTCGATCTTATTTTGGAGGAAATGATTTCTGGACTTGGATTTCTTGCGATGAGCATCCTGACCATCCATTTCCTATCAACAATTTATCCTAAGGGTGTATTTCCTCATTCATAGACATTTCAAGGTCTAAAATCATAATTCCTTCAAGTTTTTTACATTCTTACTATGGAAATCCCCCTTCCAACACCTGTAGAGATTCATCAATCAGTATTCTAAGGTTCTATGGTGTAAACATTTATAGCCCCATTTCTCCTAATGACCAAACCCTTCACTGAATAGTTAACCCAAAAATGGTGTTAAAAACTAGTTCCAACTCAGATTTTATCCTCCCTATGAGGTAGTAAAGAACCCCGTAAACCATGTGCCAAATCCATTGGTCAGATTTAGGATTGTAGGCTTAAAATTTTTTACTTTTTTACTTTTTATTTTTACTTGTAAGTGAAAAATCAAAGAAAACTAGAAAATTGGAAACCCATTAAGATCTTAGAGCCTTCTCTTCAAGCATCAAATATTCTGGCTTCACCATCTGGGCTATTATAAATATAAAGAAACAAAAATATATACAACTATGATGCAGAAATTACCTCCTATTTCAGGACAAATAATGCTTAAGACATCTCTCGTTTATTGGACCTCCTTTCAGTTGAGATCCATCCCGATGATGTCAAATAAACACATTGTCTCCTCTGTATGCTACTATGATGTAGGGGCCTACCCACATGTGATCAAATTTTCGATGTTTATCCTCTATGGGAGCATCCCACTCCAAGAACAAATATTCAATATGGAAATTTTCTTCCTTTACCCTTCTATCAAATGTTTTCTTAATTATTTCTTGATGGAACTGTACTTTATCATATGCTCTGTCCCTTACTTCATTTAATTCTATGATCTAGTTAATCATTCTCTGCATATGGTTAGGTTCATCCTGTTGCTCCTGCAATAGTTTCATGACTGGTACACCTAATGATGCTAGAAAAACCACCTCAACTCCATATACCAATTGGAATGGTTACATTCCAATGGCTCTTTTAGTGTTGATTTTGTCATCCCACAAAGAATATCTCAGCTTTGTGTGTCAGGCCCTTTTGTTATCTTCCAACATATTCTTAATGATTCTTACTAGGATTTTGTTTGAAGATTAAACCAACCCATTAACCTGTGGGTAATATGTAGTAGAATGATTTAGGCTAATGTGGTACTTGTGACAGAATCTTACCATTTTCTTGGATTTGAAAGAAGGAGCTTTATCCGTTACAATCCTTATGGGACAACCAAACCTGGATAAAATATTCTCTTCAAGGAAACTCATTATTATTGCATATGTGGCCCTTCTTGTAGGAATTGCCTCGATCCACTTAGTGAAGTAGTCAATACTTGTCAAGATACGTCTGTGATGTCTTGAGGAGTTAGGATTTATTTCTCCAATAAAGTCTAGTCCCCACTGCTGAAAGGGTGCTTTTACTGATACGGGATTTAGAGGAAGTGAGACCACTTTTCTTTTTCCATCAAATACCTGGCATTGGTGAGAGGTAGTAGTTTAATTATAGGTAGCTGAGAACATTGAAGGCCAATAAAAACCAACCCTCAATTTTTTTTTGTAGTACAACATCAATGTTCTTAGTGCTTCACAAAATTAAACAAAATTCTACACTGGCACAAACCTCAGTGTTCTGCAAAATTGAACCAAATTGGAGGTGTCAATTGCATATCATCCCCCAGCTCCATGTAGCCTCATCAAGATCGTGGTTCTTCCTCTTCACATTTACTTGTCCAATGGCATGACCTGGGAGTATTTTTGGGTCTTAGAGAATCCTTCTCCTTAACTTGGTACATTTCCAATGTCTTTGGAAACCAGCAATACTTATGCTCAAGCCCCAAGCGATGAGTCAATTTTCATGTTAGATTCATTTTCATAGGACTCCTTCCTTAAACATATTTTTCAAAATCATAGATGAATCAAATACACATGTATATTGGCATAAAATCAATAATAAATTGCCAAGTAAGACAAATACTTATCTACATAAGTATCTTCTTTGGCTCCATAAGTATCTGGCTTGTTTTTTCATAACTATGCAACCCACAAGACCTGCCCCACCCCACACAAAGATGGTACCTATTCTCTCCTATCTGTTCCATTGAGTGTACCCACCCTTCTTGTTCTCTTCTAGGGTGTGCATTAAAAGGTATCCAAGTTTTCGGAAGACTCCGATCACCTATGAAAACATCCCTCAACTCAGATATAGCAGCTCTGCTCCAGAGGCTATCACTTCCTCTAGGTGCTCACCAAGCTTAGGTGCTTCTTTTCTGGACACCACAAGAAATTAATTCATACGTCAGATTCATTCCTTTAGGATGCAATCTATAATGAGATTTTCAAAACCATGGATGCATCATATGGTCATGTGTATTTACAGGAAACTAACAACAACAAAGTTTCTTAAGTAAACCAACTACTTATTTTTGTATCTCTCAACCGAGATCTAGTAGCCTGCTTCGGAACCTAACAACTCATTGGGTGCTCAATGGAAACTCTCGATTAAGGGCCTAGCACCTTCTCCAATTTCTTGCCAATGATTAGGTTCTTCCTTTTAGACAGCATAATACCTAGGGTTCTCTTCATGGATCCCCCACTCTTGTGACAATCCCCTTATAGCATGAATGGGTGCAAAAATAATTCTAACTAGATGTCTTACACCTTGGGCGTCCCCAGTGATGCATACCGGTGCCTAGATGGCTGGGGGGTGAAGCCATGCACCCAAGTACATCTATTTAGAGGATCCATACATCCAAAACACATCCTTCTCAGAACTATGTACCCCAAGTACATCTTTCCAAGGAGCTATACATCCTTCCCAAAAGCTATGTACTTCAAGGGAGTACATTCATCATCTCACCCGCATCACATACCAGCATGCATTTCACATGAGATGTTATCATAAAAATTTCAATCATATATTTTCAAATCTATTTCATGCATATATGATTTTCCAAATATCAAACATTTAATCACATTGATAGTCAATCAAAAGATGAATCACAATTTTGTTTCCCATAAACAAAATTATATTTTTGCAACCATGAGGCCATCCTCAAATTGTTTGGATTTTGCAAGTGGAAGTACTTATCCCCTACTTACACATACTTCCCAAAACCTAGATATTCACATATAACATGTCATCCTGACACCATTTTAGATCAACCAAACAGTCAATTAGCAATCAACAACAAAATTTAAAAGCTGAAGTTCTAAAATCTATTCTATTTAGAGGTTATATTTTAGTCATGAGATCCTTCTCATAGCACATGGAAGTTTCCTATCTTGGTTTCATTAGGAATAACCATATTGCTCTGTTCATGTCATTCCACCTGCAGTCTTCAAGAACTCCTAACACATATCCTCATACACACAAGGGCCATTTTCTCATGGAACTACAAGTTCACATGCAAGCTTCCTCAACCTAAATATAGACCGAACTTTATGTGCATAATATCCTTCAGTGAACCTCCTGTAATATCCTTCAAGTCCCACAAAATATCTTACATCTATCATCTTTCTTGGATCAGGCCAACTCATAATGGCCTCAATATTTTTAGGGTTTGCAAATATTCCTCTATCTGAGATAATGAGGGCCTAAATGATGAATTATATCTTAATAGAAGTCACATCTACTCAAATTTGCATATAAATTATGCTTCATGATCAATTGAAAAACAATTCTTAGGTGTTATTCATTCTCTTACTCATTCTTAGAATAGATAAGGATGTCATCAAGCAAGACAAGAACAAACTTGTCCAAGTACCTGCTAAAAAAATTATTCCTCGAGGAACATAAATGTAGCTGGTGCATTTGTGAGACCAAATGGAGCCACTACAAATTCATATGATCCATACCTTGCTCTGAAGGATGTATTATGAACATATTCATCCTTGATTCTTACCTAATGGTTACTAGACCTTAAGTCAATATTGGAAAACAATTTTTTTTATCTCATTTGATCAAAGAGGTCATCCATTCTAGGAAAAGGGTATTGGTTCTTCTCAGTGACTTTGCTCAGTTGTATGTGATCAATACACAACTAGAGTGTACCATATTTCTCTTTCACAAACATAGTTGGTGCTCCCCAAGGAGACACACTTGGTTTGATGTACTTCTTCTCCAACAACTCTTGCAGCTGCATGTTTAGCTCTTGAATTCTTGATATGCTCATCTTGCAGGGTGTCTTGTACACTCGTGCTTCTCATGGAACAAGTTCAAAATAAAAATTAAGCTCCTTCCTTGGAGGAAGCCCTGTAATTTTATCAAGAAAAACATTCTTGAATTCCTGCAACACATGAAATCCCTCCAGCCTAGGAGTATCATTCTATGTTGCCTCCAAAGAATGAGCTACATACACTCTGCAACCTTTTCCACAGAGCTTCTTCAGCTGCATTGCTGGAGACTGCCTTCCAGAGATCACTTTTGGAATGCCTTTCACAACCTTTAGTTTCCTCTCTTCATCTAAACACTCAAAATTCTTGTTGTAACAATCGAGGTTTTCTCTATGTGCTTCCAACCAATCCATTCCAATGAGTATATCATAGGAACCAAGTGGAAGAACATTCATAGTTGCACAAGTGGATAACCCATCCATGACCAATGGACATCTGTTTACTACCTCACTGACCTTCTTCTTGGTTCCAGTGGTCAGACCAAGATCAACTTTTCAATATGTACTATGACTCTACAAAATGTGTTAACAACATCATTTGTTACAGAAGCTCAAAAATTCAAAAATTACTTTATGATTGCTTATTGTAGGCATGAACAATCAAGATCGTACTAAAATCCAGATCTATAGGCATGATGCATTTCGTCAAGTTGGCTAAGTTTAGAAATTATGCTAAATAACACTCTTGCTCACTGTAGTTTTATTTCTGCAACTAATTACCTTGGCTAATTTATACCAATGCTGCATACAACAGCTTTGTTAAACCACAACCTAGGTGTTCTTTTCCCATTTTAACTATTCAAATTGGCCCATTTAGGCCCTAGTGCTGCAACCCTTTCTCTGATACCATACTGTCACATCCCCATACCCCATAATGCGGATTATAAAAAAAAATTTCTTAAAGAACCTCTTTGTTCTTCTGATAAACACCGAGTATGGATGTTAATCTATTCTCCCACATTCATCTCAAGCTTAGAACCTCTTTACTAGTCATTCCACACTTCAATTATACATTCTACATCCAGAATGGCCATTTCCGAACTAACCTTGCCATTTCCACACCTCCTCTTCCACACTTCTACTTCCACCTTCCAACCTAGGAAGTTAGAAACTCAATTGTGTGAAGGAAATTTCAACGGCCTTTCCCCCTACCGCCTTCCACACTCTTCTTTCCTCCTTCTGCACTTCAAAACTCAAAAATTGGAAACTCAAATGTGCAAACGAAATTTCAACGGCGTTTCCACCTTCTTCCTTCTGCACTTTGGAACTTAGAAATTGGAAAACTCACTTTCTTCCTTGTTTTCAAATTCACTTTCCTCCTTTCGCCATCTTCCTTCCACTGCAGATCCTGAGATGCAAAAAAACAATAATCTTCCTTGTTCAACTTTCTGTTTTCCGATTTCCTTCTTTTGCCTTCTACAGGTGGATTCCAACGGGTGGAAACACCAATTTATATTCATTCTGACCTCTATAACAAGCTTCTAGCCTCCAAGAACTTAGGTAAATGCATTACCAACAACAAAAGGCATATATCGAAGTGAAAATGCATAAAAAATACAAGGCATAAGCAATTATAGGGACATTCATACACAAGCAAACCTATACTTGATCATCAACAAGCATTCAACATGAACATAGTAATTTAGCATATTCATAATCATTCTACATAACCAATATAGTCATTCATAAGAAAATACATTCCATGAACAAAGAAACATAGATACTTATCTTGATGATTAAGTTGTTCCGCAACTAGATATGTCGCTACAACGTTCCAACCAACCATAGGCCAGTGTGTTCATTAATATTTCAACACACTGCCACCCCCAAGCTGGGCATGATTTCCATAGGGGACTAGGGAGCAACAAACTCACTCACAGCCAGACATCTTTAACACACAATCAAGCCAACAACCAGTTGGACTTGTCAGACTGTCTAGCCAAGCCAACATCTAGTTTTATTAATAGGCTGCAGGCTTATCAATCCAACACACATCAAAGCACAGTCAACCAACCTACAATTGGGTTTATTAAACTATCCATCCAAGCCAACACCTAGGTGGGTTAATAGGCTGCAGGCTCATCAAGCTAAGACACAACATGGCACAACCAAACCAACCCCTGGTTAGGCTTATCAGGCTACTGAGGCAATGGATAGGTAGAAATGTTGGGCTAGTCAGCTCAACCCTGGAGCTAAGGGTGCCTACACTAGATTTGGATTGGTCTCCATGAATCCACCCCACCCTATGCAAGCCTAGTATTCATTTCTCCACTTATACAATCCTCTAGGCCATACCTTCCTTCTAGTGCTCACACGGGTGTGCAGGCCAGATTTACGAGCCGCCTTGATCTTTTTGTGTGGTTCCTCTTCTTACTAAGATTATCAGCCAAGTCTGGCCCTCCTCCACTCCTAGGCCTTCAACCAAATAGGGATGCACTACACAAAAATCCTCAAATAAAACACAGCCAGAAAGGATTCACTTAGTAACACAAATAATCACTACGGAACCACTTGTCAGCGGTTCTATCTAGCAGAACAACACACCATGGTGCAAATCACATTAGAACCATAGGGAAAACACAACAACACCGACTATAACTTGGCAAAGAAAATAGCACTTTGTAACACAAATATTACCACTATGAAAGCGCCCTCCACAACTTAGGTAAAATGGAACACAATTCAAAACAATGTACTTCTTCTCAACAGTGCTGGGGAAAACTCGGAGGATCACTCTTTCATAAAATTGACTGATCTTCAATGCCTTAACTCGACAAAGGAAAATACTGGCAGATAACTGGTTCCGCAGCTCCAATTAGTGAATCAACACAATGATAGGATTAGGGATGGACAATCCCATATGAAAACCATGGTTCTCCAACACAGGCGAATGCCCAGCGCGCATGCATAGAGAACAACTCTTTTTCCCCTTTTCCTCGTAGGCTTCCCTAATAGCTTGAATGAGTGAATGAATCATTATGGCATCCCTGAATGACTAAGGAGGGGTGAGTAAAACCCAACGCAAACTCTTCTGATAGATTGGGCATGCATCACATGCTTTCTTCCTGCAAAATAAAAGTGTAGCTTTGCCGAGGCTGCAGGCCTGTGCAGACTACATCCTGCCATGCCTCGCACTACCCTAGATATTAACTGCCTCAACCAACTTCTGGAATAATTGATAATGGAGGACAGAAGACAAAAAGGGTAGTTGAAGGTTCATGGGTTTTCCCATAGACATATGGTCACACCCTATTGGCTTAAGAGTTTGACTAACTCCCCACCCTATCCCTTGAGGAATCTTTCCCCCATCTCTTTAACGTTTGCAGTCTCATACCTAGCTGTGGTTTTACATTAATTTGTACATTTACATGATATATCAAAATTTATATCTACTGTTCTTGACTTAGCACTATCACCACTGGTATCATCCTTGATCACCTATCCACAAAACATTCATCAATGGCAAGGCCTTGGCCTTGATATCCTCTCCATGATTTACATACAATAATTACATCATGTACAATTAAATACCAAGGGGTCAAAACCGGGGTATTACCTCAGGTAAGGACATTGTTAAAACTCTATTGTTGTTCAATTTTTAATTTTTCCATATTGTACACATATTAAAAGATTAGTAATATATGCAATTTTTACTCTTGTAGGATATTGATGCCTCTCAGGGCGATGGTAGTGCACCTGCTGTGGTTGTATCCAAGGCCCAAACAACCAACACCGAGGTAATATTTCAACATGTGTCATTTTGTTAATGCATGTGTTAGTCTTCATTAATTTGTTAAATTGTCTAATATTTACAATTTTTGAAGTCGCAGGAACCCTATTTAGAACTAGATGTTGGAGACATTGATCTCAGCAAATTACTCCCAGGTGGAATATATGATTACCTAGAGAATGTAAGTACAATATGGTTAATGACTGAATCTTGTTTGAATTATTTAAATTTATTACTGTACACTCCTTTATAGATTGCTAATATTTATCATTTTCAAAGTTGTAGATGCAATCTGGATCTGAATAGGGGCGAGAACTTGCTGGAGGCAGTCCCTCCCATGGGGGAGATATGTCCCAGAAAGGGGTAAGTATATTACAACATGTTAGTTTTTTCAATACATATTATTCCATCCATTCAAGTCCATGTCTAACTATGGAAACACTTTATGGCTGCAGACATAATCGCAAATCCCTGGAGCATGTCTTTGGTTTGGATATCCCTGTAGTCCAAACATAGATAAGCGGGTTGTCTACACCAAACAAACCTCTTCCTTACAAAGAGCAGGTTTTAATGACGATCAACCTACTCATTCTACGGTAATCTACACACTTCCAATGGTAGTTGCTAGTTACGTTTGAATTCAATTCACAAATAGTTTTTCTTAATGTTATTTTCGCCTGTTTACAACATCAGGATCGATGTAGAGTCATCTGTGCCAGAGCGTAGTGGGGTTGTTGATGCTGCAGTCAATGCTACATCTACAATAGGGATAAGTTACATAGAGGTACATCTACTTGAATATTTATAATTTTACAGTTCATTTGTATTGTCTATAGACATGCACAATGTCTAACTATTTTATCATTTGGTGAATGTAGCCACACCCTAGTCCATAAGTGCACATGACTGAGGTTGATGTTCAACCTACAACTCCTCTTGCTACTGAAGAAACCCAGTCTCATTCCCAGGAACAAATTTTTTCAGTGAGATGTTAATTTTTTACATAATTGATTAGTACTTTCTCATTCATGTACATGTTGATAATTGTTGAGATAATTGACATATTTTTTTTTATTCGCAGAGAAGCATTGCGGAGAGACTCTCTACAAGGAATAGTACACCAGAGGCATATATACCCTGGATGGATACAATTGAGTAGTATTTTAAATTTTCAAACTTTGTTATTGTTGGATAGTACTAGTTCAGTTACCTGATCAAGAAATATTGTCATTGATTTGTAGTCGCCAGAGATGCACAGTGGTTGTGCATAGAGGAAACAAGCATGAGGGTCAGGGAATAACAATATAAAGTTAGAGTTTTGATGTGTTATTCCAAGAAAAATATGTTTTTTTATGTGGAAGAGGAAGTTAGAGTATAGGGGCGCGGTCTAGGATCGATGTACTTTTGTTTGCATGTACATCAAAGATGTTTTTGATACATGTACATTGAAAGGTCATATAAGGACCTTGAATTTTTGTATTATAACTTTCATGATGTAAAAAAATATTTCATATTAAGGATCTTGAGATTATCATGGTTCAGTATTTTAAGTGTGATTATACATGTGTGGCCAAGAATGTTTCTACGTGTAATGTTCCCAATTTTTGATAGATTTTACGATTGCATGGATATATCGGTTATAAATTTGAGAACAATGCACAATTACAATATTACGTAACGACAAAAATGTACATTAATTTTTTTTTTTACCACGATCCAATTGCATATACAATGTTAAATTGTTTTCACAAAGATGGAACATACCTAACACACATAAGCACCCAACACAACTAAGCAACTGATCCAACTAAGTGGAATACAAAAGAACCTTACCCACATAACAACCTAACAAATATTTAAAGGATGAACGAAGTTGGAACACCTAAGTCATGCACCTGTGTGGTATACATAAATGAAATTGGAAGTTTGGTATGATGTCTTTCATCTAACGAATATAAGGGATACACCTCAAACCTAAAAGTATCCGAGTATAAGGTTGATTCAAAATAATGGTTATGATTATATCCTGCACATTATTTTATCATTTTTTTAATGTACATGGCATTTGATGAGTTTCCTTGAGTAAAAAATTTGGAAGAGATGAAAATTATGTGTGATTTTATTATAGTTTAAATTGATTGGAGAAGTACTATTCTGAATCTTGTTTTATAAATTTATGTTTATGAAGTATTATTTGAAACATTTGTAGTGTGAAGATATTTATTTTGTACTAATGGTGTAATAGGTTGGCTACTTGTTTCTAAACATAAACATGTTCCATTACATAGCTATTGACGTAATGGAATTGTCTCCTCCTACATTTCATCGTACAAATTCTCACATCTCTTGGATGACCAAGATAAATTAATATGAAAACAACCTTCTTTCGAATTTCCAGTCTCATGAATGATATGAGATCCTAATATCAATTCACCTACACATAGATATTGACAACTCCTTTCACCTTGATGAAAATACAAACAAAGAATATTTATTGCTTGACAATGATGGGAAATAAGTCAAGTTCAACACCTCACAATAGGTAATAGAATTCTCACATCTACACATGGAATAATAGTTTGCAACAGGTATTTTTTTCAAGAGGGGAAGATCTACACTCACCTTCAAGCATATATCAATTCATATTGCTTTCCAATTATGTATTGCACGCTATTGTGGGTATCCTTTCTTCTTTGTGATTTCGATAAAAAACAAACCATCAGGATATATGTTTAATCCCACCTCCTACAGGCTTTTAGGGACACTTGTTGAATCCGTACCCGAGGCATAGAATGGAAACTGTGCATCAAAATGGGGTTTCAGTGGGTCATGCAAGTGTGTTTAGGGATGATTAGTGTGGTAACACTAGCCACACATTCACGATCGAGGAATTTTCAAATCTGACCCCTATGTGCAAAAATTCGCATTGCCTTAGTGAGAAAAAACCTAGTTTCGAAAATTGACCTAAAAATGATCCCTTGCATGGAACTAGAGTAGAGGGACACCCCTATCACTATCCCGATGTCTTGAATCCAAAGGAGTTGATGGTTTGTCTATCTGATCCATGGCCATCGTTCTATGGCACGTTGAATCCCACCTCCTAAAGGATTTCACGGACACCTATTGAATCCCTACCCGAGGCATATAATGGAAAACATGCATCAAAATAGGGTTTTGGTTGGTCATGAAAGCGTGTTTAGGAAGGTTCCATTTGGGAACACTACCCACACATTCACGGTCGAGGAATTTGCAAAGTTGACCCCTATGTGCAAAAATTTCACATTCTCTTACTACACAAAACCCTAGTTTCCAAAATTGACCTAAAATAATATCCCTTGTCCATGGACCTAGAGTAGAGGGCCATCCCTTGCACTATCATTATGTCTTGAATCCAATAGATTCGATGGTTCATTGATCTGAGCCACGACCATCATTCTATGACATGTTGAAGCCGACCTCCTACAAGCTTTCAGGGACACATGTCGAATCCCTACCCAGGGCATAGAATGGAAACCGTGCATCAAAACTGGATTTCGGTGGGTCATCCAAGCATGTTTAGGTAGGTTCCATGTGGGAATGCTAGCCACACATTCACGGTTGAGGAATTTGCAAAGCTGACCCCTATGTGCAAATGTTTCACATTCCCTTACTAATAAAAATCCTAGTTTCCAAAATTGACCTAAAACAAGATCCCTTGCGCATGGACCCAAAGTAGAGGGCCACCCCTAGCACTATCCCTATGTCCTGAATCTAATAGATTCGATGGTTTGTCGATCCAAGCCATGACCCTAATTCTATGCCACATTGAATCCCACCTCCTACAGACGTTTAGGGACAAATTATCGACTTCAAGGGGATGTCCTTATAGGAACAACTTTGAGATTCAAGGCAGATGCAATAGACATATCCCAGATAGAGGGCTAGATAGTGGTCTTGGGATACATGGAATGAGTCATGTAATTATATGGCATTAAAAAATGGGTCATGTGGGAACACTAACTGTTACCACCTAAGTTGTACTTAGTGGTTTTTTATCAAGTGAGCCTGGTCAACCCAAAAAGGATAACTTGTTCGGACTTCAGAAGACCTTCAATTTTACTTCTGGGAAGCTTTGTTGTACTATATCACATGTTCATACCCCATGGGGGGATTATAATAAATGTTCTAGCATGATAATGTATGTAAAAGACTCAGTCTCCAAGACTTTATTTGTCAATCCGATCATCCCAGGGTGTTTTTTCCCTTGGTTATTATTGGTTGTTGAATAAACGACTGATAATTTCTGATTTTTTCACTCCATACCTCCAAAGTTGGGGTGGTTGACTTGGAATTTAGGCCTATTGAGGTTATTAGAGTCTATGTGTCAATGTATAAACATGCTAGGCATCATGGTTGAGTCATATGAACATGTCTAAGTCCCCTGGGTTTTTTCAACATTTTTATTTTTCAAATTTTTTCAGTGTTTTTTATTAAAATTTAATTTTTCCAAAATTTAGGCTATTTTTTAAAAATTTAATTAGAAAAATTGATTTTCTAATAAAAGTGGGCCAAATAATCAGTTTCAGTCATGTAGGTGCTCATTTTCAAGCTAAGAGCACCATGTAAACCCATGGACCCACTATTTCCTAGTTTTGAGTGATTTTCCATCACTCAGGTTAGAAAGCCCCAAAAATCAATTATTGATTATTTTAATTAATAAATTGATGAATAATGAAGCAAATCCAGAATCATAGTTTAATGGATTCTCAGCCGATTTGATAGAAATCAGTCAGATCTGAACCAGATTGACTGGATTTGACAAATCCTTGACTGAAGGAGGTGATCAAATCAGATCCAGAGTTGATCTTCAGCATCCTTTATGGGGAATTTTTCCCTCCCTCTCTCCTCCACATGTTTTGGCTCATTTGGATGAGTTTTGGTGGATGCTTCAGTCAACAAGTTGATGTGTCAGTTAGATCATCTCTCCGATTGACAATTGCACTCAGTGAGACTTAGATCTGGCTCAGTTAAGCTTCAGATCTACATTAATTAACTCTCCATCAGCTGATTTGGTCTATCTCCTTGGGATTTGTGCCCCCTGTGCTGGATCTCCTAGTTTTTGTATATATCCAAGCATAAGCCTCCTCTTCCAAGAGTTAGAACTAGGATTGAGGTGTTGCTGCTATTGTACTGTTGTTGTTGTTCATTTTAAATAAAGAAAAACATTGGAGGCAATATGGTGTTGTGCCATTGTATGTGTGGATGATCATTGCCATTTTTTTACTAAGGTAACCTGTATCTGTGTTCATAATTTGCTAATTTATTATGGATTCGTTGTTAAGATTGATAATAAGCTTATTATAATCTTGATAGGAAAGGTTCTTTTCAATAAGTTTATTAGCTATCTCTTTCCTTTGATGCATGTTTAGATATCTAGATTCATCATGTTCTATAAGCTTATATGCATGTTATTCTGAATCTCTGTGTACGTACTAATCGGATCTCACAATTTTTTTGGCAATTTTCTTGATTTCAGTTGACCTGTAGGTTCCTATATTAGAGAGGATGCTGATCTAGTTTGCTTCTTCACTCTCTCCAAAACCTTCCAAAGGAATAGTCCCTTGAAATTCCACCTGAAAGCTCGACTGTGGATATTCAAGGCTACCAACATTTCTCTCCTCCTCTTCCTCCCTCAAAATCAACTCTTTTACCCAGTTACTTTGTTCATAGCTTTGATATTATTTAGATCTATCATCTTAAAAGTAAATTTAACATAGATCTATCTTCTCAAATCCCATAGTCTAGATATTTCTCTTAAAAGGTTTCATAAGCATTCTAGATCTAGCTTTAGGGAAATCGTCTTTTTTTGCATGTAATTTTAAAGAAAATTTGTAGTTTGCATGCATTAGATTTCTGTTTACTGTTATAAAAGATAAATCTAGCAGTTATTGCACATCATATTGGCTTCCTAAAATTCAATCCAAGATCCCAAGAAAATCTTGCTTTCCTTGGTTGCTTTTTTACCTTTTTTAACTAGTTTTTACTAAGCATTTTTTGGTTAAAAGTAAGCTGACCCGAAGGTTCTTTTAGAGTGCTTTTGGGAATATTTCAGTCTAATAATATTGCTGGTTTTTAGCAGGAATAACAGAAAAGAGAATGATACTTTTCCAAATTTCCAACTCTTGGACGAATCCGAGCTTCCCGGAAGCTTCCCCCACCACCTTGTTTAATTCTAGCTTGTTACAAGCTTGTTGTAAGCCTTTGGATCCCAGATAACAAGGACCAAAGTGCATAAATTTTAATTTGCTGATATTGTAAATTGATGCTAATAAAAATAAAATTTCCTTTCGAATAGGCTCTTTCGAGCCTATTCACCATCCCCCCTAGGGGGATTTGTGTCGGTGTCAATTTTTTACTTTTTGTTCATATCTTTTCAAACTAGCATAGCTCTAATCTGTAGGGTAGTATACTTTGATACATTATCAATTTCATATTCCATATTTGATATTTCAAAGTAATATTAATACTTACCCCATGACTTCTCGATTGACTCAAAAGGGGAAAGAGATGTGTGGTAGGACTAATTAGAAAACCGGAATTGTGTATCTATGTTTTTCTTTTCATCATTTATTTCTTCAACTATTATAAAATTAACCCCTCCTTGATTCCCCGATTTAGATCCACTTGGATCGAAAGAAGTTCTTGGAGGGTTTTCTTTTTAACAAGAACACCCTTTTTAAAATTTACTAAAATTGACAAGACTCCAGTGTGTATGCTCTACACTTGGCTGCGGTTCATCCGATCAGTCAAGTTGTATCAAAGGAATTTGAGTGTCTAGAATAATTAGGACTCGCTCTCCCAAATTGACAAACCATCAGGTGAAAATCCAACATCTATATTAAACCATTACGGTGGAAAAATACCCAAAGGAAGCGGGAACTTCTGAAAAGTGGCATCGGGGTGCCGATCTCTGTCACACCCTAATGGGTGCATTATGAACAATAGCTCCAGAGACTCTGTTCAGCCCACATATTCCTTACGAGTAGCCATGAAGGTTTATTTTTGGACATACTTCAAGTACTCTTGGGTATATATGGATTCCACCCCTTCGCCTAATTTTAATCAACTCACACCTCACATTAACTTAAAATGTACCAAGAGGAAGTTACAAAGCATTCACTCCAAGCACATGCAAGTACATTGATTTTATTTTGACTCCATTCTACGACACTGGTTATTTTCTTGCTATATATATATATATATATATTGTGTCTCAGCATTATGCTTTTGTGCACTCATTTTCTTATCTTGTCATCTTTGATTGTTTATGGTTAAATTTCAAACTCCTAAGTAACTCATTCAATTCAACATCACCATACTAAATAATTAGCCTTAGTAACTTAATAGGGTCTACCCCCCTTGGGTTTGTTAGGAGTTGAGCCTAAATGGAGGAATCAAGAACAAGGTGGCAGCCTTGACTCGAGACTTGCTCCCAAGGACACACTGATTGGCTTGAAGATTTCTGCCACGTGACCCAGGTGTGTGAAAGGCGGCAACATTTTTTGGCTCCGTTGCCGGGGATAAGTCTTTTTATCCTTGAGTATGACTTAGCTTAACTTTTTTCTAAACAACTAAAAAGATAAAACTTTTGATTGATCTAGTCTTTAAAAAACATAAAAATTAAAACTCGATCCATCTGGCGACTCCACTGTCTAAAATCCCTCCAAGAATTTCTACCCAAAGAAACCGCCATCAATTATTCAATCCTCTCCCTAATGCTTAAAGGTTTATTATAGAAAGATTGAATAGGTAGAATTCTCATAGAAACCTTGAATATTTAGGAGACCAATCCCTCTCAGATATTCATCACATATTTGTAAAGAGTCATGTTCACCAATCTCAAGAAATGACAGAATTATTCAAACCCCTTAACTTTTCTCAGATATCATGTGCTCCCCATGCCATTCCAAAAGATGCTATCAAGAAGCTCCCCATATTTCAGGGCATTAATTCCATCACTGCCAAGTCTCACCTTTGAAAGTTTGAAAAGCACTTGGTCAGTTATTGCAATGATGCTACCCATGACCATGATGATGTAAAAATGAAGCTCTTTGCTTTATCCTTAGAAGATGATGCTGAAGAATGGTACTTCGACCTAGATAATGATTCATATAAAACTCTTAGTGAATTCCTAGAGGGTTTTAAGAAGAAACGGGGGGAAAAGAAAGAACCAAGACATCTTCTTGCTGCCCTTCATAACATAAAGAAGATGGAGAATGAAACCATGGATGAATTTAACACTAAGTTTAGGCATGTGGTTGCAGACCTCCCTAACAAAATCAAGGCAAAGGATGCCTCCATCCTCATATCTTACATCGAAGCTTTCACTGGTGATTTGAGGTACCAGTTAAGAGACAAAGAGCCGACCAATCTAAAAACTGCTCAGGAATTGGCCAAGAAAATAGAAAATAATATGCATTCTTCAGGCAAATTCAACATTCCAGGTTACACTAGGGAAAACACTTCATACAACAAAGAAAAGGGAAAAGCTATTGAATCAGAAGAAAAGGGAGCCTCTAAAGATCCCATGGAAAAAATAACATACATGATAAAAGACATGGTTATTAGTCAAAACCAACTAATGGCCAATCATTCTACACACTTGAATCACATTCATAATAGATTGATCACAATGGAAAGGAATAATGGACCTAGGAACTTTCAGCCCAAGCAGAATCAGATGTATCAAGATAGTTTTCCTCAGCAGGAGCCTAGGATTTCAAACCAGTTAGACTCAACTAACATGGTAGAAGACATTAGAGGAATTTTGGGGTCTAAAATGGGCCTCCTAAGGAAAATAATAAAATAATAGTTAAAACAGTAAAATAATAGTTAAAATAATAAAATAATATTGATTAATTTTGGAGGAAGAAAAAAAAAACTACTTTTTATGTTCGTATTTTCGACATATCTCCCTGTGTTTTTACTCAAATTTCGATCGGGAGAGCTTGTTGGACACGGAATTTGATTCTGCATCCAAAGAGTACCCACACTACATACTTTTGACGGACCCCGCTACCCCAAACACAAGAAATACCTGAAAAAATGTGATGATGATGTCATCATCACATTTTTTCAGGTATTTCTTGTTTTTGGGGTAGCGGGGTTCGTCAAAAGTATGCAGTGTGGGTAATAGTTGGATGTGGAATCAAATTCCATATCCAACGAGCTCTCCTGATCGAAATTTGAGTAAAAACACAATGAGATATGTCGAAAATACGAACAAAAAAAGTAGTTTTTTTTAATGACAAATATGTCAATTCAACCATTATGGTTGACTTATTTTATTGAAATTCTATTGGTTCTTGAATTCCAACTCACAAAAACTTATTTTGGCATGTTTTCTTATAAGACCCATTTTAGACCCCAAATTTCCTCTAATGAGTAATTCCATGGTGTAGACCCTATGAACAATTCCACCAAGAAAGCACTTGTTATGTTTAAAATCAAGTCATGGAACATGGACTTCCCAAGGTCAGTAATCAGGGAACAACTTCAAGTGATCCTGATCATATATACATGGTAGGACAAGCCTACCCTTTGTCACCATATAAACAGTACAAGCCTGAGGAGGAAACCATTGCAGAATCTTATAGTGAAACTTATGATGAAAACTGTAATATACATTATGGGACTCTATGTGTTCTCCATATGATGATGACAGTCTGGAAGGTTTACTACCTTGTGACCTTTTCTCTGAAGAAGATGAGTATGCAAATGAGGACAAGTATAACTTGGAGCATGATACAAGTGACGAAGACTCCCTTATCCCCGACAAAGATGTTGATGAGGAGTCCTAGACATTCATGCAAAATCTGGTCTATGACATGAATAAAGAGGAAAATAATGAACCAGAAACTTTTGATGGTTTTGTTCATTTTTCTATCTATGGAATATCTCATAGAGGGAAGCATGGACCATGTGGCCTTGGGAAACTTTGATATAAAAAAGGAGCATGCAATTTATCCTCATGATCAATCTGAGCCATATATCAGTATCAGTAATGAAGACAAAGAAAATTTGATATCAAAACCTGATATCAAGAATGGGGAATCCATCACATCTAACATAGATGATGGTGATGACTATTGGGATTTTTGTGGATATCTTATTAAGAATACTATCTATGCTATATCCAGCAAGGGGAGTGTCTATTTAGAAATTTGTGTAAGTCCAATCTACTATACTTCCATAGAGGGAACCATGGATATAGAGACCTTGGAAAACCTTAGTATGGAAGAGGAGCATTTAGAATTTTCATGTGATCATTCAGAGTCATATCATGCAGAGCCGCACAAGGGTATCAGTAATGAAGACATTGAGAAGCAGTGTTGTGAAAAGTCAAATGTGATGCAATTAGTGGAATATCATTAGAGGAAATTTGGTGTCTAAAATGGGCCTTATAAGAAAACATGCCAAAATAAGTTTTTGTGAGTTGGAATTCAAGAACCAATAGAATTTCAATAAAATAAGTCAACCATAATGATTGAATTGGCATATTTGTCATTAAAAAAAACTACTTTTTTGTTTGTATTTTCGACATATCTCATTGTGTTTTTACTCAAATTTCAATCGGGAGAGCTCGTTGGATGCGGAATTTGATTCCGAATCCAACGAGTACCCACACTGCATATTTTTGACGGACCCCGCTACCCCAAAAACAAGAAATACCTGAAAAAATGTGATGATGATGTCATCATCGCGTTTTTTCAGGTATTTCTTGTTTTTGGGGTAGCGAGGTCCGTCAAAAGTATGCAGTGTGGGTACTCGTTGGATGCGGAATCAAATTCCGCATCCAACGAGCTCTCCCGATCGAAATTTGAGTAAAAACACATGGAGATATGTCGAAAATACGAACACAAAAAGTAGTTTTTTTCTTTCTTCCTCCAAAATTAATTAATATTATTTTATTATTTTAACCATTATTTTATTATTTTAACTATTATTTTATTATTTTCCTTAGGAGGCCCATTTTAGACCCCAAAATTCCTCTAATGCGGTCTCAACTATCTTTTTCACATATAGAGGTTCCTTATGATTTGGAGCTACTTGGGGCTTGTAAAATGAGTTATCATTTGATAATCCCCAGTGATTAGTATGATGATGTAGTCAGTCTGCCTCATCATTCTTATTGGTATATCAGTCCTATCCAGTCATGGATAGAAGCAACCTGCATGAGGACATACAAGTTGGGGAAGAATTTTTATTACATTATTCATGCCTATGATTTCCCATCCATCCCACCCATTCTGAATCATCACGTAGGTTTGCATTTTCTGAATAAGGTATCCTTACTTTGGCTGGTAACCAAAGACAAGGAATTTTTTTTTTCTGTTAACAAAATGCTTAGGTGGTTACATTGGATTTCTGATTACACTTAACCCTTTTTATATCATGCTTAGAGTAGGAAAATAAGCTCCTTGAAAGAGAGCATTTACTTTCTGCATTTCTATTTTATACTTAGCTATAGTAAAACTTTGCTTCTTTTAGTTAGTTACATTTATTTTGTTTAAATAAATTATCTAAAATGGTTCATTTGATTTTTTATAAAACTTGTGCTACTGAGGTTTTTCTTGTCAAGTTGAGATGTTTTTACAAGGTATATAAACCAGAGATTCTAGTGTTCTCGTATCCTTTCCTTGCCTTAAATATTAGATGAGCATGCGTCCCACAGTTGGAGCCAGAATGTTACCACCTAAGTTGTACTTAGTGGTTTTTTATCAAGTGAGCCTGGTGAACTAGACACGGATAAATTGTTCAAACTTCAGTCTTACTTCTGGGAAGCTTTGTTGTACTATATCACATGTTCATACCCCATGGGGGAATTGTAATAAATGTTCTAGCATGATAGTGTCTGTAAAAGACTCGGTCTCTTAGACTTTATTTGTCAATCCGATCAGCCCAGGGTGTTTTTTCCCTAGGTTATTATTGGTTGTTGAATAAACAACTGATAATTTATGAGTTTTTCTCTCCATACCTCCAAAGTTGGGGTGGTCGGCTTGGAATTTAGGCCTATTGAGGTTATTAGAGTCTATGCGTTAATGTATAAACATGCTAGGCATCATGGTTGAGTCACATGAACATGTCTAAGTCCCCCTATGTTTTTTCAACTTTTTTATTTTTTTAATTTTTTCAGTGTTTTTTATTAAAATTTAATTTTTCCAAAACTTAGGCTATTTTTTAATAGTTTAATTGGAAAAATTGATTTTGTAATAAAAGTGGGCCAAATAATCAGTTTCAATCATGTAGGTGCTTATTTTCAAGCTAAGAGCACCATGTAAACCCATGGACCCACTATTTCCTAGTTTTGAGTGATTTTCCATCACTCAGGTCAGAAAGCCCCAAAAATCAATTATTGATTATTTTAATTAATAAATTGAAGAATAAAGGAGCAAATCCAGAATCATAGATTAGTGGATTCTCATCCGATTTGATTGAAATTAGTCAGATCTGAACCAAATTGTCTGGCTCTGATAAATGCTTGACTGAGGGAGGTGATCAAATCATATCCAGAGTTGATCTTCAGCATCCTTTATGGGGAATTTCGCCCTCCCTCTCTACTCCACATGTTTTGGCTCATTTGGATGAGTTTTGGTGGATTCTTCAGTCAACAGGTTGAGGTGTTAGTCAGATTAGCTCTCTGATTGACAATTGCACTCAGTGAGACTTAGATCTGGCTCAATTTAGCTTCAAATCTACATTAATTGACTCTCCATTAGCTTATTTGGTCTATCTCCTTGGGATTTGTGCCCCCATGGGCTGGATCTCCTAGTTTTTGTATATATCCAAGCATAAGCGTCCTCTTCCAAGAGTTAGAACTGGGATTGAGGTGCTGCTGCTATTGTACTGTTGTTATTGTTCATTTGAAATAAAGAGAAACTTTGGAGGCAAGACGGTGTTGTGCCATTGTATGTGTGGATGATCATTGCCATTTTTTTACTGAGGTAACCTATATCTGTGTTCATAATTTGTTAATTTATTATGGATTCGTTGTTAAGATTGATAATAAGCTTATTATAATCTTGATAGGAAAGATGCTTTTCAATATGTTTATTGGCTATCTCTTTCCTTTGATGCATGTTTAGAGATATAGATTCAGCATGTTCTATAAGCTTATATGCATGTTATTTTGAATCTCTGTGTATGTACTAATCGGATCTCACAAGTTTTTCGACAAGTTTCTTGATTTGAGCTGAGCTGCAAGTTCCTAGATTGGAGAGGATGCTGATCTATTTTTCTTCTTCACTCTCTCCAAAACCTTCCAAAGGCATAGTCCCTCGACATTCCACCTGAAAGATCCACTGTGGATCTTCAAGGCTACCAGCCTTTCTCTCCTCCTCTTCCTCCCTCAAAATCAACTCTTTTACCCGGTTACTTTGTTCATAGCTTCGATATTTTTTAGATCTATCATCTTAAAAGTAAATTTAACATAGATCTATCTTCTCAAAGCCCATAGTCTATATCTTGCTCTTAAAAGGTTTCATAAACATTCTAGATCTAGCTTTAGGGAAATCGTCCTTTTTTGCATGTAATTTAAAAGAAAATTTGTAGTTTGCATGCATTAGATTTCTATTTGCTGTTATAAAAGATAAATATAGCAGTCAATGCACATCATATTGGCTACCTAAAAGGAAAGCCAAGATCCCAAGGAAAGCTTGCTTTCCTTGGTTCCTTTTTTACCCTTTTTAACTAGTTTTTACTTAGCATTTTTTTGGTTAAAAGTAAGCTGACCCGAAGGTGCTTTCAGACTGCTTTTGGGAATCTTTCAGTCTAATAAGCTTGCTGGTTTTTATCAGGCATAACAGAAAAGAGAAGGAGACTCTGGCAAATTTCCAACTCTCGGACGAATCGGAGCTTTCCGAAAGCTTCCCCCACCACCTTGTTTAATTCTAGCTTGTTACAAGCTTGTTGTAAGCCTTTGGATCCCAGATAACAAGGACCAAAGTGCATCAATTTTAATTTTCTTATATTGTAAATCTCTTCTAATAAAAGAAAAGGTCCTTTCGAATAGGCTCTTTCGAGCCTATTCACCATCCTCCCTGGGGGGATTTGCGTCGGTGTCAATTTTTTACTTTTTGTTCATATATTTTCAAACTAGCATAGATCTAATCTATAGGGTAGTATACTTTGATACATTATCAATTTCATATTCCATATTTGATATTTCAAAGTAATATTAACACTTACCCCACGACTTCCTGATTGACCCAAAAGGGGAAAGAGATGCATGGTAGGAATAATTAGAAAACCAGAATTGTGTATCTGTGTTTTACTTTTCATCATTTGTTTATTCAACTATTATAAAATTAACCCCTCCTTGATTCCCCGATTGAGATCCACTTGGATCAAAAGAGGTTCCTGGAGGGTTTTCTTTTTAACAAGAACACCCTTTTTAAAATTTACTAAAATTGACAAGACTCTGGTGTGTATGCTCTGCACTTGGCTGCGGTTCGTCCTATCAGTCAAGCTGTATCAAAAGAATTTGATTAACTAGAATAATTAGGAATCACTCTCCCAAATTGACAAACCATCAGGTGAAAATCCAACACCTATATTAAACAATTACGGTGGAAAAATACCCAAAGGAAGCGGGAACTTCTGAAAAGTGACCTCGGGGCGCCGATCTCTGTCACACCCTAATGGGTGTGTTATGAACAATAGCCATAGAGACTCCATTCATCCCACATATTCCTTGCAGGTAGCCGTGAAGGTTTAGTTTTGGACATACTTCAAGTACTCTCAGGTATATCTGGAGTCCACCCCTTCGCCTAATTTTAATCAACTCACACCTCACATTAACTTAAAACGTACCAAGAGGCAACTGCAAAACATTCACTCCAAGCACATGCAAGTACATTGATTTTATTTTGACTCCATTCTAAGGCACTGGTTATTTTCTTGCTATATATATATTGTGTCTCAACATTGTGCTTTCATGCGCTCATTTTTGTATCTTGTCATCTTTGATTGTTAATGGTTAAATTTCAAACTCCTAAGTAACTCATTCAGTTCAACATCACCATACTAAGTAATTAGCCTTAGTAATTTAATAGGGTCTACCCCCCTTGGCTTCGTTAGGATTTGAACCTAAACGAAGGAGTCAAGAACAAGGTGAAAGCCTTGACTTGAGACTTGCCCCAAAGGACACACCGAGTGGCTTGAATATTTTTGCCATGTGACCCAAGTGTGTGAAAGGCGGCAACACTAACCACATGTTCGTGGTCAAGGAATTTGCAAAGCTGACCCCTATGTGCAAAAATTTCAAATTCCCTTACTCAACAAAACCCTAGGTTCCAAAATTGACCTAAAATAGGATCCCTTGTCCATGGAATCATAGTAGATGGCCACCCCTAGAAATATCCCAATGTCCTGAATCTAGCAGAGTCGAAGGTTCATCAATCCGAACCATGGCCATAATTCTATGGCACGTTGATGCCCATGTCCTGTAGAATTTTAGGGACAAATTATCGGATTCAAGGAGATAATTATCAGATTCAAGGAGATGTCCTTATAGGAGCAACTTTGAGATTCAAGGAAGATGCAATAGACATATCCTAGATAGAATGCTAGATAATGGTCTTGGGCTATATGGAATGAGTCATGTAAGTATGAATATAATACAACAAATCCATGATGAAGCTTGTGTAATTTATCAAGTTGTATAAGTCTATTCAATTTATCAATCTATGAAGAGGTCAATCTATCAAGATGTAAATAATCAACGAGACCATGAAACCAAAATACCTGACTACCTACCTGCGGTCATTCGACTAGACCATCGGGGTCACCTCTAATAGTAACGGTATCCTGTAGCCTCTTGTGCTCGGAATAAGGCAACAAGTATCGTGACTATGATGAGTTCTTGCTTGGCATTGTTTACAGCTGGAGGTTTGTGCCAATAACTAAGTTTGTATAATGGTATACAATTTGACCTTGTCTATAATCTTCAAATACATAACCTTTTTTCTTTCGTATGTGGGAAACCTGTGTCAAATATTCTCCTTTGATAACCATCAACCCAATTGGAAAATCATTTCCCTCAGACTCACTTAATGAGAAAATGAGGGTCTGCTTCCCATCCAAACAACGTGCTAGCCAATAGTTAGTGTGCCATTCATTGCCTCTTGGGTAAACCACTGCGTATATGTTCCCTACATAAAATAAAGTGAAGACCTAGGAGCCAGCTAACTAAAAATAGCTAATCGTTAAACATTTCAAAGTTATCAACATAATAGTCGAACCTGGTTATACAAGATATGAACTATGGTCATAGTCATGTGAAATACTCAACTGGCCCTCCTCCAACTGGGATAATTATACAGTTATTTATTGACCAATGGGGAGTGATACATGATCCCAACTGTCAACCCAATTTGTGGATTCATAGTTGTCCCATTCACCACTATTACATGGATAACACAAACAAGAGAGTTTCATTGTCCACATTTGAACTATAGCATTTGCTGATGTTCTAACTAAATGGAATGCATGAGTTCCTTGGAAGGTATTGCACTCATATAGGTGTTATCGATCTACATCGACCACCTCACAAAAATATCTATGTACATGTTCTTTTTGAGATGATTGGCCTTCTTTGCTTCTTCTTCCATGCCCCATCACTGAAGAACACCATGCAAAAATGGTCTTTGCATCTCAGATGAGAAAAACAGTTGTGAATTTCATATATTTCCTATGTAATGTAGTCTTAATGCATGCACTTGCTCCATCATGTTCCCCTTTCCCGTGTCTGATCTCAAAATAGTTCCAAATATGTGGCACCTTGTGCCTCTTGTGGAGAATACACAACCATTGGAAGACACAAGAATTTTTGAATTGCTTCGCACAACCATCAGACCAAATCCAATGGTGTTCCATATATATATTGCTATCCTCCAGGTGATTGTAGAACAATTGAAAGCCATGTTGTACAAAATCCAAGTCATGAAACCTGTCATCACTTATGTAAAAGTGATACTCCTTCAATATAACCCTTTTCTCTTTAGTACTATCTACCCCATGTCTATAGGTGATATGGACCATTATGTTGAACTGGTCTGAGTGATAATATTGACTATGAATATCGTTCTATGGTTGAAGAGTGCAATTTTCTGCAAAATTGACCACTGATAATATAGTTCCAATAGGAAATTTATCCTTGTACATTCTAAACTACTCATCTTGCCAACGAGCCACATACAAATGCTTTACATACTGTTGTGTCTTTTCAAAGAATTCCTCCATGAAGTTGCAAACCAATACATGGTAGAGAAACAATAAAGATGTACAGATCAATAGGTTGTTACATATATGGCGTAGCAATACACGAAGAAAAAAATACTATTCAGGAACTCGTTACTAACCTGAGAGGTGACCAATTGTATTTTTTTTCTTTCATTCCCTCCACCGATATTATACGTGACATATTTGAATGACTCCAAGTTCACTTCATGTCTCCCAAGTTCATGCTCATCAGTCACATGTAGCCATTTGTCCAAAAATTCCATTCCACCACACCTTGGGCATGTCCCATCTATGCAAAGCCTTTGATAAAATGTGCAACCTTCTGTCCTTCTACACAAAATTCTATGAATAAAGTCTCTAGATGATGTCGGTGGTAATATAGTTGAACATCACTACACAAGAGTGTTATGCAATACACGCAATATCTGTATATATGTGTCATAATAATAATTGTACTCAATGTGATATTGAAAACAATGTGTGTTACGAGTTGTGTTTATTTTAACATACCATGGTTTGCATTTCTCGAAGGATCTTTTTCCCAAGTTAAGTTCATTATGTTCATGCCTAAATCTCTCATATAATTCTATCAGTGTTATGTCAAGAAATTTTTTAATGTGGGCCTCACGATCCCTTGAACCCCTTCTCAGTTTTAGTACCTCTTTTTGGTTGGATGAAGGTCTACTATTGTCATGCTAAAAATCCTACACCAGTCCCTTTACCACATCAATGAGATTCATATCGGAGAATGGAAACCTACCAATGAAGGACCAAGCATCTGTTTAACCAAATTCAAGTTGTTCTCTTCTAGAACAAAACCTACATAGTGCTTTGATATCCAATCCTACAAGTTTTGATGTAGGCTTAAGAAGTCGAAGTGCCCTGGTGTTTTTGTTCATGATTGATTGTGACAACACACAACGAGCTGCATTGCAATCCTTTGAATGAGATTTATTTCCAATAGTACTAAATGGATCTACTAAACTTTTGAAAACATGAGAACTTGGTTCAAAACTATTTATAATATGTATCCTTAAGTTTCTCCTAACAACAGTCATAGAACTAGATTTTAACAACGATATAAATAATATACATTTATCTCCATCACATTTAGAATCAAAATAGTTGACAAGTATCTGTTGAGATTGATATGCAATACTGCATTTAGACAACGTACCTTCAAGCAAACCAATGAAACTTTCATCAATCTATATGCATTTTGGAGTTCTTCAGCATGAAGTTGCTAATGGAGGTAGGGAGGTTGTAACTGCGCCCTATACCATATCACCCGGTCGGTCTAGTGTTTGAACATGAGCTTCATGTCCTTCCGTCTCTTTCTATTGGTTGGATGGTGACAATTGAAAATCCTCCTGGGTGTTCTGAACAACATTTTCTTCTTTGAGCATACAGTTGGCATTCAACATCTCTCTAACTTCGTCACTTGTATACCCACATCCAATTAAATCTGCAAAGGTTTAAGGTGGCCTTGATGTGCACCTATGTTTCACTCCTTGATCAGTGCCATGCGGTGCTCGTTCTTCAACTAATATGGAGACCGAAGGCCGCCCTCGAGCGAATTCTTTTGTATTTATTAATGTGGATTGGTGGGAAGAATTGTGGAATCCTCAACAACCGGAATTGGTTGAGTATCCATAGAGCGTCTTTGATTGGTCATGCCATTTCTTTTCTTCTCTCTAATTTCTTCAATGATTTCATTGGGTATCCTCTTCTTTGCTGATTTTCTTTCTATATTGCGTGAGTTTCCCATCACGACAATGATCAATGATATATCATTGGTGCTCCTCAATGGGATATTACCCAAGCTTGGTTTCTTTCTTTAACAATAAATTTTCTAGACACTCCACTACAATGAACAATGAAATATTTTCCTTGATGCTCCTCAAATGCAAGAAAAAAATGGTGCTTTTCAATGGGAGACTCCCCAAGTTTGGTTTCTTTCTTGCTCAATTGTGTCTAGATACTCAAATTAAGGGGGGAATTGGGAGGAAGGTTTCCTTTTCTAGCTCCTCAAATGAAATAAACAAAAAGGTGGAGATGGTCAGTGGTACTCTTCAATGGGAGACTCCCCAAGCATGGTTTCTTTCTTTCCCAATTGTGTCTAGATACTCAAGTTAAGGGGAAGATGGGAAGAATGTTTCCTTTTCTAAATCCTCAATTGCAAGAAAAACAATGGTAGAGATGTGCTATGGTGCTCCTCAATGGGAGATTACGCAACCTTGGTTTCTTTTTTGCTCAATTGTGTCTACATCCTCCACCACAATGACCAACTTAATTTTTCCTTTGCTAACTCCTCAATTGCAAGAAAAAAAATGGTGGAGATGCTCTATGGTGCTCCTCAATGGGAGATTCCCCAATCTTGGTTTCTTTCATTCTCAATTGTGTCTACATACCCCACCACAATGACCAAGTTAATTTTTCCTTTTCTAGCTCCTCAATTGCTAGAAAAACAATGGTGGAGATGCTCTATGGTGCTCCTCAATGGGGAATTCCCCAAGCTTGGTTTCTTTCTTGCTCAATTCTTTCTACATACTCCACAACAATGACCAAGTTAATGTTTCCTTTTCTAGCTCCTCAATTGCAATAAAATAGTGATGGAGATGCTCTATGGTGCTCCTCAATGGAATATTCCCCAAGCTTGGTTTCTTTCTTTCTCAATTAATTCTTTCTTTCTTTCTCCGCAATGTATACCATGCTCCAAGAAATACTTAGACACTTTTGATGGAGATGCCTGATGTAAAAAACAATATTTTTAATGATAATATGGTGAAGAAGAGAATGAACTTACTTCCTGCAACCTGAAATTGCATGCAGACTTGAAACCTGCGTGAAATATGATAGTGTGTTTCTCGGATAGGGACTTTTGTTGCTTATACTGAGACAAAATGTGCACTTGTTATTGTTAACAAAAACAAGAGCACGTTTTAACCACATAAAATGAGTGCACGTTTTGCTCGAATAGAGTTTAGGAGCATTTAAGAAGGTAGTTCCATTGCTAATAGATCATTCAATGTTTAGGGGGAATTAACAAGCACTCCCTAAGTCTTAGCGTCTTAACACCCCCCTCTCTTTAACCTAACTATATTTTTTTAAAACTCAAGGGATGTGTGTGTGTGTGAAAGAGATAGGTTAGGGGGTGTTAGTGGTAAAGGGATACATAGGGATGTGTGTGTGTGTGTGAGAGAGAGAGAGAGATAGGTTAGGGGGTGTTAATGGTAAGGAAATACATAGGGATGTGTGTGTGGGAGAGAGAGAGAGAGATAGATTAGGGGGTGTTATTGGTAAGGGGAGACATACAGATGTGTGCGTGTGTGTGAGAAGGAGAGAGGGACACAGATAGAGTGGAGGGGGTAGGGTGTCCTTAGTGGTATGGGGTGACCTGTGGATGTGTGTGTATGTGTGTGTGTGTGTGAGAGAGAGGAAGGGGTGTGTTAGGAGTTTAGGAGTCGAGGGGGTGGGGGGGGTTAGATTAATGTGGGGGTGTCTAGGTGTTGGAGAGGGGATGTAGTAGGGGGGGGGGGGTTAGAGGTAGTTGGATTGGTTGGGGAGTTATATAAGGGAGGGGGTGTTGATGTATTTGTAACTTCGGAATGTATTCACTTGTATATTTTATATTGTATTTCATTGTACCCCGATGGAGATGATTGTTCCTCCGATCGGGAGATTCATTAATATAATAAAGTCATGTAAATTCATTGAGGTTAACCCTTCGTTGTAATTCAGGGCAATAGTCCCCACAGTTGAGGGGTATTAGGGTTATTGGAATCTCCTAGAGAATTCAGCCTTGTATAGTAAATGTCAAGTGGAAAACAAGTATAAATAGAGAGTGAGACTCTCTATTTGAAACACACACACACACTCAACTGTAGCGCATGAGTGAGAGAAGAGGATCTGGCACAAGTGAGAGAGAGACCATCTGTCGGAGATCATCTTGTGTCTTTGGGTTTTACTTTTGCTATTGGTGCTCATTTTATCTTTGAGGAAGTTGCGGATTTTTCTCCTTTATGGTTTCCCTGAGGAAAACTCTTTGTGTCTCTTGTCTCCTGTGATTATTGTTGTGCATGTTATTCTCTTAGATAAGATCCTAGATCATATTGATTAAATAATAAAAATCTAACAGGTGTTAGTGGTAAGGGGAGACCTATGGATGAGTGTGGGGATGTCTAGGTGTTGTCGGTTATAGGTTAGGGGGTGTTAGTGGTAAGGGGAGAAATAGGGATGTGTGCGTGTGTGAGAGAGAAAGATAGAGTGGAGGCGGGGGGGTCCTTAGTGGGATGGGGTGACGTGTGGATGTGTGTGTGAGAGAGAGTAAGGGGTGTGTTAGGAGTTTAGGAGTGGGGCG